>OY856411.1:524701238-525301238 GCA_963693085.1 Alisma plantago-aquatica
TTCATCATCTTGGATACTCAATTCTAGCACAACATATCATATTACATGTGTACCTAGTCTTATTTCCAATATATCCACCACAAAATCTAGTACCTCTAAAGTCACCATTATGAATGAATATTTAGTTGTCATTCTAGACATGCAGACCATATTGCCCCTTCCTCATATCAAACTTCCATCCTCCCTTTTTATTCACTCCTTTCCATTTAATTTTCTATATTTAAGTAAGTTAACCCTTACTATTCATGCCTTCATCACTTTTGATCTTGATTGAGATTTTATACAAGACCTTTTAACGAAGGTGGTGATTGATGGTGGGTATCACGAAGCTAGTTTCTACCACTAGGAAAGAGCTTTAAAGGCTTGCATGGTTGTGTCTTCACTATACAAACACACTTGACTTGGTCAGTTATCTCTTAAGAACCTTCACATTTTAGTCCTCAATTTTCCCATTTAGATACAATTGATTATGAAGCTTGTCAACTAGGAAAGTACCATAGATCTATTTTTCCATATGTAGATGTTATTTGTGCAAACTCTATATTTCATATTGTTCACTTCGATGTTTGGAGACCTAGTAGGGTATCCTCCAAACATGGGTTTTGATATTTCATTTATTTTTTTGATGAATTCTCTAGAAATATGTGGTTGTATCTTATGAAAGATTGTCTTGAAATCTTCTATTTAAATAAAGAAACAATTTACAAGAAGTATTTACATTTTTTGGACTGACAATGCGATAGAGAACTTCAATTGTGGACTCACATCATTTCTTTTTTTGGTCCTCTAGAATAATTTCCCCTTTTTGTATTTTTTGAAAGAGTTCGTTAGAAAATAGAGAAGAAAATATGTAAAACACTTTCATAGTTGGGGAGAAGAAAAATAAAAATTAAACAGTTTAAGCTCTTGTAAGGGCATATGTCTATATTAATAAAGTATCATGAAACCATCAACCTAAAAGCAGGTGATGGATAACTTAAGAATGTTGCTTCATAGGTACGACATCAATAGAGCTACAATTTTACTTTAGGATCCATATATATTGAAGATAGAAAGTGAGAAAAAAATTCCAAGAGGTCAAAATTTGTAATGCTTTAGATATATATGAATATTTCCAAGATGTCAAAATTGGACAAAAGTAGTCACGGAACTCAAAAGGAAACTGCTACGGAGAACCTCTATCAACATAGAAAAGAATATACATAAATAAATCATATAATCTAAACAAACAAGAAAACTTTTGTAACATACTAGATCTCAGACCCTACCCTGGAAGTTGACATTTTGGACTTAGCCAAACATGGTTGAAGGTTAGACCTAAATAGATGTTTAGTATGATCCTAATAAGATAATACATGAACTTATCACCCTAATGTAGCCTAATATTTTTACATTAGTCTTAGGCTAATAATGGATACATAAAATATGCCACATAACTCATTTTGGTGGTAATATGAAGATAAGGAACTTAATTGGATGAATAATTTAGATAATGGGCCATACGACATATCTCATAGATAGAAGTCTCAAAATTGAAAACAAACTTCAAATTCGTAATCTACATATCAAAAATGTGCATACGTGTCAAATTTCATCTAATTTGGACAACCTTGAAATATTAGGGTAAGTTTAGGAAAGAGAAAATGAGTAAAAGGCATAAGTAATGAATAATGTGATTATATAAATTCAAAAGATGGAAATAATGTCAAATTTTTATTCAACACATCAAATATAACTTGTGGATGAAGTTTCACCAAATTTGGATGTTGTTTGTGCAAGTTATGCAATTTTAGGTACATTTTGGACTTTTCTACAATTTACCCAATGGGGAGGTTTTCTTAGAAAATTGTCACATGAATTATAATCCTTATATATTCCCTTACCATTCTCGAGTTTTTTTTAGCATGGGGAGCCTAGTTGCAGCTTGGTTTGAAGGAGTTTCTTTCCAAGGCCATTTTAGGAATTTCCGCTTTATAAATGAGCTTATATGTAGAAGCTATCAACCAATAGGGTTATTTCTTTGATTATAGGTCGGTTGGAATGGCCTATAAATTTCCACAAACTGACATTTGATATTCAAGAAGCCTCTATGAGTTGTCCTCTTGCATGACCATGAAATCCCTTTGCTAAGGACACATGGAAAGCTGCATGGACACCTCATGCTTGACTTCTTCCTTATCCATAAAGGCTTGCATGTCCATGGGCACCCTTAGCATTGAACACATGGAAAGTAATTTGATACCTCATGCTTGAATTCTTCCTTATCCATAAAGTCTTTCATGTCTATGGATACCCTTATACATGACACATGGAAAGTCTCATAGACACCTCATACTTGTCCTCTTTCTTTATATAGCCATATCTACCCCTACCCTGTAAAGAAGTGAAACCACCTCCTTACTAAAAATTTGAACAAATAGAACCTACAATCCAAACACACTTCAAAGGTATTCTTGGAGTGGGTGTAAAATTTTCAAATCTTTATTAATGGTATACAAAACAACCAAAGTGTAGCAATAGAATAAAAACATGGCTATATTCAATTATAAAGCAAGGGAACATCTTAAACTTACATCATAAGGATACATGTAGAGGGGAATCTAAAACACCTCAATATTGTCTCCAAGCTTTAACTTCTTAATCTAAGTCCATGTGTATGCCATGTCCACCATATCCTTCACCTAGGGTTGGAACCATACCCCAGCAAGAAGAGAAGAAAAGAAACCATAAACAAAGGCTGGTATGTGCATACTAAATAGGAAATTGAGCAATTTATAAAGAATAAGGGACATAAAAATAAAATTCTTCCCATGCTAGAGATAAGTACCACCCAAATGGGTATCAAGAGAAAAGATTACAATAATAATGATACTTGTCATAAAACAACATAAAAAGATAGTGCCATATATAAATCCACTACCATGGTGGGAAATGAAGCACAAGTAGGGCACACACACCACAATCAATATCCTACATGCATGTGAGATCAGCATAGCCGTAGAACAATATAAATAACAATGGTGGCCAAGAATCACACATCTTGAACCTGGTGAGACATGGGCCAGGAATCACACATCTTGACCTGGCATGGGGAATCACACATCCTCCACCCAAATATATATAACATGGTCTAGGAATCACACATCCCACCATGGCATGGGGAATCACACATCCACCATCTAAAATATCACAATGTTGCCATAAATCATAATGAGACAAAACCAATGCAGTTATACTACTCTAGTGCTACTAATCACATAGCATGTTAAACATAGAGGCAAGTAGCAGGTATAGTCAGATTATACAAACTAGTCACACATAAGTGACCAACATATACATCCACCTTACAAGTGGGAAAAAGATATCACATAAACATCCACTTCATAGTGGGCATATCCAATCATGCACAAAGGCAACAAGATCAGAGTCAAGGGAATATCCAATTTTACCACAAACAATATAGTTCACAAGAACCATGATATCAAAAGATAAGAGCAATGTGTATAGGCTATTGTCCATAGGACCAAGAGAAAGAATAAAATAGGATAATTGCTCAAGAAGAATAATCGGGGATGCAAATTGTTACACCCCAATCTCACAATTACCATTAATCATGAGATTAGGGCATAAATTAAGGATTTAACGTAATACAAAGATCACCCTTAACTTTTTCTTCTTTTTCAAACTCTTTGTTTTCTCACATTGAATTACATAAACAAACTTTACAAGAGAATTAAACCTTGATTACTCTTATATGATCTCAACATTAATGATATACATCCATACATTCATTCTGTTTCTCACACTTCCATGTACATACAGCATGATAATCAAATGCATTCTCTCTTATTAAGGAAACAAAGTTACAAACATCATTTACAACTCCCTCACATCTATACAAGGACCTAGAGTGACATGGACCGACTAAACTTAACTAATCTCATACTTAACTCATGTGGTAGATCTACTCTGATGCTTTTACCTTCTTCAAGTCCACGTGGTTTCCCTACAAATTGTGAGTAGAGGGGTGAGCCTACTCACTCAGTGAATGAGTACTTCAAAGAAATAGTCTAAAGCACTGATATAATTACAAATATACTTTTGAGCAACTGATATCAATTATAATAGTAGTAAGCTTTAAAGAGTCTAATAATTGACAATCATAAATATGGCAAAATACTCTAGAGATCTACAAGAGTGAATCAATATATGAAATGCTTGATTGATCATAAAGAGAACTAATAATTCAGAAACATACAAAGAATAATTGAATAACTTCACACACTTGTTTAACCTCTCATTCATCTTATTATGCCCTGAACCCACATGAGGTGTACCACAAAATGTGAAAGAATCACAACAAGATACGATCTCAGTGTACAAGACTTAGTAGACATACCTGGGATGCTAAGCCTAACAACGTCGTTGGTCTGTAATAGGAAAATGGCTCTCTGGCCTTGGCACACGTATGGGCCGTAAAACTGGACTCCACCTCTCAACCTGGGTACATAGGCAGTGAGTCAAGCAACCTATTGGCTTTTTTGTACTCTAGTGCCACCAAGATCTGTGGTTGATGTTGTACACTACATATTGTATTTTAAAGGAGACTTCCACAAGGGTTTCGTCCCCCATAACACCTGTTAGTACGTTTCAACCCCCGTATACTGGACACTGCCAGGGTTAGGACGTTTCATCCCTACAGTGAAAACCTCTCACAGAGAATCTAAAGTGTTCAGGGAGTCTACATGTCTAATTCACTCTTTACATTCACAATTCAATCATCACATTACATATCTTAGTTTAGCTCTGTAAACCATTTGTTTCATAGACCATTTGTTAACATTTACCTCAATTGAACTATTAAGCATCATCACATCTCATACTGAGAACATGATAATCACAAATGCTTAATTCATTGAACACCTTATCATAGGGGTTTCATTTACCTCATTCACTTATCACATGGCTCTCATAAGAATTCCATGCGACATAAACATTCACTGAATAAAGACTACTACCAACAAATCATATAAAATCAATATTTGTATGAAACCTTGGAACTAAGCTGAATTTGGGTTTCCATGCCATTCACTGAAATAACATGCATCAATAATAAAATTGAATAAATAAAGTATATCATGTCAATAAAATCCATTCAAATGGATTTCACGGTATCTATTCGCAAATATCCAACCTTCCTCGCATCTAGGGTTTCATCTTGTTTACTGAGATATCAAACAAACACTACTCACCTTAAATGAAATCCAAGATAGTATCTGACATATATGTACTACATATTCAGATAAACAATCATTCATAACCAAGGGGATCCAGATAAACAAATTCCTCTATTTAATTATACAACAATTTTCGTCATGGAAAAATTCCCTACATTTCAGTTTACTCTTATAACATCTGCAAATACTTAGGAAATTCTCATTAGGATGTATTTTATACATTGAAAATATTATGTTATCATCTAAAATTCATCCAAATAGAGGAAGAATCCATTTCATATCATTTTGCAACAACTTAGATCAAACAGACAATTCAGGGTTTGTAGTCGCATACTAAGCAATTAAAGATTTTGGATGATTTAACTAATTTTCATGCAATATACTATTTAAAGGAAGTTCCCACTCACCCTAAGGTGTGAAAAAACCTTAAAAACACAGCTCATCCCTGAAAATCTCGATCTCATATCAAATCCCTAGCAATTCACCTGATTCTTCTTCCTTTCAACTCGAAAACCCTAAAAATGAGGGATTATGAAGAAAGAATGAGAAAAGGGCAAGTTTTGACACCATTTCAGATCAAATCAGAGGAGGGATGGAATCTTGACATGTGAGAGAAGATTCACCATGAAACTATATCCAAAGAGGCTAAACTTACATGATTTCATCATTCCTCAGACTGCAAAACCCTAGGTCAGCATCTCCATCACTTTCTCCTCTCAAACCCTAAGTCTCCCTGTCTCTCTAGGATATCATTTCTCTAGATTGAATCACGAATTATGATAGCTCCTTGTGTGTTAGGTTGACCATATAGAGCAATTGAGCTACTTGGGTCAATTGCACATTGACCCCTCACTATACTTTCTCTTATTTCAACTGAATTTTCTGTCATAAAAATATTACTGCAATTCGTCTACTGATAAGGTCTAAACACATCCAAAAATTATGAAAAATTTACATTTTGTTTATGATTGAGTTTAGATCTCTAGATAAAATTTCAGATCATTTGTAAATAATTAAAAATAAAACACTACACTACTGAAAAGCACTCTGTCAGCATTTTGGTCGAAGTATAGTTCGACCGAGAACCACATTCAAAGAACACTCCAATATTCTGAAATTTTTATCCAATATGCATGATTGAGTTATCCCTATCATATCCAAAATTCAATAAAATACAAAATTTTTAGAAAATATGAAAAATCATTTACCACACTGCTATCCTGATCAAATTCCATATTCATGTACTATCAAAACCCTATTTTTTGCCGATTGGGGTTTACATTTCTCAAACCCTAATTCTTCAAACTAAAATCATAGTTAGAGTTTCTTCTTAGGTTTGAAACATCACAATTGATCTACTATCATTAATCAATTCTAAATGATGTTCAATCTAATCAAGCATGTAATCATTCAGGTAAACCCTAGTTTACCAATTAAGCACAAATGTGTTCATTAAAATTCTCACCCCCTTAAAAAGTTTCGTCCCCGAAAGATAAATACACAAACAAAGTATACTCAAAGTTTATTTTAAGCTTCTGAAATCTTACATTGCATTACATTCTTGTATTTTATACTTGAATGTAGTTTTCAACGTTAAGTCCTTTATTTCTTTTCTAATCAGAACATGTTAAAACAGTTCTCAATGATAACAAACAAATTCTCTATGCCACAATCAATCATAGAGTAGATAGAGAAGCAACCATTTCAATATTTTCATACTCTTGAGGTGTTACCTCAACATTGATAATCTGATCCAACCATCTCAATTCATACGGCTCAATATGTACTATTGTTTTATATTACCTCTGAGTCACAAAAGAGAGTTCACTATGTTGTTTTGAATATTACTATTGCGCTATTCAAATAGAAAAGAAGTCATGAGTTGGAAGACTAGATTCAACAAAAATTGTACAATACTAATCATGACATCCCCATTGCATCTTGGATGCATAAGGTGAAGCATTACCATAACATTCCATATTATTCTCAAGTATGAATCCACACATAATTCAATTTGTAACCATCGAGTTATAGCATACTAGGGTTTCAACAACAGTAACAAAGTACTCCATGTTTGTATTAGTCATTCAAGGATTATTCATACCCAATTACCATCACTTACTTATATTAAAGCTAGGTATAACAAGCTATACCTCATTAGGGTTACATATCAATACAATATGGTTATCATCCCTTTTATTCATATGAGTGAATAGGTAAGACTACCTGATTCAGGGTAACCCTTCATTTGTTCCATCATTATTCAACCCATATCACCATACCACAATTGTATAATACTAAGATGCATTACTGGTATGAATGACTACAACTATCAGACACCTTTAATTAACATATTGTTTGCACATGTACACTGAAATCATACGTAGAACCAGTTTACATCCCGTAATATACCTTCAACAAATTATACTTCTAAAAACAAATTCACATATTACTAAAAGCCATTGTTTACTATTATCTCTCTCCTCATTCACTACTACTTACTTTTTTCTACTTATCCTTCTCATTTTAATCATGTAGATTAAACATTCCTAAAATTGAAACATACAAGGTACAAATAGATTATTCATCATTCTTTCTATCACTGCAAGAATTTATCTCATATCACACTTCACTCATATTGTATTTCTCCTTTTGTTCAAAACACACTTGTTACATTTCAAATTTATATCTTACTCTTTCTCTGAATCATTTCCATATTATTTATCTACCTTTCAGATTAGCTATCTTTAAACCCTGGATTACTATCAGTGCTAGTTTACTTCTCATAGTGCAAATATCATGATCTTGTTTTATAAAGATGCTAGTATTCAAGGTCAAATCACTAGTGACATCCCTTGAACTACTAAAACTCTAAACATTCTAGGGTTTGGTCCTTATCAATAGCATGACGTTATTGTGATGTGACTTTGCTTAATTTGAAATTCAAACTTTGGATCTCATGAGTTTTACTAAAGTCTTCTTTATCTTATCGATTGAATTTCCTTTCTCTTACTTGACCTATTCAGATAGATTACATTCTCAATTTACCCCACTAGAGTTTCATCATCATATTGTGTGTCATTATTACATTCACTAGATGTCTCTACCACAGTGGTTATGCATCATATATGATTCATTTTCTTATCACTTCATTCCCACATTGCTCTCATTAAGGAAGATATGAAAGAGAAGATGATTTTGAGACTTAGAATTATTATCTTCAAACATTCCCTTAATACATCTCTCGTATGTAGGTTTAGTTAGTTATCAAAAAGGATACTTGACTAACTAGCACTTTCTTGATACTCGCAACCTCCTTCTTTTATAATCTATATTACTCCATTATGTTTCAAACCCTTCTTTACTTTCTATAATACCCTTACCATATAATACTATTCCACATGTCATCTTTAACTTCTAGTTTTCTCTTATGATCATGTTGCTTCTTTTATGTGTATGATCATGTATACCATGTTGCACATATTTCTTTTTATCCTTCTACTAATGTGAAGTTGAAATTCTAAATCAATAATATCTCTACTAGTTTCACCTCATGTTTAATACATTACATATCCTTCATTTTAAATCAAACGTCTCATGCATGGGTCAAACTTAGTTTCTCTTTCAATTAAGTTTTTCCTTCCTGAATATAGTCTACCTTTGTATGACTTGTTCATTTATTTAGCTACACTTTTATTCTTCTTTTGGAAACTAGTTTGTTGTTCTATAGAGACTTGGAATCCAAAGGTAGTAAGGATGAAGGTATTAAAGTTATTAATAAAGGTATACATTCCATACTCTCAATTATATCATAACCCTCATTCCTTAATCAAGCTCATTATTTCCAACATTTCTCTTTGTTTCAACTTTCTTATCCTAGTTTTATGATTTGCATGCTCATCTAGTTATCTTCACTTTAACTCTTCTAAAGACTCTTCACTTCTATGTACTTTTTGTATACTTAGCTCTTTTCTTCTATTTTCCTTTTGCTTTGGAGTACATAAAAACATTGTACTCAGTTATATAATCCATTCCTCATGATTGATTCTTACGATCATGGTCCCTTACATACTTTTCTCATATGTTTTCCATATTTCATATTTAGAGTTCATATAATACTAATAATTAAACTTAATCTGAACCTTATGTCGTGTTCCTTTATTCCCAATTAAGGGTTTCTCATATGAGGCCCCAAAGTTGGATCTCAGATATCAGTTCCAACTGATTCTTAATTATCCCAGCCTTTCCCTTATAATTCAAAATCTTAGAGTATATACATTCATACTAGAATTTGGATCTAATCTATCCAGAATTTACTCTTGTTATGTTACTAATAGGAGTCATTAGTTCCCAGTAATGCATCCTGCCAGACGAACCAGGCCGAACCTGTAGTCCTAAAGCCAAGAGCTACTCAGGATTACTCAACTCCTATTCATGTCAAATGTGTGGAAGAAAACTTATCCACTTAGGAAAGCTCATTCAAAGATCATTTCTAGTCTACTTGATACAAAGAATGTAATCAATAAACGCTACAACTGCATAGTGTACAAAAAATCTTAACGATTGATATATATTTCAAAATATTGAATATCTGAATTCAAACATATAAGAGCTTTTCTATTCATATCCAATAAAACAACAATATGAAATGAAAGTTCTATCTCATTTTATATTTATGCTCTTAATTCATGTTACTTATCTTATTTCTAGCCCTAATATTTCTAGGGTTCCTCTCTAGACCATCCTTCCATTGTATACCTGGCCATGGTATACATGAAAGAATAGACACAGTAGCTTGATACTGGTTGATCCAAGTACTCAGATATCGGGCCAAGATATCCAAATACTCAAATCCCCAGAGCTAACATCATAACATATCCTATCTGCCATACTTATGACTCTAACTTACTAACTTAATGGTCCCTGACAACTCATCCTAAGATTTGATACCAAGTTGTTACACCCCGATCTCACAATTACCATTAATCATGAGATTAGGGCATAAATTGAGGATTTAACACAATACAAAGACCACCCTTCACTTTTTCTTCTTTTTCAAACTCTTTGTTTTATCGCATTGAATTACATAAACAAACTTTACAAGAGAATTAAACCTTGATTACTCTAATCTGATCTCAACATTAATGATACACATCCATACATTCATTATGTTTTTCACACTTCCATGTACATACGACATGATAATCAAATGCATTCTCTCTTATTAAGGAAACGAAGTTACAAACATCATTTACAACTCTCTCACATCTATACAAGGACCGAGAGTGATAGGGACCGACTCAACTTAACTAATCTCATACTTAACTCATGTGGTAGATCTACTCTGATGCTTTGACCTTCTTCAAGTCCACTTGGTTTCCCTAAAAATTGTGAGTAGTGGGGTGAGCCTACTCGCTCAGTGAACGAGTACTTCAAAGAAATAGTCTAAAGCACTGATATAATTACATATATACTTTTGAGCAACTGATATCAATTATAACAACAACAAGCTTTAAAGAGTCTAACAATTGACAATCATAAATATGGCATGATACTCTAGATATCTACAAGAGTGAATCTATATATGAAATGCTTGATTGATAATAAAGAGAACTAATAATTCAGATTGATCATAAAGAGAACTAATAATTTAGAAACATGCAAAGAATAATTGAATAACTACACATGTGGCGACACATCCTACTATCACACAGACAACGAGGTGCCACGCGAAAATGTGTGGAAAACACCATAAACCACTTATTATCAAAAACACGGGTTAATTAAAACCGATTTTGGAAAGCAAAGAAACTAAGAAACTATTACATTCAGATCCTTAGCCTGCAAGAAAACAGGTTATGTAAACATTTACAAGTCTTGATACGTGTCCATAGCTTAACGGATCAGCTATCTTGACATCATATGAGTTCATCACCTGTTTATTTACATAACGGACCACATCCGGCCAACGGCGGGATATACAAGGCTTCATCATAAAACAACATCAAAACACCTCCAAGGACCTGAGAGTATAGGGATGACTCTAAGATTCTACTACAAAATAACCAAAACAGCAGAATATCCATCTCTTTCCTTCTACTGCTCTTCTTGCTGCTCGGCCGCAACTCCACGAACACCACCACGTCTAGCGCGAACACCTAAAAAGGTTGTAAACCAATGGGGTGAGACACACAGTCCCAGCGAGAAACATAACTCCCCTCCAGAACCATAAAACCTCAGAAAGGTTAAAGCAGCAACAACAGATAACTTGATAAAACGTACCAAGAGCAGTCTATAGAGCAAGATTGTTATTACCATTGAGCTTACCATGGTGTACGGAAGGCATATAACCAAGTATTTCTTTATGGAACATGATTGACAAGATAAGATTTATAAGATCTTATCACATAACATAAGGAACGTATAAGTAACTGTAATGTATAACGAGATCAACTACACAAGCAAGGCTTCAACCAATGTTCTATGTTTTGCCTTAAGCAATAAATACTATTCGACTAGATTACGTGTTATTATGCCCTGAGGAAGTGAGTCGCACCACTCAAATCCAACCGACGGCTGCGAAACCCGGAGCCAGTGCCATACAAGGTCAATGGAAGAGTTGGACTCCACAACCTCCCACCTCGTGGTCAGTGTACGAGAACCAAAGTAGGACTGCTGTCTCATGCTTAAGTGGCCTCAGCCACAGGGTCAGCTCCCGTAGGCTACCCTTTCTCTAGCCCGCCTTGGTACACGTCTCGACACTAGTATATCTGAGCCACGGGCTAGTTCACCGTGCTCCCTGAGCCATGAATGCATTCATGCTCTATCACATTGAGCCATGGGCCTGTTCACCATGTTCTTATCTACCCCGAGTCTGCAACCACAGCTACACTCGAATCCTCTCTATTTTCAGCTAGGAGAAACCTCGCATATTCAACAATATGCGCTCTCGGTTAACTCGTAGGAGAACCCGTTTCACCATCACCAGCTATTGACGATGATGGATCTATGACCAGGGCAAGCTACATGATATGTTCCACTATGATTAGTCAGTATATTTTAAGTGGATTTTTGGGGAAAAAAAGTTGTAACACATGCATAACATAAAGCTACATTATTGTTACCACCATCATGTTATTTCGGGATCTCAATCCCTCATCACAAGAAACTACTGCCTCATAAGGCATTCTCATCACTTGGGATAACAATCCCTGATCTCATCATCAGAGAATAACACCTCAACTAGGTACTTTAACCAAACTCAGGTCCTCAGACCAAAACACATCATACATGTGATGCATGTTATCTCATCATCAAGAGTGACCATCAAAGCAGTGTTATTCAAACATATATACCTCATAGCCTTTTTCCTGGCTATGCATCCGCATGAAACACCTGCATGGTTAGTATACACAATCATAGATATAACTGAAACCATCATAGATTAACAGAATGATCGTATTGTCAATATAGGGCAACATTGATGATTGCATGCTTTATCATTCATGCCTCTACCTGTGACCATAGACATGGGTCACATCATCATGTGAAGCAACTCATATACTTCCAAACTTATCATTATATATATATATATATATATATATATATAATTTGAAGATATCATGGCATTAGAGTTCAAATATGTCATGCTTACATATGTGTGTTCTACTATATGAAACATGTCAAAGGTTCACGAACCATAAACCATAAATCTTAATCAACAAAGAATGTGATTACAAGATAAAGAACTATCAGATGGGTTTCCGGGTGGAACATGGCCCTCACTAGAAGTACCCACTACCCTCACAAGAAGTGTGATGGGCAGGGCACCCTCACTGAAAGTAGTATCAGGTAGGGTAACTTCTCATGTCTCCCAAGCATACTAGCCACATATCGGCCCAGCCCTTTAGCAAGGATGTCGGGCCACCACCTCAAGGCATATCGTACAACCAGAGACCAAGCCATATCGTGCACAGAGCATAACATGCAGCTAGGTCTATGGGGCATGTCGTGCAACCATGTATTTTGTGCATGCATGTGGCGTGCATCCATGTATTGGGTAGCTAGGTTGGGGAGTGTATCGTGCAACCATAGGGTTAGGGTTACCTCATGTCACTACATCGGGCATCGCCACCAAACCATGACGACCAACACAAGACTAGCCCACTGAGCTCCATAACGCTCAAGGTATAACGGGCACTAAGACACTACAAGCTAGGCATATCGGGCAGCAAAGGAAAGCCTATCGTTCAACCAAGCTAGTCTCATCCTATCGGCCATCACACAAGGCAAGCACCAAGGTGTATCGCCCAACACAACCTCCTCATCTCAACTCAAAACTCTAGATCAAGAGTGGGTATCGGGCAACACCATCCCCAAGCCATATTGTACAAGATATAGCCCAACAAGATCATCATCAACCCCAAGCTCAAGGGCACCAAACCCTAATTGATCAAGAAGATGGCTCACCTCTCAACAATCAAGAGAGGGGTCTTGCACAACTTCTTATCACCAATCGGGCAACCACAAGGATCAACCCTAACAAAGGTCTTAAACCACACAAAAGCTCACCTTACAAGTCCATGGTGAGAGTAGGGTGTTGCTCAAGCAACTAGAACACAAGCTCACCTCTCAACTTAAACGAGAGAGGGGTATTTCCCATATTACTAGAACTCAAGCTCACTCCCCTAGACCAAGGAGAGAAAGGAGTGTTGCTCAACAAGGAAACCTAAAACATGGTTCGTCCAACTAGGTGTAACTAAGAAAGAAACATAACTAGCAACATACATAGCCGATTATGATCATAAGAAGACATACAAGGACATAGAAGAAAGTAATATGGTTAGGGTTAGGAGTTATGTAACCTGCCTTAAGAAAGCTCCAAGCTCCTAGCACCAAGCACACCTCAAAAGGAGGAAGAAGAAGACTTCAAGATTAGGATCGACCACCAAGCTTGCAAAGGAAGAGGTGTCATGCAACCAAGGGAGAATGGAAACTAAGGAACTAAAGGGATCCTTAGCAAGAGAAAGAAGGTACATATCTAAGAGAGGGTGGAGGAGAAACCAAGGTAAGACAAGTCAAGGTGTCGCCCACCTAGGGACACTTGTCCATGGGCAATGCCACCTCTCTAACTTGCCTTAAACACATGTCCAAGGCCATTGCCACATGCAAGCATCAAGCACCAAGTGTCCACTAGTGGTGACACAAACGAGGTCAAAAGGGGTCAAAGGGGTCCATGGGTGACACACCTCAACTCCAAGCCCGACACACACCCTGGGCGACATACCCAGGCCGATACAAGGCACTCCTGCCCGACACAAGGTCAACAAGGCAAGGGCATGGTTCAAACAAGGCATCTCAAGGCCCAACAAGATCATCCAAGCCCAAAGCAACTCAAGCAATGATCCCAACCCTTCCTCTCAACACTTGAGGAAGAAAGGAGAGAGAGAGAGGAACACTCCTCAAGGTGACAAACTTGCCCAACAACCTCTCTCAACAAAGCACAAATAAACCCTAATCACCACTAAAGGTGATTAGCGAGCAACTAAACACCAGGGTTAAGCAAAGCAAACAGGATAATCCCTAAACAGAGGTCAGGGTCCTTACAAGATATAACCCTCTACAAAGGGATTTTGTCCCCAAAATCTGAAGAGGAAAGCGAGGGATACTTCCTCCTCATCTCTTCCTCGAGCTCCCACGTGGCTTCCTCAACGCTACAATGATGCCAAAGAACCTTTACTAGAACTAGGTCCTTCCTTTTTAGCTTCTTTACTCTTCTATCAAGGATCATCACATGACCTTCCTCGTAGGTCACATCTTCATGAAGCTCAACCTCGACTGGATGTATTACTGTCCCTATGTCTGGATGACTTTTCTTCAACATGCTGACGTGGAACACTGGATGTAACATGTGCAACTCTGGTGGCAGCTCTAACTTGTAAGCTACCTTACCAACATGTGCTATGACTGGGTATGGCCCCATATACCTAGGTGCTAGCTTGCCTTTCTGGACAAACCTTAGCACGCCCTTCCAAGGTGAAACCTTGAGGTACACTTTGTCTCCCACTTGGAATTCTAAAGGTCATCGTCGATTGTCTGCATAGAACTTCTGCCTGTCTTGTGCTGCTTTCAGCTGTTGTTGTATCACTTTGATCTTTTCTGTTGTCTGTTGTACTAACTGAAGACCCAAAAGATGATATTAACCGGACTCATACCAACATAAAGCAGATCTACACTTCCTGCCATATAAAGCTTCATAAGGAGCCATGTCAATGCTCCACTGGTAAATATTGTTGTAGGCAAACTCTATCAAACTGAGATGTACATCCCAACTGCCTAGGAACTGCAAAACACAAGTCCGAAGAAGATCCTCTAAAGTCTGAATAGTCCTTTCAGACTGTCCATCTATTTGTGGGTGAAAAGCGGTGTTGATCCTTAACTATGTTCCCAACGCTTTGTGCAACTGTTCCCAGAAATGACTCATGAACTGAGGACCTCTGTCAGAAACTATCATTGCTGGTACACCGTGCAAGCATACTATATCATCTACATATACACAAGCGAGCTTCTCGGTTGTATGTGTTGTCTTCATAGGTATGAAATGGGCAGACTTCGTCAATCTGTCCACTATCACCCAAATGGAATCATGATTCTTAGTTGTCCTGGGCAGACCAACTATGAAATCCATGGTTATGTGATCCCATTTCCACTACGGTATTGGCAGGGGTTGTAATGTACCTACCGGCTTCTGATGCTCAGCCTTGACTTGTTGGCATACCGCACACCTAGCCACAAACTTGGTTATATCTTTCTTCAAGCCAAGCCACCAATACAGGTCCTTTAGATTGTGATACATCTTGGCGACTCCTGGATGTATAACATACATTGATGTGTGTGCTTCCTCTATCACTAGCTACCTCAGATCATCAGCATCGGCGACCACCATCATATCATGATAGCAAACTAGTCCACCCTCAGACTCATGGAACCCATTACGCCCTTTACTGCCGAGCTCTGACCTAATCAATCGCACGGTATCATCTGTTTGTTGTGCATCTTTGATCTGCTGCCTCGGCGTAGGCTTGACTTGCATCTGTACCAAAAGTCCTGCTAATAAGGAAACTTTCATCTGCACATTCATCTATCGCAAGGAGACAAACATATCCCGTCTATGGCATACTAAGGAACTCAAATGTGCTCCTTTTGTAGGAAGAGATGAAGACTTTCGGCTAAGCGCGTCAGCTACCACATTCTCCTTACCATGGTGATACTCGATGGTGCAGTCATAATCATTGATTATCTCCATCCAACGACGTTGTTTCTTGTTTAGCTCATTTTGTGAGAAGATATACTTCAAGTTCTTATGATCGGTAAAGATCTGACACACTTCCCCGTAAAGATAGTGTCTCCAAATCTTTAACGCATGAACCACTGATGCCAACTCCAAATCATGAGTCAGATAGTTCTCCTCATGTTTCTTAAGCTATCATGAAGCAAAAGAAACTACATGATCTTCCTGCATCAGCACGCATCCTAAGCCCTTCTTTGAAGCATCGCAGAAAACAACATAGCCTTTCCCAAGCTCTAGAAGGACTAGCACTGGAGCACTAGTCAACTTCTCCTTCAAACTTTAGAAATCTTGTTGGCAACGATCATTCCAAACAAAAGGTACATCCTTTCTAGTCAACTTTGTCATCGACAATGCGATCACACATAAGTCCTTTATAAACCTCCGGTAGTATCCTGCTAAACCCAGGAAACTGTGAACTTCAGTCGGTGTCTTGAGCTATTCCCATTCTGCAACTGACTCCACCTTCCTTGGGTCCACTTTAACTCCTTTTACGGATATCACATGACCCAAGAAAGTGACTTCTTTCAACCAGAACTCGCACTTACTAAACTTGGCATACAACTGATGCTGGCGAAGGAGAGTCAATGCTTGTTGAAGATGCTGTTCATGCTTCTGACTGTCCTGACTGTAGATCAAGATGTCATCTATAAAGACTACAACAAACTGATCTAGAAATGAACAGAACACACTGTTCATCAAATCTATGAAAGCAGAAGGAGCATTGGTTAGCCTGAACGGCATAATGACAAACTCGAAGTGACCATACCTTGTCCTAAAAGCTGAGTTTGGTATGTCATCCACCTTAATCCTCAACTGATGATATCCAGACCGTAGGTCAATCTTTGAAAACATTGTAGCCCCACGCAACTGATCGAACAGATCATCTATCCTTGGAAATAGGTAATTGTTCTTGATCGTGACCCTATTCAACTGCCGGTAGTCTATGCATAACCACATCGATCCATCCTTCTTCTTAACGAACAACATTGGAGCACCCTAAGGCGACGTACTTGGTCGGATGAAACCTTTCTCCAACAACTCTTGTAATTGCTTCTTTAGCTCTGCCATCTCAACTGGAGCCATCCTATACGGTGTCTATGCAACTGACTATGTTCCTGGAACCAGATTGATCTCAAAATCAATCTCTCGAGGTGGAGGAACACTGAGGAACTCATCAGGAAACACATCTGCAAACTCTCGGATAACCATCACCTCCTCAAGGGTAGGGCCTTTAGCCTTGGTATCCACAACGTGAGCTAAGAACACCTTACATCCTTGTCGTAACAACTTTTCTGCCACCAACGCTGACACTAGACATGTCAGAAGAATCTTCCTATCTCCTTGGAAGATCCACTTCTCTCCACAAACCTCAAACACTGCCTACTTGGAACCACAGTCTAATACAACCTTATACTTTTCTAAGGTATCCATCCCAAGGATCACATCGAACCCACGCATATCAAGTGGTATAAGATCCACTTGTATATTGTGTCCCGAAAAAGATAAGACACAAGATGGGCACTCCTATCGAAGCATCGAGGAACCTGTAACACCCCTGACCTGGGTTATGACCTAACCCTGGAAGTTTTGCCTAAATATGTAATTAATATACTTGTGAACACTCCCTGGCATGTAATTAAGTTCCTCAGGAACATTTACTTTCAATTTTGCTCCTTTTTGTATAAAGTTGTAGCATTGTGTTGTATGCAGGGACCTATGTGCAAATTACCCAGTTTAAGGGTTGAACTTGCAAAATTCACAAGATATGATGTTCCTTTGATGTTGAAACATCATGTGAATGGTTATGGTAAAGTTTGAGGGATTTCCCAAGCTTGAGCACCAAGGTGCAGCTGTGGAAGCAATTCCCATGCTTAGAAACCCTAATTTGGGGTAAAGTGCAATTTACCCAAATTGAGGGGTCCAACTTGTAATTTTCACCATCTAGAACATCTTTTATGACTCTTGTCATCATTTAGAATAAAAATGATGAAAGGGATACATCATTTAATAATTAAATGAGAAAAATGATCTTTGTGATAGAAATCACCTAAAATGGGTACAAAACCTTTACATGAATGTACCCTAGTTGAAGGTTGGATTCCTATACCCTTAGATCTTGAGTTTTCTTAAGAATTGCTTAAGAATTTGATGGGCTTGGGCGTGCTCTTGATCAAGGAGGGACCTAGATGTGAATTTTTGGTTTTGAAAGGTCCTTGTGGTAAGAAATAGGCTTAAGCTATAAAAAGGCTTTTCCTTTGCAAATGAGCAAACGATCTTTCCCTGTTCCATTCACTTCCTTTCTTTCCCAAACGGCCAAGCCTTGCTCTGGAGCTCAGGAGAAACGACCAAGGGTGCAAGGTAGGTTTGGATTCCCCTTCTTGCCCAATTCTATGGTTAGAACTCGGATTCAAGGGCAAATTCATGGCTAGCTTACTTAACTCTATCTTTTTAGCCATCTTTCCTCAATCTTCCTTGGAGAAGTCACCTTGGCCGACCAGTAGAGCTTCTTGGAAACCATTGAAAGCTTGGACCTCGAAAGCTTGGAGCTCAAGGAGCAAGCTTTAGGCGGGTTTTATAACTCTAAACTTGATGCTTCGATTATACATCTTTTCTATGCATATAGTTGATAGATCTTCTTCTTCCCTATCTTCCCTTGCATCCTTGCAAGCAAAATCGTGAAGAACTGTTACTGTTCTTAAGGTGGAAGATAAGGGCGTTAATTACTATGCTTATCCACAGATTTTCACTTTATCAAACGACCTCCACCTATTGCTCAAAACGGTTTCAAACCGTTTGGTGGGCAAACGGTTTCAGGGTCGTTTGAGGGCAAACGGTCTTCAAGACCGTTTGGTCCCGTTGACCAAGTGAAGACCGTTTAAGAATCTTGTTCATAATTATGTAGGTTAATCACCCACAAAATTTGAGAGGTTAACTCCAAAGGAATCGTGAGATATGAGCAAATCAATTAGCAAAACGAATTGAATTAAATTCTGATTTGCAATCTGTTTAATTTGCCCTTTTTGGGCAAACGGTCTCAAGACCGTTTAAGATGGTTGACTAAACGTTGACCGTTTGGGATTACTGTTCATAATGATGTTAATTAACGACTCACCAAATTTTATGGATTAATTCCAAACGAGTCATGAGTTGAAGGATGATTAATAGGGCAAACCCTAATTGAAATTAGTGCTGAATCTCCAATGAGTTAAGTTGAGATTTTGGGTTGATTAGCCCAAACGGTTTCAAGACCGTTTGGGAATCACCCAAACGGTCTCAAGACCGTTTGGGGGTCACCCCAAGACCGTTTGGAGGTCTGGGGTCAAGTATAGTTGATCAATTGAAGGTCCAAAGGCACCAAATCATATTGCAATTAAGTATTGATGTGATGATCAACTCAATAGATCAAACCTTGATGAATTTTCACTAGAGTCCAAAGGATGGATGGGCAAACGGTCTCAAGACCGTTTGGAACTCATCCAAACGGTCTCAAGACCGTTTGGTGTCAACCCAAGACCGTTTGGAGGTCTAGGGTTAAGGTAATTTGATCAATTGAGGCCCAATTACAATGGGTTATTGAAACAATCAAATTGCTGTTTACTAAATATAGATCTTGTTGAGTTTTGGGTTGAAGGACCCAAACGGTCTCAAGACCGTTTGGGGATTCCTCCAAACGGTCTCAAGACCGTTTGGGCACAACCCAAGACCGTTTGAAGGTCTAGGGTTGAGTAAATCTAATGGTTTGAAGGTCCAATTGTAGGAAATTGATGCATTGTTGAAAAAGTGCTGATTTTGACCTAATTGGACTTCAACCTGAGTCAAAACGTTTTGGATCTTGGTCAAACTCTGGGCAAACGGTCTCAAGACCGTTTGGATGATGTCCAAACGACCTCAAGACCGTTTGGGCCAAGTTTGAGCCCAATTGGAGGTCAATTGATAGGTTCAACCTTGAATTGATTCACACTATTGAACATTGATGACCAATCAACTTGAAACCCTATTTGAGAATGATTAAACCCTAATTGGTTTGCAATTGAGGGTCAATTGGATGTCTAAGTGGCTAAAGCTAACCCTAATTGACTCAATTTATAAGTGGTTAGCATAGGTTTAGCCAATTGAGGGCTTCAACACATGTATCTATATACTTTGGTGACCATTGAACCCCTTTGGAGGTCCAAACGGTTTGAGCCCATTTGGGCCAAACGGTCTCAAGACCGTTTGGACCCAAACGGTCTCAAGACCGTTTGAGACCAAACGGTCTCAAGACCGTTTGGGACCAAACGGTCTCAAGACCGTTTGGGCTCAAACGACCTCAAGACCGTTTGGGCTCAAACGACCTCAAGGTCGATTGGTCCAAACGACCTCAAACCGTTTGAGGGTCCAAACGGTTTGGAAGTCAAACCTCCCAGACGGTCCTCACCTCCAAACGGTCTCAAGACCGTTTGAGACCAAACGGTCTCAAGACCGTTTGAGGATCAAACGGTCTCAAGACCGTTTGGATGGTTGAGATCGTTTGAAGATTGGAAACCACTTGGAGATTTGTGGAGATTTGTGCCTAACCATTTGAAGGTGTAAATGGCTTAATGATGATTCAATCTAAACCCTAATGGTAACCTAGGTCATTAAGGGACTATGTGATTAGTGGGTTAACCCATGATGGTGATCATGTGGCAAATTACCAAAATACCCTTGAAGGGTCTAAAGGGGGTAAAACCCTAATCTAATTAAACCCTAATCACATGATGTTGATTCCTTGGCTCATATCAGTCAATGGAGACTTGTCTCAACCTAATCTAGAGTGGTGTTGCCACCATCTACTAGAGAGAGGAAAGAGAAAGTGTTTCTAGAGAGAGAAAGTATCCTAGAGAGAGAAAGTGCCCTTTTTAGGAGGAAAAATCTAGTAAGATACTTCTTTTACACATGAATGCGCATGATTAGGGAATGACCACCTATGTGAGGTCATGGAAACCCAAATCATGATATCTAATGGATCCTAATCCTAATGAAGAGTCTTAATGATGGTGTTTCTCTTACATGATGATGTAATGAGTATAATTCACCATAGAGTGAATAGTAAACCCTAAAACACAGAATTTTGAAGGTGAACCCATGTGGAATCCCTAGTTAAGGGTGATTCCATGTGAAACCCTAGTTGAGGGTGATTCCATGTGAAACCCTAGTTGAGGGTGAAACCAAGTGAAACCCTGATTGGGAATGTATTCCTATTTACTGAATTGTTACTATTATCTGTTGAGTTAACCATGCAGGTTGTTATGAGATGATGGTCACACCCAGGTATGGAATACCATGTTATATTCATTGAAGGCATGTCTTATGCTTTATGAATAGTGAACCATCTTGATGCACTGCTAAGTGACATCCTTTGTGATTTATGGGCTGTAAGAGCCATAAATGTTATTAAAGTCATGCTTGACAGATGACTTGAGATGAATATCTGATAATTGTGATAAGTTAGGCCTGTTACATTTTGTATTCTCATATATAGCTGTGTTACTGTATGATGATTGGAATACTGAATGTACCTAACTAATCAAGTGAAATGTAGAGCCCTGATCATAGATCCATCATTGTCAGTTGTCTAAATGATGGTGAAACAGGTCTTCCTAAGGGAACTCCTGGAGCACATACTTTTGAGTATGTGGGGTACATGGATGTGTAGAACCTTACATCCTAGTGTAGGTATTTGATGTAGATTCTTGTAGTCCGTCATACCTTCACTATAAAAGAAAAGGTGAGAGGATGATGTAGATTCTAGTAGTCCATCAGACCCCACCATAAAGTCCTAAAGGTGAGATGTATATCTACACTCCCTTAAAGACACAAATACCGTATCGGTGAAAGATAAACAAGAAATCTTCCGATAGTGAAGAGAGTACAGAATGCCACTGTAACTCTAAAAATAGCAAAGGACCAGAGTACCCTGGTGAGCTATTATAAAGACATCCCGCCAGATGTCAAACAATCAATCCTCTAACTGACTGAGGAAGATGAGGTCATAAGAATCCGGCTCTCTTAATGACCTATGTATGATACTGATGTGACTTCTTAGCGATCAGTTGGAGTATGAGTGGTATGCCTCATCTCCACAGGGCATAATAATAATAATGTTTGGAAAAACATAAACAACAGCGTAGTATATCTGTTAGAGTTAATTATGAGTTATTTGATTGATGTTACCTTGAATAGCATAGATGTTCTCATATTTTAATATTGATTGAACTCTTGCTTATCATCAGAACTGCCAGTGAATATCTTGAAGGCTCTTATTGCTTTAGTTATTCCTTTCTTTGCTTATAAAGCCTAGTGGAGAGTTATAACTCTCGCTGGGGCAATTATGTATAATTGTCTCACCCCGTAGACTTCTACTTTTTAGGTGGTCGTCGAAGACGAAGGAACAAGAACTCAGGTGAACAATCCCAGCAACAGCAGCATCAGGAGCAGTAAATATCTCAGGTGGAGATCTAGCCTGCTTCATGGTGTAGTTAGAGTTAAGTCCTATGTGTCCTCTGTACTCTCAGGTCCTGGAGTGTTTTGGAGTATGAATTCTTGAGAGTTTTGGTATCATGTTGTATGTAATTACTCAAGAAGTAATTGTCAGTGATGTAAACAGTTAAATCCTTTTTCTATGGAAAAGGTTTGTGGTTTCAGGCTCTTGTCTCAAAAAGTTTTAAATTCCCGTGATTTTTGTCTTCCGCTGTTTACCGATTGCTTCCGCACATGATTAAATCGGGATTAATTCGTGGTTTGGAGATCGGAGCCCACAATTAAGTGGTATCAGAGCTCCAGGTTCATTCGAGTCTACAGAGGCATAGGACTTAGGAAGTCGAGTCTATCTTTAGTATTCCTTCCTTATCTAATAGAATCTTCTACTCCTCAGGAGAAGAAGATACTTAAGATGTCAGAGCCACATGATGAGAATGTGGAAGAAAGTAGTGCTAGTGCACCTCAAGGTGGTGCAGGAGTACCAGGATTGGAACAGCCTGTACCAGAACAACCTAGAGAGCCACCCCAGTTTGATCCAGATGACATGGGTAACCCAGCAGTCCAGACAATGTTTGGGCAGTTTATGACTGCCATGACACACATAACCGACAGGTTGCCTATGCCTGCACCTAGGGTACCTGCCCAGCCTGAGGGGCAAGGTATCGGGAAGACGTTCGAGCGACTACGTCGTGTCGGAGCTACCGAGTACCATGGGACTGCTGACCCCGCAGATGCTGATCTGTGGTTGACAGAGCTGGAGAAGGCCTTCAGGATCCTCAACATCCCTGAAGCTGAGAAGGTTAGACATGCTGTCTATCTTCTCAAAGGAAGTGCTGGTCACTGGTGGAACATGGAAGAGCAGAAGAGACCTGGGGCAGAGTTCTCATGGGAAGAGTTTCGTCGGGAATTTATCAATAGATATTTTCCCAAGACCTTCCTAGACGAGAAGATCTCTCAGTTTGAGAGACTGAGACAGGGTATTATGAACATTAGCGAATACGAAGCTAAGTTCATGGAGTTGTTGCGATTTTGTCCGCACATGGCTGCCACAGAAGAAGAAAGAATCAGAAGGTTTGAGAAGGGGTTGAATGCTGACATGTCTACCCCCGTGTCTGCCTTAGAGAACCGAGAGAGATTCTCTACCTTCGTTGAGTCAGTCCGAAGGATAGAGAGATCTGTAGTTGAGAAAAGACAAACCCATAAAAGATATCCACAGTTCCAGGGTTCTTCATCTAGGGATTCCAAGAAACCTAGATTCTCTACACCTAACCCTCCGCCACCCAGATCGAGTTTTCAAACTCAATGGACACCAAGCAGAGGTAGAGGACGAAGTCAACCGCTTCAAGGGACGCACAGTTCTGCATCTGTGTCAGTTACTGGACCACCTAGACCACAGCAACAGGAAAAGAGTTGCTACAACTGTGGTAAGGTGGGACACTTGATGAAGGATTGTCGTTCTAGGGCTGTCGGTGTGACACAACAAACCCCGAGACAGAATCGACAGGGATCTCAGAATAGACAACATCAAGGAGCAGCTCGAGGACGTGGACAAGCGTCTCAAGCTGGATCATCAGCACCACCTCAACAGCAGGCTACAGCAAGGTTCTATGCTATGAACCCACCAGAAGCAGTGGTCAATCCACAAGTGGTGACAGGTCAGATGGAACTTTTATATTCTGATATGTCTAAATCTTGTGTAGTATCTGTTCTGATTGACCCGGGTGCTACGCACTCTTTCATCACTCGAAGAGTGATTCGTAACTGCAATATGACAACTAGTCATAGGGCAGATAAGTTGTTGTTGGAGACTCCGTTGAGTGGGTCTGCTGTTCTGCATGAAGTATGCTCTCCTTGCGTACTTTTCTTTTCTAAGCATCGCATTCAAGTGGATCTCATACCGCTTGATATGCAAGGATTTGATATAATCCTAGGGATGGATAACTTGGAAAAGTATCGAGTTGTCTTGGATTGTGAATCCAAGCTGGCAGTGTTTGCTGATGAAAGCAACACATGGATCTTTCAAGGTGAAAGAAAGATTCTGCCCACCTGTCTTGTATCAGCTATGGTTGCTGATAAGTTGATGAGGCAAGGATTCTACGCATTCTTAGCCCATGTGGTAGATGTTACCAAGGAGAGTTCCAACCCTGCTGAAGTTCCGATAGTCAGGGAATTCGAGGATGTGTTTCCCGAAGAACTTCCTGGTATACCACCACCCCGGGAAATTGATTTTGAGATCAATTTGGTCCCAGATACGAAACCTATAGCCCAGACTCCGTATAGGATGGCGCCTGCTGAGATGGCAGAACTCAAGAAACAGCTTCAAGAGTTACTTGAGAAGGGTTTCATCCGACCGAGTACCTCACCTTGGGGTGCTCCGGTTTTGTTTGTTAAAAAGAAAGATGGATCGATGCGGTTGTGCATTGATTATAGACAACTCAATAAAGTAACGATAAAGAATAAATATCCTTTGCCGAGGATTGATGATCTTTTCGACCAGTTGCGTGGTGCAACAGTCTTTTCTAAGATAGACTTAAGGTCTGGATATCATCAACTCCGCATTAAGGACAGTGACATATCTAAGTCTGCCTTTAGGACAAGATATGGTCACTATGAGTTCACGGTCATGTCGTTTGGACTAACCAATGCACCGGCTGCATTCATGGAACTCATGAATAGAGTCTTTCGACCTTTCCTTGATCAGTGTGTTGTCGTCTTCATAGATGACATACTGATTTATAGTAAGGATGCTCAGCAGCATGAGCAACACCTTCGCCAGACTTTGACCTTGCTAAGAGAGCATAAGCTATACGCTAAGTTTAGCAAGTGTGAGTTTTGGTTATCTGAAGTATCCTTCCTTGGACATGTGGTATCTGCCTCGGGAATTCGTGTTGACCCTGCAAAGATAGAATCTGTTCTGCAGTGGGAACAACCGAAGACACCGACGGAGATTAGAAGTTTCTTGGGGTTAGCTGGTTATTATCGAAGGTTTATTAAAAATTTCAGTTCTATAGCCTTACCTTTGACCAAGTTAACCCGGAAGGATGTTCCTTTTGCTTGGAGTGATAAGTGTCAACAGTCTTTTCAGCTGTTGAAGGAGAGGTTGACAAGTGCACCTGTGCTTGTGTTACCTGAGCAAGGAAAGGAATATATAATCTTTTGTGATGCCTCCAAGAATGGACTTGGATGTGTGTTGATGCAGGATAACCAAGTGATTTCTTTTGCTTCCCGACAGCTTAAGAAACACGAAGAGAATTATCCGACACACGATCTGGAGTTAGCTGCTGTGGTCCATGCTTTGAAAATCTGGAGACATTATCTCTACGGAGAAACTTTCCAGATTTTCACAGACCACAAGAACCTTAAGTACATCTTCACTCAGCATGAGCTTAATATGAGGCAACGTCGCTGGATGGAGTTAATCAAGGACTACGATTGTACGATTGATTACCATCCGGGCAAGGCCAATGTGGTTGCAGATGCCTTGAGTAGGAAATCAGCAACATCAACCATGGATAGGGCACAACTAAGTTCCTTAGTATGCTCTAGAAGAGATATGCTTATCTCTTTAAGGCATGACAATGTGCAGTTGAAGGCATCATTGTTAGCCGGTCTGTTAGCTGAGATGCAGATTAAACCTACCTTAAGAGAGCAGATAAAGGAGGCACAACAAGTAGATGTTTCTGTACAGCAGATTAGATTTGAGTTTGGAAATGAGAAGCGAGAAGGTTTTCATGAGTCAGATGACCAGGTGGCATGCTATCATGGAAGGATGATAGTGCCAGATGTGGACGACCTGAGGAAGTTAGTCCTGGAAGAAGCTCATTCTTCGATGTATGCTATGCATCCAGGGAGCACCAAGATGTATCGAAACTTGAGAGACATGTATTGGTGGCCTGGGATGAAGAAGGATGTAGCTGAGTTTGTTCTGAGGTGTCCTGTGTGTCAGCAGGTCAAGGCTGAACACCAGAAACCTGCAGGGACAATGCAACCCTTACCCATACCACAGTGGAAGTGGGACCATGTAACCATGGACTTTGTTGTTGGCCTACCCAGGACAAACAAAGGACATGATTCCATTTGGGTAGTTGTTGATAGGTTGACAAAGACAGCGCATTTCTTACCTGTCAAAACAACCTATACTGCTGAAAGGTTATCCCAGATATATGTCCAAGAGATAGTGCGTTTGCACGGAGTTCCTGTCACTATAGTTTCTGACAGAGGTCCCCAGTTTACAAGTCGCTTTTGGGAACAGTTACACAGAGCCCTAGGCACCAAGTTAAGGTTTAGTACAGCCTTTCATCCTCAAACTGATGGACAGTCAGAAAGGACTATATAGACCTTAGAAGATCTGTTGAGAGCATGTGTTCTCTAGTTTACCGGGAGTTGGGATCTACATCTAAGCTTGATAGAGTTTGCCTATAACAATAGCTATCAACATAGCATTGATATGGCACCATATGAAGCCTTATATGGCAGACGTTGTAGATCACCCTTGTGTTGGTATGAAACTGGTGAGCACCAGTTATTAGGCCCTGATCTTGTGCAGCAAACTACAGAAAAGATTAAAGTTATACAACAACAGCTTAAGACTGCACAAGATAGACAGAAATCATATGCCGATAAACGTCGTAGACCCCTAGAATTCCAGGATGGAGACAGAGTGTATCTCAAGGTCTCACCTTGGAAAGGAGTCCTTCGTTTTGGGAAGAAAGGAAAGTTAGCTCCTAGATTTTTGGGACCTTATCCAATTGTTGAAAAAGTTGGAAAGGTGGCCTATAGACTAGAGTTACCTCTAGAGTTGCAGAAGTTGCACCCTGTGTTTCACATTTCCATGCTGAGGAAATGTCATCCAGATACCGAGTCAGTTCTACAACCTATGGAGGTAAAATTGAATGAAGATATAACGTATGAGGAGGGACCAGTGTCAATCCTCGATAACAGAACTAAAAAGTTAAAGAAGAAGGATATAAGCCTTGTAAAAGTCCTCTGGAACCATCGTGGTGTTGAAGAAGCCACTTGGGAACTAGAAGGTGAAATGAGAAGAAAATATCCTGCTCTTTTCTTATAATATGCTTTATCGATTTCGGGGACGAAATCCTTTTGAAGGGGTAAAGAATTTGTAACACCCCTGACCTGGGTTATGACCTAACCCTGGAAGTTTTGCCTAAATATGTAATTAATATACTTGTGAACACTCCCTGGCATGTAATTAAGTTCCTCAGGAACATTTACTTTCAATTTTGCTCCTTTTTGTATAAAGTTGTAGCATTGTGTTGTATGCAGGGACCTATGTGCAAATTACCCAGTTTAAGGGTTGAACTTGCAAAATTCACAAGATATGATGTTCCTTTGATGTTGAAACATCATGTGAATGGTTATGGTAAAGTTTGAGGGATTTCCCAAGCTTGAGCACCAAGGTGCAGCTGTGGAAGCAATTCCCATGCTTAGAAACCCTAATTTGGGGTAAAGTGCAATTTACCCAAATTGAGGGGTCCAACTTGTAATTTTCACCATCTAGAACATCTTTTATGACTCTTGTCATCATTTAGAATAAAAATGATGAAAGGGATACATCATTTAATAATTAAATGAGAAAAATGATCTTTGTGATAGAAATCACCTAAAATGGGTACAAAACCTTTACATGAATGTACCCTAGTTGAAGGTTGGATTCCTATACCCTTAGATCTTGAGTTTTCTTAAGAATTGCTTAAGAATTTGATGGGCTTGGGCGTGCTCTTGATCAAGGAGGGACCTAGATGTGAATTTTTGGTTTTGAAAGGTCCTTGTGGTAAGAAATAGGCTTAAGCTATAAAAAGGCTTTTCCTTTGCAAATGAGCAAACGATCTTTCCCTGTTCCATTCACTTCCTTTCTTTCCCAAACGGCCAAGCCTTGCTCTGGAGCTCAGGAGAAACGACCAAGGGTGCAAGGTAGGTTTGGATTCCCCTTCTTGCCCAATTCTATGGTTAGAACTCGGATTCAAGGGCAAATTCATGGCTAGCTTACTTAACTCTATCTTTTTAGCCATCTTTCCTCAATCTTCCTTGGAGAAGTCACCTTGGCCGACCAGTAGAGCTTCTTGGAAACCATTGAAAGCTTGGACCTCGAAAGCTTGGAGCTCAAGGAGCAAGCTTTAGGCGGGTTTTATAACTCTAAACTTGATGCTTCGATTATACATCTTTTCTATGCATATAGTTGATAGATCTTCTTCTTCCCTATCTTCCCTTGCATCCTTGCAAGCAAAATCGTGAAGAACTGTTACTGTTCTTAAGGTGGAAGATAAGGGCGTTAATTACTATGCTTATCCACAGATTTTCACTTTATCAAACGACCTCCACCTATTGCTCAAAACGGTTTCAAACCGTTTGGTGGGCAAACGGTTTCAGGGTCGTTTGAGGGCAAACGGTCTTCAAGACCGTTTGGTCCCGTTGACCAAGTGAAGACCGTTTAAGAATCTTGTTCATAATTATGTAGGTTAATCACCCACAAAATTTGAGAGGTTAACTCCAAAGGAATCGTGAGATATGAGCAAATCAATTAGCAAAACGAATTGAATTAAATTCTGATTTGCAATCTGTTTAATTTGCCCTTTTTGGGCAAACGGTCTCAAGACCGTTTAAGATGGTTGACTAAACGTTGACCGTTTGGGATTACTGTTCATAATGATGTTAATTAACGACTCACCAAATTTTATGGATTAATTCCAAACGAGTCATGAGTTGAAGGATGATTAATAGGGCAAACCCTAATTGAAATTAGTGCTGAATCTCCAATGAGTTAAGTTGAGATTTTGGGTTGATTAGCCCAAACGGTTTCAAGACCGTTTGGGAATCACCCAAACGGTCTCAAGACCGTTTGGGGGTCACCCCAAGACCGTTTGGAGGTCTGGGGTCAAGTATAGTTGATCAATTGAAGGTCCAAAGGCACCAAATCATATTGCAATTAAGTATTGATGTGATGATCAACTCAATAGATCAAACCTTGATGAATTTTCACTAGAGTCCAAAGGATGGATGGGCAAACGGTCTCAAGACCGTTTGGAACTCATCCAAACGGTCTCAAGACCGTTTGGTGTCAACCCAAGACCGTTTGGAGGTCTAGGGTTAAGGTAATTTGATCAATTGAGGCCCAATTACAATGGGTTATTGAAACAATCAAATTGCTGTTTACTAAATATAGATCTTGTTGAGTTTTGGGTTGAAGGACCCAAACGGTCTCAAGACCGTTTGGGGATTCCTCCAAACGGTCTCAAGACCGTTTGGGCACAACCCAAGACCGTTTGAAGGTCTAGGGTTGAGTAAATCTAATGTTTTGAAGGTCCAATTGTAGGAAATTGATGCATTGTTGAAAAAGTGCTGATTTTGACCTAATTGGACTTCAACCTGAGTCAAAACGTTTTGGATCTTGGTCAAACTCTGGGCAAACGGTCTCAAGACCGTTTGGATGATGTCCAAACGACCTCAAGACCGTTTGGGCCAAGTTTGAGCCCAATTGGAGGTCAATTGATAGGTTCAACCTTGAATTGATTCACACTATTGAACATTGATGACCAATCAACTTGAAACCCTATTTGAGAATGATTAAACCCTAATTGGTTTGCAATTGAGGGTCAATTGGATGTCTAAGTGGCTAAAGCTAACCCTAATTGACTCAATTTATAAGTGGTTAGCATAGGTTTAGCCAATTGAGGGCTTCAACACATGTATCTATATACTTTGGTGACCATTGAACCCCTTTGGAGGTCCAAACGGTTTGAGCCCATTTGGGCCAAACGGTCTCAAGACCGTTTGGACCCAAACGGTCTCAAGACCGTTTGAGACCAAACGGTCTCAAGACCGTTTGGGACCAAACGGTCTCAAGACCGTTTGGGCTCAAACGACCTCAAGACCGTTTGGGCTCAAACGACCTCAAGGTCGATTGGTCCAAACGACCTCAAACCGTTTGAGGGTCCAAACGGTTTGGAAGTCAAACCTCCCAGACGGTCCTCACCTCCAAACGGTCTCAAGACCGTTTGAGACCAAACGGTCTCAAGACCGTTTGAGGATCAAACGGTCTCAAGACCGTTTGGATGGTTGAGATCGTTTGAAGATTGGAAACCACTTGGAGATTTGTGGAGATTTGTGCCTAACCATTTGAAGGTGTAAATGGCTTAATGATGATTCAATCTAAACCCTAATGGTAACCTAGGTCATTAAGGGACTATGTGATTAGTGGGTTAACCCATGATGGTGATCATGTGGCAAATTACCAAAATACCCTTGAAGGGTCTAAAGGGGGTAAAACCCTAATCTAATTAAACCCTAATCACATGATGTTGATTCCTTGGCTCATATCAGTCAATGGAGACTTGTCTCAACCTAATCTAGAGTGGTGTTGCCACCATCTACTAGAGAGAGGAAAGAGAAAGTGTTTCTAGAGAGAGAAAGTATCCTAGAGAGAGAAAGTGCCCTTTTTAGGAGGAAAAATCTAGTAAGATACTTCTTTTACACATGAATGCGCATGATTAGGGAATGACCCACCTATGTGAGGTCATGGAAACCCAAATCATGATATCTAATGGATCCTAATCCTAATGAAGAGTCTTAATGATGGTGTTTCTCTTACATGATGATGTAATGAGTATAATTCACCATAGAGTGAATAGTAAACCCTAAAACACAGAATTTTGAAGGTGAACCCATGTGGAATCCCTAGTTAAGGGTGATTCCATGTGAAACCCTAGTTGAGGGTGATTCCATGTGAAACCCTAGTTGAGGGTGAAACCAAGTGAAACCCTGATTGGGAATGTATTCCTATTTACTGAATTGTTACTATTATCTGTTGAGTTAACCATGTAGGTTGTTATGAGATGATGGTCACACCCAGGTATGGAATACCATGTTATATTCATTGAAGGCATGTCTTATGCTTTATGAATAGTGAACCATCTTGATGCACTGCTAAGTGACATCCTTTGTGATTTATGGGCTGTAAGAGCCATAAATGTTATTAAAGTCATGCTTGACAGATGACTTGAGATGAATATCTGATAATTGTGATAAGTTAGGCCTGTTACATTTTGTATTCTCATATATAGCTGTGTTACTGTATGATGATTGGAATACTGAATGTACCTAACTAATCAAGTGAAATGTAGAGCCCTGATCATAGATCCATCATTGTCAGTTGTCTAAATGATGGTGAAACAGGTCTTCCTAAGGGAACTCCTGGAGCACATACTTTTGAGTATGTGGGGTACATGGATGTGTAGAACCTTACATCCTAGTGTAGGTATTTGATGTAGATTCTTGTAGTCCGTCATACCTTCACTATAAAAGAAAAGGTGAGAGGATGATGTAGATTCTAGTAGTCCATCAGACCCCACCATAAAGTCCTAAAGGTGAGATGTATATCTACACTCCCTTAAAGACACAAATACCGTATCGGTGAAAGATAAACAAGAAATCTTCCGATAGTGAAGAGAGTACAGAATGCCACTGTAACTCTAAAAATAGCAAAGGACCAGAGTACCCTGGTGAGCTATTATAAAGACATCCCGCCAGATGTCAAACAATCAATCCTCTAACTGACTGAGGAAGATGAGGTCATAAGAATCCGGCTCTCTTAATGACCTATGTATGATACTGATGTGACTTCTTAGCGATCAGTTGGAGTATGAGTGGTATGCCTCATCTCCACAGGGCATAATAATAATAATGTTTGGAAAAACATAAACAACAGCGTAGTATATCTGTTAGAGTTAATTATGAGTTATTTGATTGATGTTACCTTGAATAGCATAGATGTTCTCATATTTTAATATTGATTGAACTCTTGCTTATCATCAGAACTGCCAGTGAATATCTTGAAGGCTCTTATTGCTTTAGTTATTCCTTTCTTTGCTTATAAAGCCTAGTGGAGAGTTATAACTCTCGCTGGGGCAATTATGTATAATTGTCTCACCCCGTAGACTTCTACTTTTTAGGTGGTCGTCGAAGACGAAGGAACAAGAACTCAGGTGAACAATCCCAGCAACAGCAGCATCAGGAGCAGTAAATATCTCAGGTGGAGATCTAGCCTGCTTCATGGTGTAGTTAGAGTTAAGTCCTATGTGTCCTCTGTACTCTCAGGTCCTGGAGTGTTTTGGAGTATGAATTCTTGAGAGTTTTGGTATCATGTTGTATGTAATTACTCAAGAAGTAATTGTCAGTGATGTAAATAGTTAAATCCTTTTTCTATGGAAAAGGTTTGTGGTTTCAGGCTCTTGTCTCAAAAAGTTTTAAATTCCCGTGATTTTTGTCTTCCGCTGTTTACCGATTGCTTCCGCACATGATTAAATCGGGATTAATTCGTGGTTTGGAGATCGGAGCCCACAGAACCATCAAGAGGGGTTTCTAACAACAAGTTATCTTTCTTACAGCTAACAGGTAACAGATAGTTATCGAGCATAGGACATGCGATAAAAGAGTGCGTAGCACCCGGGTCAACCAAAACAGATATAAAGCAAGAAGAAGACAAATCAGAATGAGATAACTCCATCTGACCTTCCACCACTTGCGGGTTGACTATTGCCTCCGACTGACTCATAGCATAGAATTGAGTCGTTGCTTGTTGTCCACATCCTCTGCTTCCTTGAGAAGAAGATCCCGCTTGTGACGCTTGGTTGCGTCCTCGCCCTCTGCTACTACTGGGTTGCTGTCGGTCTGACCCTTATTGATTCTGCCTCAGCTGCTGGGTCACTTCAACATCTTTACTTGGGCAATTCGACTTGAAATGCCCTGTCTGTCTGCAGATATAGCATGCCCTTTCCTCAAACTATGGCCTAGATGGCCCTGTCACTGCCACTGAGGCTATACTATGTGCTTTTGACGGTGAAGAAACATATCCTCTTCTCTTACTCGGAGACCACTGTGACGATGCACTGGAACCTCTTAACCCAGAAGGTGCTGAAAACCTCAGCTTCTTGAAGCCACCAAACCTCTGTCCCTGGAACTGAGCAAGCCTCTTCTCAGACATGGATTCTCTTTTCTCCCTAACTGACCATTCGATCCTCCAGACAGATTCCACAAACATGGAAAACCACTCTCGGTTCTCCAACGCAGAAGCATGTTTTGTCAGCTCAGCACTCAGGCCTTTCTCAAAACGTCTGATTCGCACATCATCCGTCACTGCCATGTGAGGACAAAACCTCAACAGGTCCATGAACTTGGCTTCATACTCGGTGATGTTCATTGATCCTTGGTGCAGGTGCTCAAACTGGCTGATCTTCTCGTCCATATACGTCTTTGGAAAGTATCTGTTGACGAACTCGTGTCGGAAAACCTCCCAACCGATCACCTCACCGGGTCGCTTCTCCTCCTCGATGGTCCACCAGTGACCAGCACTACCCTTCAGAAGATAGACAGCGTGCTTGACTTTGTCTGCTTCAGGGATGTCGAGGATCCAGAAGGCCTTCTCAAGAACTGACAGCCACAGATCTGCATTCGCTGGATCGGCCGTCCCAACATAGTCTAAAGCTCTGACTCGGCGAAGCCGCTCAAAGGTCTTCCCAATACCCGATGTTTCACCATGGGGAGCCTGTGCTCTCGGTGGAGGCATTGTCAATCTTTCTACCATGAGATTCATCATATCCATCATCTGCCCCATAAGCTGTTGGTAGGTAAGATTTTCAAGAATGGCTGGGTCAAGTTGGGGGACCTCAGGCACCCGATCTTCATGTGCCTGCCTTTCAACTCCATCAACTGATGCAGCATCACTGCTCTCGACAGCATGTTCTTCATGGTTTCCAGACATCTTGGCTTTTTCTTCCACTGAGGGCAGAAGATTATTGTAAGAAAATCTGGAGGACTTACAAGAACAGACGCAACCTAGTCCTAGATCCATGTAGACTCAGCGAACCTAGAGCTCTGATACCAAGCTTGTGGAGACACACCTTGCTATCACACAGACAACGAGGTGCCACGCGAAAACGTGCGGAAAACACCATAAACCACTTATTACCAAAAACACAGGTTAATTAAAACCGATTTCGGAAAGCAGAGCAACCAAGAAACTATTACATTCAGATCCCCAGCTTGTAAGAAAATAGGTTATGTAAACATTTACAAGTCTTGATAAGTGTCCACAGCTTAACAGATCAACTGTCTTGTCATCATATGAGTTCATCACCTATTTATTTACATAACGAGCCACATCCGGCCAATGGTGGGATATACAAGGCTTCATCGTAAAACAACGTAAAAATACCTCCAAGGACCTTAGAGTACATGGATGACTCTAAGACTCTACTACAAAACAACCAAAACAGTAGCATATCCATCTCTTGCCTTCTTCTGCTCTTTTTGCTGATTGTCCGCAACTCCGTGACCACCACCACGTCTAGCGCGAACACCTAAAAAGGTTGTAAACCAACGGGGTGAGACACACAGTTCCAACGAGAAACATAACTCCCCGCCAGAACCATAAAACCTCAGAAAGGTTAAAGCAACAACAACAGATAACTTGATAAAATGTACAGTAAGAGCAGTCTATAGAGCAAGATTGTTATTACCATTGAGCATACCATGGTGTATGGAAGGCATATAACTAAGTATTTCTTTATGGAACATGATTGACAAGATAAGATTTATAAGATCTTATCACATAACATAAGGAACATATAAGTAATTGTAATGTATAATGAGAACAACTACACAAGCAAGGCTTCAACTAATGTTCCGTGTTTTGCCTTAAGCAATAAATACTATCAGATGGATTACATGTTATTATGCCCTGAGGAAGTGAGTCGCGCCACTCAAATCCAACCGACGGTTGCGAAACTCGGAGATGATGCCATACAAGGTCAATGGAAGAGCCAGACTCCACGACCTCCCACCTCGTGGTAAGTGCACGAGAACCAAAGCAGGACTGTAGTCTCATGCTTAAGTGGCCTCAGCCATAGGGTCAGCTCTCGCAGGCTACCCTTTCTCTATCCCGTCTTGGTACAGGTTTCGACACTAGTATATATGAGCCACAAGCCAGTTCACCGTGCTCCCTGAGCCATGAACGCATTCATGCTCTATCACACTGAGCCATGGGCCTATTCACCATGCTCTTATCTACCCCGAGTCTACAACTGCAGTTGCACTTGAATCCTCTATATTTTAGGCTAGGAGAAACCTCGCATATTCAATAATGCGCTCTGGGTTAACTCGTAGGAGAGCCCATTTCACCATCACCAGCTATTGACGATGATGGATCTATGGCCAGGGCAAGCTACATGATATGTTCCACTGTGATTAGTTAGTATATTTTAAGTGGATTGTTGGGGCAAACAAGTTGTAACACATGCATAACATAAAACTACATTATTGTTACCACCATCATGTTATTCCGGGATCTCAATCCCTCATCACAAGAAACTACTGCCTCATAAGGCATTCTCATCACTTGGTATAACAATCCCTGATCTCATCATCAGAGGATAACACCTCAACTAGGTACTTTAACCAAACTCAGGTCCTTAGACCAAAACACATCATACAGGTGATGTATGTTATCTCATCATCAAGAGTGACCATCAAAGCAGTGTTATTCAAAAATATATACCTCATAGCCTTTTTCCTGGCTATGCATCTGCATTAAACAACTACATGGTTAGTATACACAATCATAGAGATAACTAAAACCATCATAGATTAACAGAATGATTGTATTGTCAATACAGGGCAACATTGATGATTGCATGCTTTATCATTCATGCCTCAACCTGTGACCATAGACATGGGTCACATCATCATGTGAAGCAACTCGTATACTTCCAAACTTATCATTATATATATAATTTCAAGATATCATGGCATTAGAGTTTAGATATGTCATGCTTACATATGTGTGTTCTACTATATCAAACATGTCAAAGGTTCACGAACCATAAACCATAACTCTTAATCAACAAATAATGCGATTACAAGATAAAGAACTATCATATGGGTTTCAGGGTGGAACATGACCCTCACTAGAAGTACCCACTACCCTCACAAGAAGTGTGACGGGCAGGGCACCCTCACTGAAAGTAGTATCGTGCAGGGTAACTTCTCATGTCGCCCAAGCATACTAGCCACATATCGGCCAAGCCCTTTAGCAAGGAAGTTGGGCCAACACCTCAAGGCATATCATACAACCAGAGACCAAGACATATCGTGCACAAAGCATAATGTGCAGCTAGGTCTATGGGGAATGTCGTGCAACCATGTATATAGTGCATGCATGTGGCGTGCATCCATGTATCGGGCAGCTAGGTTGGGGAGTGTATCGTGCAACCATAGAGTTAGGGTTACCACATGTCACTACATCGGACATCACCACCAAACCATGACGCCCAACACAAGACTAGCCCACTGAGCTCCATAACGCTCAAGGTATAACGGGCTCTTAGCCACTACAAGTTAGGCATATTGGGCAGCAAAGGAAAGCCTATCGTTCAACCAAGATAGTCTCATCCTATCAGCCATTACACAAGGCAAGGACCAAGGTGTATCGCCTAACACAACCTCCTCATCTCAAGTCAAAACTCTAGATCAAGAGAGGGTATCAGGCAACACCATCCCCAAGCCATATCGTGCAAGATATAGCCCAACAAGATCATCATCAACCCCAAGCTCAAGGGCACAAAACCTTAATTGATCAAGAAGATGGCTCACCTCTCAACAATCAAGAGAGATGGGTCTTGCACAACTTATTTTCATCAATCGGGCAACCACAAGGATCAACCCTAACAAAGGTCTTAAACCACACAAAAGCTCACCTTCCAAGTCCATGGTGAGAGGAGGGTGTTGCGCAAGCAACTAGAACACAAGCTCACCTCTCAACTTAAACGAGAGAGGGGTATTGCCCATATTACTAGAACTCAAGCTCACTCCCCTAGACCAAGGAGAGAAAGGAGTGTTGCTCAACAAGGAAACCTAAAACATGGTTCGGCCAACTAGGTGTAACTAAGCAAGAAACATAACTAGCAACATACATAGCCGATTATGATCATAAGAAGACATACAAGGATATAGAAGAAAGTAATATGGTTAGGGTTAGGAGTTATGTAACCCGCCTTAAGCAAGCTCCAAGCTCCTAGCACCAAGCACACCTCAAGAGGAAGAAGAAGAAGACTTCAAGATTAGGATCGGCCACCAAGCTTGCAAAGGAAGAGGTGTCGTGCAACCAAGGGAGAAGGGAAACTAAGGAACTAAAGGGATCCTTAGCAAGAGAAAGAAGGTACATATATAATAGAGGGTGGAGGAGAAACCAAGGTAAGACAAGGCAAGGTGTCGCCCACCTAGGGACACTTGTCCATGGGAAATGCCACCTCTCTAACTTGCCTTAAACACATGTCCAAGGCCATTGTCATATGCAATCATCAAGCACCAAGTGTCCACTAGTGGTGACACAAACGAGGTCAAAAGGGTTCAAATGGGTCCATGGGCGACACACCTCAACTCCAAGCCCGACAGACACCCTGGGCGACATACCCAGGCCTATACAAGGCACTCCTTCCCGACACAAGGTCAACAAGGCAAGGGAAAGGTTCAAACAAGGCATCTCAAGGCCCAACAAGATCATCCAAGCCCAAAGCAACTCAAGCAACGAGCCCAACCCTTCCTCTCAACACTAGAGGAAGCAAGGAGAGAGAGAGGAACACTCCTCAAGGTGACAAACTTGCCTAACAACCCTAAACTTGGGTTAATTGCAAGTAGCACCTCCAGCTCTTAACGAAGCACAAACAAACCCTAATCACCATCAAAGGTGATTAGCAAGGAACTAAACACCAGGGTTAAGCAAAGCAAATAGGATAAGTCCTAAACGGAGGTCAGGGTCCTTACAACACACACTTGTTTAGCCTCTCATTCATCTTATTATTCCCTAAACCCACATGAGGTGTACCACGACATGTGAAAGAATCACAGCAAGCTACGATCTCACTGTATAAGACTTAGCTGACACACCCAGGATGCTAAGCCTGACAAAATCACTGGTCTGCAATAGGAAAATGTCTCTCTAGCCTCGACACACCTATGGGCCATAAAATTGGACTCCACCTCTTAACCTGGGTACACAGGCGGTGAGTCAAGACACCTATTGACTTTTTTGTAATCTAGTGCCACCAGGATCTCTAGTTGATGTTGGACACTACATACTGTATTTTTAAGGAGACTTCCACTAGGGCTTCATCCAACATACCACCTGTTAGTACGTTCCGACCCCTGTATATTGGACACTTCTAGGGTTAGGTCATTTCATCCCTACGGAACAAACCTCTCATAGGGAAAATTTATAGTGTTCAGAGCATTTACATGTCTAATTCACTCTTTACATTCACAATTCAATCATCACATTACATATCTTAGTTTAGCTCTGTAAACCATTCGTTTCATAGACCATCTGTTAACATTTACCTCAACTGAACTGTTAAGCATCACCACATCTCATACTGAGAACATGATAATCACAAATTCTTAATTCATTGAATAGCCTATCCTTAGGGTTTCATTTACCTCATTCACTTATCACATGGCTCTCATAAGAATTTCATGCGACATAAACATTCACTGAATAAAGACTACTATCAACAAATCATATAAATTTAATATTTGTATGAAACCTTGGAACTTAGCTGAATTTGGGTTTCCATGCCATTCACTGAAATAACATGCATCAATAATAAAATTGATAAATAAAGTCTATCATGTCAAGAAAATCTGTTCAAATGGATTTCACGATATATATTCACAAATATCCAACTTTTTCACATCTAGGGTTTCACCCTCTTTACTGAGATATCAAATAAACACTATTCACCTTAAACGAAATCTAAGATAGTATATGACATATATGTACTACGCATTCAGATAAATAATCATTCATAACCAAGGGGATCCTGATAAACAAATTCCTCTATTTAATTATACAGCAATTTCAGTCATAGACAAATTCCCTATATTTCAGTTTACTCTTATAACCACTGGGAATACTTAGGGAATTCTCATTCGGATGTATTTTATACATTGAAACTATGATTTTATCATCTGAAATTCATCCAAATAGAGGATGAATCCATTTCATATCATTTTGCAACAACTTAGATCAAACAGACAATTTAGGGTTTGTAGTCGCATACTAAGCAATTAAAGATTTTGGATGATTTAACTAATTTCCATGGAATACACTATTTAAAGGAAGTTCCCACTCACCCTAAGGTGTAAAAACACCTTAAAATGCAACTCATCCCTGAAAATCTTGATCTCATATCAAATCACTAGCTATTCACATGATTCTTCTTCCTTTCAACTCGAAAACGCTAAAAATGAGGGATTATGAAGAAAGAGTGAGAAAAGGGGAAGTTTTGACACCATTTTAGATCAAATCAGAGCATGGACGAAATATTGACATGTGAGATAAGATTCACCATGAAACTATATCCAAAGAGGCTAAACTTACATGATTTCATCATTCCTCAGACTGCAAAACCCTAGGTCAGCATCTCCATCACTTTCTCCTCTCAAACCTTAACTCTCCCTATCTCTCTAGGATTTCATTTCTCTAGATTTAATCACGAATTATGAGAGATACTTGTATGTTAGGTTTACCATATAGAGAAATTGAGCTGCTTGGGTCAATTGCACATTGACCCCTCACTATACTTTCTCTTATTTCAACTGAATTTTCTGTCATAAAAATATTACTGCAATTCGTCAATTGATAAGGTCTAAATGCATCCAAAAAATTATAAAAATTTTACATTTTGTTTAATTTTGAGTTTAAGATCTCCAGATAAAATTTCATATCATTTGAAGTTACCAATAAATAATTAAAAATAAAACACTACACTATTGAAAAGCACTCTATCAGCATTTTGGTCGAAGTATAGTTCGATCGAGAATCACATTCAAAGAACACTAAAATATTCTGAATTTTTTCTCCAATATGCATGATTGAGTTATCCATATCATATACAAAATTCAATTAATAAAAAATTTGTAGAAAATATGAAAAATCATTTACCACACTGCTATCTTGATTAAATTCCATATTCATGTACTATCAAAACCCTAATTTTTGCCGATTAGGGTTTACATTTCTCAAACCCTAATTCTTCAAACTAAAATCATAGTTAGAGTTTCTTCTTAGGTTTGAAATATCACAAATGATCTACTATCATTAATCAAGTCTAAACGATGTTCAATCTAATCAAGCATGTAATCATTCAGGTAAACCCTAGTTTATCAATTAAGCACAAATGTGGTCATTACACAAACATACCTCAACTTCAGAGTCCAAAGTCCAAAGTCACATCTAGGTCCAAGCCTAGGAATCCAAAGAACCTATTAAACACATGTAGATTTTATGACAATTTCATGTACATTAACCAAACCCTAAAAACACCTTTTTATCATTATGTGAACTAAGTTCTCAAAACTCTGCCACATAGTAGTTTATGTTATTAGAAGTCCAAAACATATTTTGTTATATTTATCTGACTTATAGATAATTAGTTATGATTTTTACAAGTTAATTATTATTTAATTAGATCCATTGAAATTACTCGTTATTAAACATTGGATTTAGCCATCAAAACTAATATCATTAGATAGGCCTTATTGTTCTGAGTCCAATGGATATTTATTTGTAATTTATGGACCAACAAATTATTAGTTATGTAATTTAGAAATTTGACCAATGAGAAAAATCTGAAAAGCCATGTCAGCCAATGAAATCGTGAGAAGAGAGAGGGGTGGACCCGTTGACTTGGCCCAATCAAATTTGGCCAAGTCGCATGGTCAAGGCCAACTGGATCCACTCAAAGAAATCGAAATGACGGTGAAAAGACAAAAACACCCATGGCTAAAAAAAATTGGAATCAACAAATGATAGAGGGCAAAAGTGGAAAACAAATAAGGGGTTATCCCCTTCCCGATGCCAGCACCATTGCTGCTCCAGTAGAACGGTAGCCTTGCATAATAATTTGGGGAAAAACTCAGCAGATAAGACTTGCACAAGATAAAAGCAATGAAAAGGAAAGGAGTCGCCGCATAATCATACCATGGGTCGAATTGTGAGGAAGCATTGCAAAGAGGAGATCTTCGAAGTCGGCACTGTGGCTAGGTATCCAAGCTTGCAGGTGAGGAAACTGTAGATAGCAGAGAAATTGAATAGGTACAGGGCATCGGGGACAAAAGTCGAAGGTGTACAAGACAACATCCCGACCAGCCAAGCATAGAGGAGCCATGACGAACTGGTCCTTTATCGACCACAGGAGGCGGAATTGGAGTTCTTCACTCGAGGTTGATGGAGCAAAAATCCACACCAAGGAACCATTACTGGTGGTGCATGGAAGGGTAGGGACCCGTTCTCTGGGTTCCCGATGAAGAAAGCAATAAGGGAGAGGGGAAAGAAAGAATAACATGGGAGAAATAGGGTCGGAACAGAGAGGAAGAAAGCGAACTGTAAAATCCCCAAAGGAAAATGACAACCTACATTTTATAGAGCCATCAGATTTGAGGAGACATGAGGAAGGTGAAGGATAAGAAATTGGGAAGGGAAAGGAGGAAATGAAAGTGCAAGAGAGAGAGAGGGAAACCGGAGTCGGATAAGCTCCTGGTCACAAAAGGAAAGCGAGAGACCAGAATGCGGAAGGTTAGGGAGAAAGCAGATGCAGTTGAATTTAGATCTAGTGGCCCAAAATAGACCCAAAATCATAAAGGAAAACCAAAGTCTAGAGACAAGGAAAATCGATTGCGTGAAATCGAATGAAGTGATGCGTTTAATCATTTGTCTTTTTCTCTCTTTTACATTGAGGGCTCAAACATTATCTAAATTGAGTGAAAATTTGCACATAGGTTAAATTAGGTATGTAGATTCTTATTATGCTATTAGATTTCGCTTTTGGAAACTTTAGATGCATTATTTATCTAAAAACTTAGTTTCTCTCTCCTCATCCATCGATGACATTAGGATTATCCAAATTAGGTGAAACTTCATCCTTAAGTAATATTTGATGTGTTGAATTTGAATTTTCTATTATTTCCAACTTTTGGTGACATATATTGCCTTATTGATTACTTTACAACTTTTATTGATTTTCGCTCTCCTAGACTTACCTTATTATTTCAAGGTAATCCAAGTTAGATGAAAATTGGCATGTGGGCTTATTTTTATGAGTAGATTACGAATTTGGAGTTTATTTCCCTTTTGAGACTTTCTTATATGAGTTATTACACATGGTCCATTAACTTAATTACTTATTCAATTAAGTTCTTTATCATCTTATTATCACCAAATAAATTATGCAACATATAGATTACCTTATTCATGCATTAGATTATTAGGATCATTCTAACCTCAACCTTGTTTGGTCAAACCCAAAAGGTCAAAGTTCTAGGGTAGGGTCCAAGATCCGGTATGTTACATGCCCTAACTCCCAATTCAAAAACTCTTGCTCTCCTTTATTTCCTCTAGCTTAGAGCATAGTTCCTTCTAAGTTTGGACATGAAGTTGCTATCCCAAGGTAAAAGAAGGTGCCTACCTTAGTGAAGAAGTCTCCTAGGGTTACAAATTTCTCTGTTTAGGATTTCTTAAGCTCCTCCTTGGTGATTTCAACCAAAAATAGTAAGTATCCTCCTTTCCTTCCCTATTTTCATGTTGTTATTCTTCCTTCCACCTTCCTCCAAGTCGGAACCCTGGTCTTCCATGGTGAAACCCCACCTAGAATCCTCCAAACACCTCATCTCCATGTTCTTTTGTTAGGGTTTTTCACCTCTAAAGTGGACAAGGTGCTCCTTTCTCGAGATAGGAGCTTTGTTGGAGAAACCAGTCTCTATAAGCTTGGGAACCTTACTTATTAGACCTATCTACCTTCCCTAGAGGTTTTTGGAGGCCTAGGCTTGGATCTAGGACCAACTTGGACTATTTAGACTCTGAAGTTGAGGTATGTTTGCATTCCCGATTATTCTTTTGAGCAATTAGCCTATGTTTCTTCTTTATCTTGGTCCTATGGACATTGGCCTACACATTATGTCATATATTTTGATATCTTGGTGAACTACCTTATTTGTTGTGATCTTGTATATTCTCTTAGACTCTTAGCTTGTACTTTGGTGCATGATTGACTTATTGTTGATGTGCCCAGTTTGACGTGGATGTTTATTTTGATGATATGTGGTATCTTGTGCCGACTTGCATGTGGATGTATGTGTTGTCCATTGTACAATATGGTAACATTGTATAATTATGACCATACCTTCTACTTGCCTCTACATTTTACATACTGTGCGATTTAGTAGAACTAGAGTAGTGTAATTACATTGGTTTTCTGTAATATGACAACATTGTGATATTATTGGGATGGAGGATGTATGATTCCCCATACTGAGTTTGTAAGATATACTATTCTTCGCCCTCACTCATAAATTGGGAGTTTGGTTAATGTACCATTCTCTATCAGGTGAAATATGTATGATTCTTGTTCTCCATGTCTTTACATTGTTCTAGGTCTATGTTTATCTCACATGAATGCATGTTGATTATTGTAGGGTGTGTGTAACATCCCTGACCTGGGTTATGAACTAACCCTAGGTGTTTTGCCTAATTATGTAATTAGATGCTTGTGATTATCTTTTGGTATGTAATTAAAACTCTTGAGGAACATATGTTTCCATTTCTGTCCTTTTTAAAAAAAAACAAAGTTGTAGTATTGTTTTGTAATACAGGGACCTATATGCAAATTACCCAATTAGAGGGGTTAACTTGCAATTTTGTATATGTTAAGATGTTCCTTTAGTGTAAACACATCATAAGAGTGAATATGATGAAGTTTGATGGATTCTCCAAGCTTGGGCACCAAGATGCAGCTTGTGGAGCAATCCTTGTGTTCTAAACCCTAGTTTTGGTGTAAAGTGCAATTTACCCAAAATGTGGGGCACAACTTGTAAAATAAACTTTCTAGAATATCTTTTATAACTCTTGGCATCATTTAGAGTAATAATGATGAAGGGGGCGCTTCATTTGAATAATCAAATAAAAATGATAATCCTTGTAATTAAATCATCAAGTTGTAAGTAAGGAGACCCTTATATATGTGCACCTTAGTAATAAGTTGACCTTCTTTGCCTTTAGCCCTTGGTTTTAGAAAGAGTTTTGCCTTATAAATAAGGAGGAGGGACGTGCCTAAAGGATAGAGGGACCTAGATGTAAAACCAAGAAACTAGATATCCTTATGTTGAAGTTTCACCCAAAGTATATATACCCTTTTCCTTTGCAAACCAAGGAACGTTTCCCTTCTTCCTTCACTTATCCCCTTGCTAAACTGACTGAAGGCTGAGCTCTGGAGCAGAGGAGATCGACCAACTTGTTCTAAGGTAAGAAGAGACCATCATCTTGCTCGAATTCATGGAAGAAGTTGGGTTACAAGGTTGGTTTTATGGTTTTCTTACTTAGCTTTCTCTTTCTAGCCGACTTTTTCGAACCTTTCCTTGGAGAAACACCCCTGCCGACCTATGGAGCTCAAGATTCCATTAAAAGATTGGAAGCTTGGAGCTCTAGGAACGACCTGAAGGTGGGTTTTATAATTCTAAACCTCTTGCTTTGATTATGCATATCTTTGTTCTTGTAAATAGTAGCTAGTTCCTCTTCTTCCCCACTCTTCCTTGCACTTTTGCAAGCAAAATAATGAAGTAAATGACCTGATCTAAGGTTGAAGATGATGGGTGTGATTTCCTAGGTAACTTTACCAAACGACCTTGGACCATTTGGTCTAAACGGTTTGCAAGACCGTTTGAAACCAAACGGTCTCAAGACCGTTTGATTTCATGTGGTTTGCAAGACCGTTTGGAAAGTATGAACAAGTGAATACCATTTAGAGGTCTTCTGAACACATCATGAATTAATCATTTACAAAGAATCATAATCAAATAGCAAACAAATCACAAGTTGAAGGCACTTCAATCCTCTAAACCCTAATCAGGTTCAATTGCTGATTTCAAGGACCAATTTTGTTGAACTTTGGGTTGAGTGGCCCAAACGGTTTCAAAACCGTTTGGGAATCACCCAAACGGTCTCAAGACCGTTTGGTGACCACCCAAGACCGTTTGGAGGTCTAGGGTTAAGGTAATTTGATCAATTGAGGGTCCAATCACAATAGGTTGTTGAATTAATCAAAAGTGCTGATTTGTATCTTAATTAGGGTTTAACCCTTGACAAATTGACTTAGATTTTGGTGTGACTTTGGGAAAAAGGTCTCAAGACCGTTTGGAGGATGTCCAAATGATCCCAAGACCGTTTGGGCCAAGTCATGGCTCAATTGGGTGAGAGTTGATGGGTTCAACTTCAATTAGACTCATGTTGATGGACATTGATGGTTAATCGATTTCAAACCCTAATTCAATTGGTTCCAACCCTAATTGGCTATCAATTGAGGATCAATTGAGTGTCCAATTGATTAAGGATAACCCTAATTGGCTCAATTGATAAGTGGTTAACATATATGAGGTCAATTGAGGGGTTCAACATTTAAAACCCTAATCGATTGCAAGTGTTGATACACTTTTTAGGTCCATTCGGTTTTGAGTTGTTTGGACCAAACAGTCTCAAGACCGTTTGAATCCAAAAGGTCTCAAGACCGTTCGGGACCAAACGGTCTCAAGACTGTTTGGGCTCAATCGATCTCAAGGTTGTTTAGATTCAATCGGTTTCAAGGTCGTTTAAATTCAAACGGTTTCAAAGTCAACTATGTTCAAATGGTCAACAAGTTGAAACGGTCTCAAGACCGTTTAGATTCAAATGGTCTTGAGTGTGACCTAGTTCATGTGGTCTTGAAGTCAACCTAACCAAATGGTCAACCCTTCCAAACGGTCTCAGGACCGTTTGGAGGTTGAAGTGGGTAATCGTTTGGGGTCTTTAGGGTTATGATTACTTAATGCTTTGAAGGTTTAAATGATTCAATGGTTGTTCAACTTAAACCCTAATCACACCTAAAGACATTAAGGGGTTAAGTAATTAGTATATTGACCCATGTTATGATTAATGGTGAACTTTATCAAGGCACTCATGAAGGGTTCAAGTAGACAACACATCTTGATTAAGTAAACCCTAATGACCATAGTGGTGATGACTTGACCTATGTTAATCAAGTTGACTTGATCTAACCTAATCTAGAGTGATGTAATCACCATCTATTAGTGAGAGGAGAGAGAAGACTCCTAATATGAATGAAAGTCAAATAAAATACCTTCAATATGAATGAGTACACATGATTAGGGTATGATCCATCGAGGTGAGATCATGGAAACCCTAATTACAATAATTGATGAATCTTAACCCAATTTGAAGGCATCAATGATGATAATTTCATACATGGTGATGCTATGAGCTCAATTCACTATGAAGTAAATAGTAAACCCTAATTCTAGGGTAATAACATGTAATGTGAATAGTAAACCCTAATTGAGGGTGATGTGATGAAATGTACACTAAACCCTAATTTCAAGCTATGCTTTAAGCATGAACCTTCATGATTAAAGTAATAAGAGGAATCATTATTCCTAATTATAATGAAAGAGACTGAATAACCCTAATTGATGTAAACAAGGGAACCTAGCCTTAAGTGAAGGCATGAAGGTACAACCCTTGATTTGAAAAGGTTAATCCTGCTTTATAAATTACTGATCTGGAAATGGATTGTTTATTATTATCAGTTGAATTGATCATGCAGGTCCTTATAAGAGAATAATCATAACTAGGTAAGGGTCACGATATGATATTCATTAAAAGAATGTTGTAGGCTTTATGAATAGTGATGTATGCTATGTTGCCTAAGTTAAGTGACAACATATGAGATTAATGGGCTGTAAGAGCCATGAGTAACATCAAGGTCATGCTGATTAGATGACTTATGATGAATTGATGTCCATTTCATAAATGATGTGAGTTAAACTTGATACATTTAGTATTCTTTTGTTATAGCAATGTTTAATAGTTAAATGCTTGGAAACATGCTTGATGTTAAAAGTACCTAATTAATCAAGTATAATCATACCATGTAGAGCCCTGATCATAGATCCATCATTGTCAGAAGCTAAATGATGGTGAAACAGGTTTTCCTAAGGGAACTCCTGGATCACATACTTTTGAGTATGTGGGGGTTTATGGATGTGAATATCCTTACGTCCTAGTGTAGGAATTGATGTAGATGTACCTTAATCTATCAATCCTTCACTATATGTTTATGCCAGGATGATGTATCGCTAATCACCTCAGGAATCTTTAATGCCGCATCGATGAGAGATAAACAAGAGATCTTTCGATGGCGAAGAGAGTACAGAATGCCACTGTGACTCTAATAGCGAAGTGCCAGAATACCCTGGTAAGCTATAGTAGTAGAGACACGAGATGTCCTGCATGTTGATCCTCACACTGACTGAGGAAGATGAGGTCATAAGAATCCGGCTCTTTTGATGACCTATGTATTATACCGATGCAACTTAATAGTGATCGGTTAGAGTATGAGCAGTATACCTCATCTCCGCAGGGCATAATAATGTTTGTAAAACATAATCAACCGCATAGAATATCTACTAGGGTTGAACTACGAGAAACAATGATTGATGTTACAATGTTTATTTTAATATCCTGTTCAAGTATCTAGTATACATGTTCTTCATATTCCTTAATGAAGTTGCTTTACTTAAATATCAAAACTGCTGTTGAATGATTTAGATTACCTCACTTATGTTATTCCTTAATTGTTATAGCACAGCTTCTGGCAGAGAATTATAACTCTCACTGGGACAATTATTTAAAATTGTCTCACCCCATAGATTTCAACTTTTGAGGTGGACGTCGAGGAAGAAGGAACCAGTCTGCGGGTGAGCAGTATCAGCAACAGCAACACCAGGGGCAACAGTGAATCTCAGGTGGAGATACTGACTGACGAGTCCTGTAGTTAGTTTGTCTTATGTTGTCTCTGTACTCTCAGGTTCTAGGAGTCTGTAGGTTTGAGATTTTGGTTTTTAATCTCTAGATTTTGTATCTGGATGTATATAATCACTCAAGAGGTGATTTAACAGAGATGTGATGTTAAAACATGATGTAAACTGCTTATCTTGTTTCTTATAAAGGAGTTTTATGATTTAAATATCTTTTCTTAAAAAGTTTTAATTTTTAGTGATTTTTCATATTCTGCTGCTAATCGAATGCTTCCGCTGAGTTTACTTCGTGATTTACGGTTCGGAGCCCACAATTAAGTGGTATCAGAGCTCTAGGTTCACTGAGTCTACAGAGACATAGGACTTAGGATGTCGAGTCTATTCTTAGTGTTTTCTAGTATATCTAATAGAGTCTTCTGCTCCTCAGGAGAAGAAGATAAGTAAGGATGCATGGACCACACGCTGAGTACGTGGCAGAAAGTAGTGTCGCTGCACCCCGAGAAGGTGCAAGGAACCCAGAAATAGAACAACCTGTACCTGAACCACCCATGGAGCCACCTCAGTTTGACCCAGCTGACATGGGAAACCCAGCTGTCCAGACCATGTTTGGGTAGTTTATGACTGCCATGACACACATCACGGATAGGCTGCCCATGCCTGCACCTAGGGCATCTGCCCAGTCTGAAGGACAAGGTATCAGTAAAACGTTCGAACGACTTTGCCGAGTCAGGGCGACTGAGTACTTTGGAACGGCTGACCCTACAGATGCCGATCTATGGTTGACCTACATGGAGAAAGCCTTTAGAATCCTAAACATCCCAGAAGCTGAGAAGGTTGGACATGCTGTCTATCTTCTCAAGGGGAGCGCTGGTCACTGGTGGACCATGGAAGAGCAGAAGAGGCCAGGTGTAGAGGCTACATGGGAAGTCTTCCGTCGGGAATTTGTCAATAGATATTTCCTAAAGACATTCTTGGATGAGAAGATCTCTCAGTTTGAGAGATTGAGGCAAGGTATGATGAACATTAGCGAATATGAAGCTAAGTTCATGGAGCTGTTACGGTTCTGTCCACACATGGCTGCTACAGATGAAGAGAGGATCAGGCGGTTCGAGAAAGGGTTGAATGTTGTGTTGACTACTCCTGTGTCTGCCCTAGAGAATCAGGAGAGGTTTGCTACCTCCATTGAGTCAGTCTGAAGGATAGAAAGGTCCGTAGTAGAGAAGAGGCAATCCCATAAGAGATATCCTCAGTTCCAAGGATCTTCATCTACAGACTTCAAGAAGCCTAGATTTTCTGCACCGACACCGCCACCACCTAGACCTAGTGCTCAGACATAGTGGACACTGATTAGAGGTAGAGGACAAAGCCTACCACTACAAGGGGCTCACAGTTCAGCATTGATGTTAGTCACAGGACCACCAAGACCACAACAACTGGAAAGAAGTTGCTACATATGTGGAAAGGTGGGACATCTAATGAAAGACTGCAGAGCTAGACCAGCAAGTGTAACCCAACCACAGAGATAGAGTCAGCAAGGATCCCAGAGGAGGCAGTTCCAAGGAGCAGCTAGAGGACGTGGACAAGTGTCCCAAGCTGGATCGTCAGCACCGAATCAACCTCAGGCGACAACAAGGTTCTATGCAATGAACCCACCTGATGCAGTGATCAACCCACGGGTTGTGGCAGGTCAGATGGAGTTGTTATATTATGATATGCCTACATCCTGTGTTGTATCTATTTTGATTGACTCGAGTGCTACACACTCCTTTATCACTCGAAGAGTGATTCGTAACTGCAATATGACAGTCAGTCATAGGGCAGATAGCTTGTTGCTTGAGACTCCGTTGAGAGGGTCTGCTGTGTTGTAGGAGGTATGCTCTCCCTGCATCTTTTTCTTTTCTGATAATCGCATTCCAGTGGACTTAATACCACTTGAGATGCAGGGATTTGACATAATCCTTGGGATGGATACCTTGGAAAGGTATAGGGTTGTTTTGGATTGTGAATCCAAGCAAGTTGTGTTTGCTGATGAAAGCAACACATGGATCTTTCAAGGAGAGAGAGATTTTACCTACCTGTCTTGTGTCAGCTATGGTTGTTGAGAAACTGATGAGGCAAGGATGTTATGCATTCTTAGCCCATGTGGTAGATATTACCATGGAGAGTTCTAACCCTGCTGAAGTTCCTGTAGTCAGGAAATTTGAAGATGTATTTCCTGAAGAACTTCCAGGTATACCACTGCCTCGGGAAATGGATTTTGAAATCAATTTGATCCCAGATACCCAACTTATAGCATAGAAACCATATAGTATGGAGCCTACTGAGATGGCAGAACTCAAGAAACAACTTCAGGAGTTGCTTGAGAAGGGTTTCATCCGACCGAGTACTTCACCTTGGGGTGCTCCAGTCCTTTTTGTTAAAAAGAAAGACGGTTCAATGCGGTAGTGCATTGATTACAGACAACTAAACAAAGTAACAATAAAGAATAAGTACCCTCTGCCGAGGATTGATGATCTCTTTGACCAGTTGCGTGGTGCAACTGTCTTCTCAAAGATAGACTTGAGGTCAGGATATCATCAACTTCATATTAAGGATAGTGACATATCCAAGTCTGCTTTTAGGATGAGGTATGGTCACTATGAGTTCACAGTTATGTCGTTTGGACTAACTAATGCACCGGCTGCATTTACGGAACTCATGAATAAAATCTTCCGACCTTTCCTCGATCAGTGTGTTTCTATCTTTATAGATGACATTCTGATCTATAGTAGAGATGCTCAGCAGCATGAACAACATCTTCGTCAGGCTCTAACCTTTCTAAGAGAACACAAGCTATACGCTAATTTTAGCAAGTGTGAGTTTTGGTTACCGAAAGTATCTTTTCTTGGACATGTGGTATCTGCCTCGGGTATTCGTGTTGACCCTAAAAAGGTAGAATTTGTTCTACAGTGGGAACGGCCGAAGACACCAACGGAGATCCGTAGTTTCTTAGGGTTGGCTGGCTATTACCGAAGGTTCATTAAGAACTTCAGTTCCATAGCCTTACCCTTGACTAAGTTGACCCGGAAGGATGTTCCTTTTGTTTGGAATGATAAGTGTCAGCAATCCTTTCAGTTGTTGAAGGAGAGGTTGACAAGTGCACCTGTACTTGTGTTACCTGAGCAAGGCAAAGGATACATAGTTTTCTGTGATGCCTCCAGGAATGGACTCAGATGTGTGTTGATGTAGGATAAGCAAGTGATTTCTTTTACTTCTCAACATCTTAAGAAACATGAGGAGAATTATCCGACACACGATTTGGAGTTATCTGCTGTGGTTCATGCCTTGAAGATCTGGAGACATTATCTCTACGGAGAAACATTCCATATTTTCATTGATCATAAGAACCTTAAGTACATCTTCTCTCAGCATGAACTTAACATGAGGAAATGTCGCTGGATGGAGTTAATCAAGGACTACGACTGTACAATTGATTACCAACCAGGGAAGGCCAATGTGGTTGCAGATGCTCTGAGTAGGAAATCATCAACACCAACGGTAAATAGAGCACAACTAAACTCTTTAGTATGCTCTAGGAGAGATATGCTTATCTCCTTAAGGCAAGACAATGTACAGTTGAAGATGTCATTGTTAGCCGGGTTGTTGGCTGAGATGCATATAAAACCTACCCTAAGAGAGCAGATCAAGGAGGCACAGCAAGTTGATGCTGCGGTTCAGCAGATCAGATCAGAGTATGGTGATGAGAGGCGAGATGGTTTCCATGACTCAGATGACCAAGTAGCATGTTATCATGGAAGAATGATAGTACCAGATGTGGATAACTTGAGAAAGTTAGTCCTGGAAGAAGCTCATTCTTCGATGTATGCTATGCATCCAGGAAGCACCAAGATGTATCGAAACTTGAAAGATATATATTGGTGGCCTGGGATGAAAAAGGATGTTGCAGAGTTTGTGATGAGGTGTCATGTGTGTCAGCAAGTTAAAGCTGAACACCAGAAGCCTGTAGGAACAATGCAACCATTACCCATACCACAGTGGAAGTGGGATCATGTAACCATGGACTTTGTCGTTGGCCTACCCAGGACAAGCAAAGGGCATGATTCCATTTGGGTAATAGTTGATAGGTTGACAAAGACAACTCATTTCTTACCTGTCAAAACAACCTTTTCTGTAGAGAAGTTAGCACAGTTGTATGTTGAAGGGATAGTGCGGCTGCATAGAGTTCCTGTCACTATAGTTTCTGACAGAGGTCCCCAGTTTATGAGTCATTTTTGGGAACGACTACACAAAGCTCTAGGCACCCAGTTAAGGTTTAGTATAGCCTTTCATCCACAGACTGATGGACAGTTGGAAAGGACTATACAGACCTTGGAGGACTTGCTGAGAGCATGTGTTCTCCAGTTTACAGGGAGTTGGGATCTACACCTAAGCTTGATAGAGTTTGCCTATAACAATATCTATCAACATAGCATTGACATGGCTCCTTATGAAGCTTTGTATGGTAGACGTTGTAGATCACCCTTATGTTGGTATGAGACCGGTGAACATGAGTTGTTAGGTCCTAATCTTGTGCAGCAGACCATAGAGAAGATTAAAGTGATACAACAACAGATTAATACTGCATAGGATAGACAGAAATCATATGCTGACAGACGTCGTAGACCCTTGGAGTTCCAGGTTGGAGACAGAGTGTATCTCAAGGTCTCGCCTTGGAAGGGAGTCCTTCGTTTTGGAAGGAAAGGGAAGTTAGCTCCTAGATTTATGGGGCCTTATCCAATCATTGAATGGGTTGGAAAGGTAGCCTATAAACTAGAGTTACCACCAGAGTTACAGAGATTACACCATGTGTTTCACATTTCTATGTTGAGGAAATGTCACCCTGATACAGAGTCAGTTCTACAACCTATGGAGGTAGAATTGAATGATGACATAACTTATGAGGAAGGACCAGTGTCAATCCTTGATAATAGAATTAAAAAACTGAAAAAGAAAGATATAAGTCTTGTGAAAGTCCTCTGGAATCACCGTGGTGTTGAAGAAGCCACATGGGAACTAGAGGAAGAGATGAGAAGGAAATACCCTGCTCTTTTCTCTTAATATGTTTTGTTGATTTCGGGAACGGAATCCTTGTAAGGGGTGGATAATTTGTAAAATCCCTGACCTGGGTTATGAACTAACCCTAGGTGTTTTGCCTAATTATGTAATTAGATGCTTGTGATTATCTTTTGGTATGTAATTAAAATGCTTGAGGAACATATGTTTCCATTTCTGTCCTTTTTTTTAAACAAAGTTGTAGTATTGTTTTATAATACAATTTCCTATGTGAAAATTACCCAATTAGGGGGGTTAACTTGCAATTTGTATATGGTAAGATGTTCCTTTAGTGTTAAGACATCATAAGAGTGAATATGATGAAGTTTGATGGATTCTCCAAGCTTGGGCACCAAGATGTAGCTTGTGGAGCAATCCTTGTGTTCTAAACCCTAGTTTTGGTGTAAAGTGCAATTTACCCAAAATGTGGGGTGCAACTTGTAAAAGACACTTTCTAGAATATCTTTTATAACTCTTGGAATACTTTATAGTAATAATGATGAAGGGGGCGCTTCATTTGAATAATCAAATAAGAATGATAATCCTTGTAATTAAATCATCAAGTTGTAAGTAAGGAGATCCTTATATATGTGCACCTTAGTAATAAGTTGACCTTCTTTGCCTTTAGCCCTTGGTTTTAGAAAGAGTTTTGCCTTTGAAATAAGGAGGATGGACGTGCATAAAGGATAGAGGGACCTACATGTGAAACCAAGAAACTAGATATCCTTATGTTGAAGTTTCACCCAAAGTATATATACCCTTTTCCTTTGCAAACCAAGGAACGTTTCCCTTCTTCCTTCACTTATCCCCTTGCTAAACCAACTGAAGGCTGAGCTCTGGAGAAGAGGTGATCGACCAACTTGTTCTAAGGTAAGAAGAGACCATCATCTTGCTCGAATTCATGGAAGAAGTTGGGTTACAAGGTTGGTTTTATGGTTTTCTTACTTAGCTTTCTCTTTCTAGCTGACTTTTCCCAACCTTTCCTTGGAGAAACACCCCTAGCCGACCTGTGGATCTCAAGATGCCATTAAAAGCTTGGAAGCTTGGAGCTCTAGGAATGACCTTAAGGCGGGTTTTATAATTCTAAACCTCTTGCTTTGATTATGCATATCTTTGTTCTTGTAAATAGTAGCTAGTTCTTCTTCTTCCCCACTCTTCCTTGCACTTTTGCAAGCAAAACCACAAAGTAACCGACCTGATCTAAGGTTAAAGATGAAGGGTGTTATTTCCTAGGTAACTTTACCAAACTACCTTGGACCATTTGGTCTAAACGGTTTGCAAGACCGTTTGAAACCAAACGGTCTCAAGACCATTTGATTTCATGCGGTTTGCACGACCGTTTAGATTCAAACGGTCTCCAAGACCGTTTGGAAAGTTTGACCAAGTGAAGACCGTTTAGAGGTCTGCTGAACACATCATGAATTAATCATATACAAATAATCATAATCAAATTGCAAACAAATCACAAGTTGAAGGCACTTCAATCCTCTAAACCCTAATCGGGTTCAATTGCTGATTTCAAGGACCAATTTTGTTGAACTTTGGGTTGAGTGGCCCAAACGGTTTCAAAACCGTTTGGGAATCACCCAAACAGTCTCAAGACCGTTTGGTGACCACCCAAGACCGTTTGGAGGTCTAGGGTTAAGGTAATTTGATCAATTGAGGGTCCAATCACAATAGGTTGTTGAATTAATCAAAAGTGCTGATTTGTATCTTAATTAGGGTTTAACCCTTGACAAGTTGACTTAGATTTTGGTGTGACTTTGGGAAAATGGTCTCAAGACCGTTTGGAGGATGTCTAAACGATCCCAAGACTGTTTGGGCCAAGTCATGGCTCAATTGGGTGAGAGTTGATGGGTTCAACTTCAATTAGACTCATGTTGATGGACATTGATGGTTAATTATTTCAAACCCTAATTCAATTGGTTCCAACCCTAATTGTCTATCAATTGAGGATCAATTGAGTGTCCAATTGATTAAGGATAACCCTAATTGGCTCAATTGATAAGTGGTTAACATATATGAGGTCAATTGAGGGGTTCAACATTTAAAACCCTAATCGATTGCAAGTGTTGATACACTTTTTAGGTCCACTCGGTTTTGAGATGTTTGGACCAAACGGTCTCAAGACCATTTGGGCTCAATCGATCTCAAGGTCATTTAGATTCAATCGGTTTCAAGGTCGTTTAAATTCAAATGGGTTCAAAGTCAACTATGTTCAAATGGTCAACAAGTTGAAACGGTCTCAAGACCGTTTAGATTCAAATGGTCTTGAGTGTGACCTAGTTCATGCGGTCTTGAAGTCAACCTAACCAAATGGTCAACCCTTCCAAACGGTCTCAGGACCGTTTGGAGGTTGAAGTGGGTAATCGTTTGGGGACTTTAGGGTTATGATTACTTAATGATTTGAAGGTTTAAATGATTCAATGGTTGTTCAACTTAAACCCTAATCATACCTAAAGACATTAAGGGGTTAAGTAATTAGTAGATTGACCCATGTTATGATTAATGGTGAACTTTATCAAGGCACTCATGAAGGGTTCAAGTAGACAACACATCTTGATTAAGTAAACCCTAATGACCATAGTGGTGATGACTTGACCTATGTTAATCAAGTTGACTTGATCTAACCTAATCTAGAGTGATGTAATCACCATCTATTAGTGAGAGGAGAGAGAAGACTCCTAATATGAATGAAAGTCAAATAAAATACCTTCAATCTGAATGAGTACACATGATTAGGGTATGATCCATAAAGGTGAGATCATGGAAACCCTAATTACAATAATTGATGAATCTTAACCTAATTTGAAGGCATCAATGATGATAATTTCATACATGGTGATGCTATGAGCTCAATTCACTATGAAGTAAATAGTAAACCCTAATTCTAGGGTAATAACATGTAATGTGAATAGTAAACCCTAATTGAGGATGATGTGATGAAATGTACACTAACCCCTAATTTCAGGCTATGCTTTAAGCATGAACCTTCATGATTAAAGTATGAGAAGAGGAATCATTATTCCTAATTATAATGAAAGAGACTGAATAACCCTAATTGATGTAAACAAGGGAACCTAGCCTTAAGTGAAGGAACCCTGATCCTAGCATCTTCTATAAATAGAGGGGTATTGGGGGCTTCTCAGAGCACAACAGATGCTCTAGCAATGATTCTCCTCTCTAGTTGTGGTAACCAATAGAGAACATCAACTCCTACCTGATAAAGGGAGGGATAAGAGGGAAAGACAATTGTACGAGTGTATCAACTCGAGAAGGCTGATGTTCGAGAGGGACAAATCCTTCTTGTTGTCTCTAGTAGCAAAAAATGGAGTTCCCAATGGTCCGTGTGGACAACTCTAGAGGCGGGAGGCTATTTTCTACTGCTAGGAGGACATCGCTGACTGCTATCCATGGTGCTGCATTAGGGGGCCAGTGAAGACAAATGTTCAAGTGTTTCTACTGAAGAAGGAGCTAGCTTCTTCCTAAAGAAGAAGAATAATGCTAATGCAAGGGTAATCTCACTAGACTTGCTCTGGGACCAGGTATAACCTAGCATCCTTTCCTTCCTATATACATTGTTGTTGACGTGATCTGGCTGTCCAGGTGAATCGAGATTTAAATTTTTGTTTTCACTGCCTTATCTGTCGTCCCAATTTCCCAGCAATCATTTAGAATTAAATCAGAGGAGGAATGGAATCATGACATGTGATAGAATATTCACCATTAAAGGCTATGCAAAGAAGCTAAACTTACTTGATTTCATCATAATATCTCAGATAGTGAAACCCTAGGTCAACATCTCCACTACTTTCTCAGCTCAAAACCTAGATCTCCCCTCTCTCTCTATAATTTTGCTTCAATGGAATGGATAAAAAAATATGAGATCTCCTTGGTTTCTCACTTTCTCATACATAGCAATTGAGGTGGTTGGGTCAATTGCAAATTAACCCTACTTATACTTTCTTTTATTTCAGAAGAATTTTCTGTCATTAAAATGTTACTATAAATCATTTACTTTTGAGAACAAACCTCCTCCAAAAATAATAAAAATTTATCATGGTGTTGTACATGTAATTCAATATCTTTTATAAAAATTTCAAATAAAAATAATCAAAAATCTAATATGACCCTGCTAAACAAAAGTCTTTAACATGGTTGGTCAAATTATAGTTCAAATGAGATCCATATTCAAAGAACGTTTAAATAATCTAAAATTTTTCACTAACATGCATAATTTAATTATCAATATCATATACAAATTTCAAGTAAATCCAAGTTACATAGAAAATATATAAAAAAATTTACCACACTGCTATCATGATCAAATTCCATATTCATGTACTATTAAACTAATTTTTTCTAACTAGGGTTTACATTTCTAAAACCCTAATTCTTCAAATTAAAAGAATTCTTAGAGTTTCTCATTAGTTTTGAAACAACACAACAGATCTAACTTTATCAATCAGATTTAAATGATGTTGAATCTAATTAAACATGTAATCATTCAGGTAAACCCTAGTTTACCAATTAAGCACAAATGCGGTCATAACAATTCTTCGCCCCTTAAAAATCTTTCTTCCTTGAAACATATATGCAAAGACAAGTAGATTTAGGGTTTCTTTTAAACTTTTAAAATCTTATACGCCACTACATTCTTGTATTTCATATGTGAATAATGTCTTCTTCTAATCACAACAATTTAATATAAGACTTCTCAATGACGGAAAAAGATTTTTCTATCTCATAATCAATCACTTGGAAAGAGAACGAGAAACAACCATTTTCAATTCTATCATACTCTCTTGAGGTGTTCACTTAGTTCTAGTAATCTAATCCCACTATCTTGATTCATATAGTTCAATATATACTATATATATGTATATTTAACATCACATCAGAGTTACTAGAGACCTTTCACATTTCTATTTTGAATTTCACTATGGTGCTACTATGATAGAAAACCATTTATAAGTTGAAAGACTAGATTTAACAACAATTGTACTATAATGAGCTAGATTACCAGTATAAATGGCTAAAACCATCACACTATTTCAGTTAATATGCCTTGCAGATGTACAACTGAAATCATATGTTTAACCAATTTCATCGCTTGATATGTTTTCAACAAACTATACTTCTTTACAACAAATTCACATATTACTGGAAGCTATTTGTTTTCTCTGATCTCTTTATTATTCACTACTACTTGCTTATTCTTACATATCTTTTTCATTTTGATCATATAGATTAAACACATGTAGTCATCAAAATATTTGAGGTAAGAATGTATTATTCATCATTCCTGCAATCACTATAATTTATGTTAGATCACACTTTTCTCATATTGAACTTCTCCTTCTGTTCAAATCATACATCTTACATCTCAAATCTATTTCTTATCCGTCGTTCTTATTCATTTCCATATTGTTATCTATCTTTACCATCTACAACCCATTCCCCTTGGGTTACTATCATTTCTAAGTTACTTCTCATATTTCTAATCACAAGAACTTATTTTATGAAATTATTAGCTCTCAAGGTCAAATCATTATTGACATCCCTTGAGCTACTACAACCCTAACCATTCCAAGGTTTTATCCTTATCAATAACATGATCTTGTTGTGACATGTCTTTACTTCCTTATTTTATTATGCAAACTTTAGCTCTCCACAAGTTTACTAAGGTCTTCCTTATCTTATCACTTGAATTTCCTTTCTCTTATTTAGCCTTTCTGATAGGTCTTTCCTAATTTATCTTGTTGGAGTTTCATCATCATTCCATATTGTACTATTATTATATTCAATATATGTATCTACCATTGTGGTTATGTATCATTTAGAGTCCATTCTATTCCACATTACTCTCATTAGGGAGGATATAAAAGAGAAGGTGATTCTAAGATTTAGAATTCCAATCTTCAAGTATTCACTTAGCACATTTATCACATCTAGTTTTAATTACACATATTCAATAAGACTGGACTATTTAGCATCTTCCCACACCTCCCAATATTTCTCTTTTATCACATACAATAGTCCCTCATGTTTCAACCCCTTCTTTATTTTCTATTATATGATGCATGTATGATACTCTTCCCTATGTCATTATTTAGTTTTACTTATCTCTTATGATCATGTTTCTCACTCTTGTGTACGATTCCATATTCCATGCCATATATAATTTATTATCATAATTTCCCTTTTTTCTAGTTGAAATTCTAAATAAATATTCTCCCTACTAGTTTCATTTTGTGCATAATATGTTACACAACCTTCGTTTTGAATCAAACGGCTCATGCAGGGGTCAACCATAGTTTCTTTTTCAATCAAGGTTTTATGTTTTGAATACAATTTACCTTTTATATGAATTGTTCATTTATTTAGGCACACCTTTGTTCTTCTTTTGAGAATTAGTTCCATTTCACCACTAGGAACCTATTGAATACACTTGATGTAAACTATGTTGCTACTATATAGAGACTTTGAATCAAAAGCTAGTAAGAATGAATACATTGAACTTTACAATAGAAGTGCACATTCCATGCTCTCCATTATATGATGTAACCCTCCTTTCTAAATCAAACACATCATCTGCATCACTTCATTTTTGTTTCATCTTAGTTTCTTATCCTAGTCTTACAATTTGCATGTTCATCTAATTCTCTTCACTTTCATTCTTTGAACTTCACTTCTATGCACTTATTGTATACTTAACTCTTTTATCCTATTTTCCCTTTGTTGTAGAGTACATAAATGCATTTTACTCAATTATATGATCCATTCATTCTAATTGATTCTTTCTATCTTTGCTTTCCATGTAGTTTTCTCTTATCTTTCCTTGATTTTAGATTGGGTAAAGTTCCTCAATTAGTTATATGGTACAATTATCTTTATATATCCTTTCTTCTTCATTTTGTATGTTACATACTAATATATGTCTTGAATCTATATTCCCTCTTCCTTCATTCCTAATTTTGGGTTTCTTATCTGAGGCCCCAAAGCTGGATCTTAGATATCAGTTCCAATTGATTCTTTTCTATTCTAGTCTTTCCCTTATATTTCAACATCTTAGTTTATTTACATTCACACTATGATTGTGGGTCTAATTTATCCAGAGTCTAATCTTATTATATTATTAATAGGAGCTATTAGATCCCAGTAGCGCACCCTACTAGTCAGACCAGAATGAACCTACAATCCTGAAGCCAAGAGCTACTCAGGATTAACCAACTCCTATTCATATCAAACATGTGGAAAGAATATCCACTTAGGAAAAAATCATTTAAAAATAACTTCTAGTCTACTTGATAAAAAGAATATAAACAATATTTGAAGAAAATTCATGATATATAACAATATAAAAAAACCATATATATTCTATAAAATGATAATATGAATTCAAATATATAAGATCATTTCTATCAATCTCAAACAAAAACAATATAAAATAATAAAATTATTGCATTCTATGTTTATGCTCTTATCCTTCTTTACTTTCTAGTCTTCTAACCCTAAAATTTATAGGGTTTCTCTCCAGTCCATCCTTCCTCTACATACCTGGTCAGGGAATCCAGAGAAGAATAGACATAGTAGATTGATACTGGTCAACCCTAAGTATTCATATAGTGGGCCAGAATATCCAAACACACTCAGACCTCCAAGATTTGTAGACACATCACCTCTTATATGCCATACTTATAACTCTGACTTTTTATACTATGGTCCCTGACGACTCATCCTAAGCTCTAATACCAAGAGTTACACCCACATCCGACAATTACCACTAATCATGAGATTAGGGCATAAGTTTGAGGATCACACTTAATAAAAAGTTCACTCCCAACTTTTTCTTTAATTTCAGACTCTTTGTTTCCTCACATTCAATCACATAAACAAACTTTACAAGGGAAATTAAGACTCAATTACTCTAATCTTATTCCAACAATAAAGATACATATCTAAACATTCATTATGTTTCCCACACTTCCCTATACATTTGACATGAAAATTAGAAACATACTCTATTATTAAGGAATCAAAGTTACACAACATCATCAATAACTCTCTCACTAGTCTACAAGGACCTAGAGTGATAGGGATTGACATAAATTGACTAATCCAATACTTAGCTCTTATGGCAGATCTACTTTGGCATTGATGTTCTTCAATCCACTTGGTTTCCCTAAAAAAATTGTGAGTAGAGGGGACATCCTACTCACTTAGTGAATGATTACTTCATAGAAACACTTTCAAGAACATGTATAATTACAGATATATTGTTGAGAAATTGATTAAGTAGAATAGAAGCAAGCTATAAAGAGACTAATCATTCACAAACATATGTATGGTAGGCGACTCTAGATGACTACAAATAGTAAATCAATCATCGAGCATTCTTAAACAATCACAAGTAAAATATTAATTCAAAACCATTCAAAGAATAATTGAGTAACTACACACACTTGATTAATATCTCATTCATCTTATTATGCCATGAGCCCACATGAAGTGTACCACTACATGTGAAAGTATCAAAGAAAGATAATATCTCATTGTACAAGGATTAGAAGCATGCTCAACTTCCTAAGACTATAGTCTCACTTACCCTATATGTAGTGGGAAGTCACTACGTCTATATCTCTACGACTAACGAGAGTGGTTGGATATCTCAAACTCCACCTCTCAACTTGGGTACTCAGGTAGTGAGTCAAAGCCCTCAGGCTTATTATGTATCAATGGACCTACAGACCACTGATCACTACAATGTAACATAGGTACAACTAACATCTCTTCTTGGTGTTGGGTACCACACAACTATAAGGAGTGTACCCTATTGGTCAAGACCCCCACACCCTACTGGTACACTCTGACTTACCTTGATCTAGACTACCTCTAGTCAGGAAACCATTTCCTCCCCACAACGCAGGCCTCATCCTGTGATGATTATATAATTTTCATGGTATTTAAATATCTAATTCACTCTTTAAATTTATGATTCAATCTTCACATCAACATTTCTTATTTTAACCTCATAAAAATAATCCTATTTCAAATTATCAACAATTTGTATGGTAAATTGAGCAACTATGAAACACCACTTATCTCACTAAAGAACACAAAATTGAAAACAATTGCTTCACTGAATGCACTATCCTTAGGGTCTCATCCACCTCATTCACATATTAGACAACTTGCATACAGACTTTATGCATCATAATGTTTCACTGATAAAAGATTGTTTTCAAAAATTGATATACAATCAACATATATATGAAACCCTATAATTGAGTTGAATTAGGATTTCCACACCATTCAATGAGATATCATGCATCAATAATAACATTGAATGAATAAATTCTATGATGTCAACGAGAATCACTTCAAATGGATTTCACAATGTCTATTCACAAATTTTGAACTTTCCACTCATCTAAGGTTTCACCCTCTTTATTGAGATATCAAGAAAACATTGATAACATCCCATGAAATCCAAGATAGTATCTTACATATATGTACTATGCATTGATATGAACAATCATTCATAAACAAGGGGATTCAAATAGGCAAAGTTATCTATTCAATTTTAACAATTTTAGGTATAACTGAAAACCCTAGATTTCAGTATATTCTTATAACCTCTACAATTAATTTAGGAATTCTCCTGTAGATGATTTGTGTGCATTTCTAATATGATTTTATCATCTTAAATTCATCACAATAGAGAAATAATCCATTTCAAATCATATTGCAAAATTTGGAACTGAAAGGCAGATTGGGGTTTATTGTCACAAATAAGAGAATTGAAGATTTATAGTGGATTTAATCCAATTTCATACAATCTACTATTTAAAGTAAGTACCCACTCACCCTAAGGTATGAAAACACCATAGAAACGCTGCCCATCTCTGAAATTCTCAAATCCATATCAAAACCCAGGCAATTCACCGATTTCTTCTTTCTTTCAACTCTAAAACCATAGGAATGGAGATTTATGGAGAAAGTGTGAGAAAAGGGGAAGATTTGATCTCATTTCGAATCAAATAAGAGGAGGGATGGAATCATGACATGTGAGAGAATATTCACCACGAAAGGCTATGCAAAGAAGCTAAACTTACTTGATTTCATCATATCTCAGATAGCGAAACCCTAGGTCAACATCTCCACCACTTTCTCCTCTCAAAACCCTTTCTCTCATCTCTCTCTAGAATATCATTTCTTTGGAATGGATCATGAAATATGAGATCTCCTTGGTTTCTAGATTGCTCATATAGAGAAATTGAGGTGCTTGGGTCAACTGTAATTTGACTCTACTTATACTTTCTTTTATTTCAGCAGACTTTTTGTCGTTAAAATGTTACTGTAAATCATTTACTTCAGAGGACAAACCTCCTAAAAAATATGAAAACTTATCATGGTATCTTACATGTAATTTAAGATCTTCTTCAAAATTTTATATCATTCCAAGATACTAATAAATAATTTAAAATATAATCAGACACTGTTGAACAATAGTCTGCAGCATAATCGGTCGAAGTATAATTTGACCAAACACCACATTTAAAGAATGTATAAATAATCTGAAAGTTTTTATTAACATGCTTTACTGAGTTATCAATATCATATCCAAATTTCAAGTAAAACCAAGTTACATAGAAAATAATAAAAATCATTTAAGACACTACTATCCTAATCAAATTCCATATTCATCTACTATCAAAATCCTAATTTTTACCGACTAGGGTTTACATTTCTAAAAACCTAATTCTTTAACTTATAAGCATGCTTAGAGTTCCTTATTATGTTTTAAACATCACAATTGATAACATCATTAATCATGTTTAAATGATGTCCAATCTAATTAAACATGTAATCATTCAAGTAAACCCTAGTTTACCAATTAAGCACAAATGTAGCCATAACAAGAAAGATGATTCTTTGTACACTATTTTTACATATATGTGACATATATATGTGTTGTCAAACTATATTTAGATCTTATGAATGTTTCTTCTTCTATGATGAACAACCCTTGTTTTTAAAATATGAAACAATAGACTTTACTTAGTGTAAAGGATTGGCTTTACTTAGTGATGAAATTGATGGTTTTACTTGACCTATCAATCGATGGTTCTACTTTGTCCTTGAAACAATGGTTTGTTAAGGGTAGGAAATGATGGTGTTAGTTAGTTTTAGAATCAAGGACACTACTTGGTAATGAACCAAATGCTTTTGCTAGCCATGAATCAATGGGCATGTTTAGTATATGATTTGATGTTTGCTATGTTTATGAAAGATCGATGGCTTTGTTTTGAGTCCAGCAATGAATTTTAGTATGCTAAGTATGTGAAGTGATGTTTGGGATAATTATATTTATGGTATGATTGTTTTTATTTTGGCTAACATATATTAATGATATGATGGTTTTGCTTTTGGCTAAGTACATAAACGAACTGATGGGTATGCTAGTTATAAGAATTGATGTTTTGGCTAAGTCTAAAAATGAGCCGATGGCTTTGCTTTTTGGTTAAGTCCATGATTGAAGCAATGGTTTGATATTTGGATAATCCCTAAATGAAACCATGGTTTGCCTGAGTGTTTACCTATGTATGATAATGAAACAATCATATTGCTTGAACCTTTCTTGTAATGGTTAATTGATGATAATTTAAAACTTCTATCTTCAATTGATGTTGAAATGATGAAGTGATACATTCATATTGCTAAAGGTAATTCTTCTATGTTACTCTTGAAAATGTCATAACTCTTATGATTGATGAACCCTTATGTTGGGTCTGAAGGTAAAAACGTTGTTAGTGACATGGTGAACCTTTTGCAAAATGTTGAAGTGATAATGATGTCCCTACTGGAAGTATGGTCGTATGGTCTAAATGGCCTTTGGGCATGTTTTGGTCCCTGATGGAGGTTTAGCTTATTCATGGGTGACAATGGTCTAGTGTACTATGATGTTGTGAAGAGGAGTATATTTCATACATTTTATATCTTTTGGAGTTGTTATGTACCAATATTTTTAATAGAAAAAATATTGTTGTTTGTATGTAACTTGATTGAGGCAGCGTGAAAATACCCAATTGACCTAATTAATCAAGTAAAACCCTAATCAGGTAGTGTACTAATCCATAAAACTATTGCATTGTCAGAACTTGATGGATAGTAAAATGAGTATTCCAAAAAGGAAACTCAGAGTCATATACTGTTGAGTATTTTCCAGTGCAGGAAGGGTATATCCTTGTTATCCTGATGCCATGGTTTTAGAGAATGGTCAAGGTTGTGTCCCATATGAATATGAATATATATATATATATATATATATATATATATATATATATATATAAGAGAGAGAGAGAGAGTCAGGCTAGAATACACTCGAGTGTATTTGGAGTAGAATACACTCAAGTAGTTTTTCATGATGGAATATTTTTTTCAAAAATCTAATCCATTGATCTTCTTAAACATCTTGTGAATAGATCATATAAAACATTTGAGCACATCTGGAAATTTACAGGTCATGTTATAAAGACTACAAAAATTATGCATTTCAAATTAGTTTCACACGTCCATTTTTTTCCCTTGGATGAGTGACTTACGCTCATCCAAATGGGCTCACAATTTGTATGTAGCCTTGTTATAATATGAAAATGAAGTTCAATGGTTTACATTTTGCAAAAATAGTCTTGATATGCAAACACACTTGAGTGTATTCGTGTGATCTGTACACTTGAGTGTATTCTAGCCTGACTCTCTCTCTCTCTCTCTCTCTATATATATATATATATATATATATATATATATATATATGTGTGTGTGTGTGTGTGTGTGTGTATGTATGTATAATTTGTGGCTTGTGTACTGAGGGAGGATAGGTTGATTGTAGTTCGATTGATATGTCACTACGACAGACTCATACTAACCAAGGGTAAGAGATATTAGGATTATGACTCTCTTAGAACTTGTACGAAGTTGATTTTGATTTCAGAGTAGCCAGCCGGTAGTTTGAGTGGTATGCCTCAAATTACCCAGAGCTTAATAAAATATGTATTTCATCCATGTAGTATATTTGTTAGGGTTATTCATCGATTCACATTGGATGATAACCCTTTACATGTTTGCTTTAATATTTAGATGATGTATAATGCGGTAAGAGAAATCAACTATACATATGTTGTTATCTTTGTCTGTTCCTTTGAATATTATGTTAATCTTTCAATTTTGTAGTTAAGACACTAGTTATGACTATTCTTAATGATGGTTATATTTGGCATTTCAACTCTGTAATATTATCTACATTATAGGTTTAATGAAATAATCTATTGTCAGAAATAGGCATTGATGAGAGTTATATCTCTCGTTAGGACATGAGTTTTACCTGGTGGGTCACCACATCTTTTTAGGTAACCGTCAGTAGTGTCAATAGATCTGTGGTAGCGAGGAGGAGCGGTTTGGATATCCTTAGAGGAAGAAGGTTGGTGAGTTTTTTAGTGTGTCCTAAAGTCATCCATGTACTATCAGGTCTGGGCGAGAAAGTTTTGTAGATGATGTTTCACCAACTTGACTTTTTGGTAGCATAATGACTTTAATACATGCTATAAATATGGTGGATGATACCTTTTGTATATAGGTTGTAGTTGAGGCCACAAATCTTTGTAAACATACATGTCATGGTATATGCTTTGTCACAGAATTTTGGACCTCTATATAAATGTTCTTGGACATGTTTAGGAAGATTTATTTGGTTTTAGGTATGCCCCTTTTCAATGATATGATTAGTTGTGATCAATCGTGTTTTGGTTTTGAATAATCTCATTTTGTGTAGCAGGTTGCCACACCTTGGGTGAGTCTTGTGCAAGAAGCACTTCATTGTTTTGAATGAGAAGAATGAGATGTACCCCACCTGCACTATAACTCGGTGGTGCATGTGCATTGACTATCACATGATCAACAATGAAAATAAGAGTAACCACTTCCTATATTCATTTCTTGATCAAGTCCTGGAGAGACTCACATACCAAGAGTTCTTTTGTTACTTGAATGGATACACTGGCTCCTACTAGATATCCATCCACCCTAGAAATTAAAAGAAGACAACCTTCACATGTCCCTTTGGCATGCATGTTTTTCACTACATGCCTTTCAAACTATGCAATGCACCCGCTAATTTCCAGTGTTGGATGCCTCCCATCTTCAACGACCTTGCAGAAAACATAATGGAATCTTTATGGATGAATTTTTAGTATAGGGAGATTCTTTTGATGCTTTCCTACACCATCTTTACCCACTCTTGGAACATGGTAAAGAAGCATGTTGGTGCTTAATTTGGAAAATTGCCACTTCATGGTAAAGGAGGGCATTGTTCTAGGACACCGTGTTAGCTTTAGAGGCATTCAAGTTGATAAGGGAAATATTGAAGTAATAGACAAGTCATCGACTCCAACCACTATCAAAGATGTTTGTGATTTCCTATGACATTTTGGATTCTATGGAAGGTTCATACGTGATTTTATCAATATCACCAAGCCTCTTACAAATCCTCTTCAAAAGGATGTGGATTTTGATGTCGACTCTGACTGTATGAAAAACTTCAACAATATCAAGGAATCTAATATCACTACCCTGATCCTCTGTTCCCTAGATTGGTCTCTATCTTCTAAGATCATGTGTGATGCAAGTAACTACTAAGTACTTGTAGTTCTTATGGAGCAGTGTGTTGCCAAGAAATACCATTTTGTCTACTATGGCAACAAGGCACTGGATGATGCACAAAAGAATTATGAAATAATTGAAAAGGAGCTCCTCACCATTTTCTATGATTTTTACAAGTTCTACTCCTATATTATAGGTTCACAAGCAATCATCTACAAAGATCATAATTCTATCAAGTATTTGATGTCAAAAAAAGGATGCAAAGCCTAGACTGAGAAGGTGGACTTTATTACTGCAATAATTTGATTTAGAAATAAAGGACAAAAGGGAATTGATAATTTTTTTTGCTGATCATCTTATCCAACTATACATCCAAGACAATGACATAGTCCCCATTAATGACTCTTTGCTTGATGAAACACTTGTGAAGGTATCTACATTCACCCTATGGTATGCTGATCTTGAGAACTACACAACTGTGGGAGTCATTCATCCAGATTGTACAGGGAACAAAAGGAATAAGTTCATGTCATACATTCATCATTACTACTAGGACAAGCCTTACCTTTTATGGCTATTTCAGACAACCTTTATTGTCATTGCATCTCTTAGAAGGAAGCTCCCCTTATCCTTGAACATTTCTCTAATCCAACTGGGGCTACATGAGTTCCAAATAGACAACATTGAAAGTCCTATGATGTGGATTCTTTTGGCCTTCTATCTTCAAGGATGCTCACATATATGTCAAGTCTTGCGACAACTGTAAACTCTCCAATAGTATTTCCAAGAGGGATGAGATGCCCCAAAGGTCTACGATGATCGTTTGCATATGACTTCAATCTATCATTTGCTTCCTTCACCTATTCCCTACTCACCTTAATCTACTTTGTAGTCTATTGCACCAGTTTAGGATCCAACAACTAATACTCACATAATTTTTACAAACAAATATGTGATCTTACAACCACCTTCTGTATAAATCCTCGTATTTCCATATCTATGCTCCTCTGGTAAATGTTCTTGTAGGAAAACTCAATTCTATTTAAGTAGATATCCCGACTTCTAAGAAACTAAAGTACACATGCTCTCAAGAAATCCTCTAATGTTGGTATGGTCCTTTGACTACCCATATTTGTGTCGATGAAAAGACGTATTGAACCTCAATTGTGTCCCCACAGGTGTGGCATACAACTCTCAAAACATAATTAACTAATGCGAAAGCGTTCACTAAGCAGCGGATTACCAAAAATCACTAAAAATTAAAACCTTTTTATCAAAAGATTCATCAAAGGAAAACTTTCTCACATAGAACCAACATAACATAATTACATTTTTGTTCACAGGTACATATTCTGTATCATCTCCTTTTGAGAATTACAAGCATTAACAATCCTGTCAAGCTAAACACAGGTAGTATAAAATCTCGAGGCACTGAGCCAAAAATCTCGAAAGCACTAACTACTACTCCGAGGACCTGAGAGTACAGAGACGGCACATAGGACTCTATCTATATCTATACAAGGCATGACAGCCAGTGTCTCCACCTGAGACTTCACTGCTATCTCTGTTACTGCTGCTTCTGTCCTTCTCCTACTGAAGGATTCATGTTTCCTCGTCCGCGTCCACCTAAAAATGTAGTTCCCACGGGGGTGAGACAATTGTAAATTTCCCCAGTGAGAGATATAACTCTTCGCCTGTAACATTATTATTGCAGCTTAAAAAGATAAATATGCACAAAGGAATCATATTTATTTGGCAGCAGCTAATTCAATGTCTAACATATTAGAATATTATTCTTATCTAAAACATTGCAGCTATAACTTGAAAGAGCCACATGTCACTTATTCATTAAGGAATATGAAGAACATGTATAACATTTATTCACTACAACATCATTACCACAACATTAACTATCTTTAGGCTTAGATCATATATCTACTACCTGGCATTGTCATTGTGGAGTCATGGCATGTAGCAATACTCTTTTCAAAAAGTGTTGGGATCTTAATCCCTCAACTCACCAAGTACTTTTCCTCTTCTTAACAAGTTCATCATCATGATTATAGCATCTGGGTATTTGAACCCATAACTCACCATAGGATACTTTTTACCACTTATTAGGTAACTTTTTACCTTCAGATCATCTGACCAAAGACAACATAATTCTTGCTATACAATGTATTTTACATAGTATACAAAGCTCATTGATTCTTACTACACAAAGCATATGAAGGCTTATAAAGCCTATAAAACATTCTCAATTAACAAGCATCATAGCCCATACCAGGCTATGCTTCTCATCTCATCATCCCTGCATGATTAGTATTCATGGTAACAATTATAATGCTTTCATATCAGTATCATACAACACTAAGTAATACCACTATTCCCTCTTTAGGGTTCATGGTTTCTCTTTTATATCAGCACCCTTCATTAGGGTGTTTCATAAATAACCACTTGGGTTCTTAAGATCATATTATTAATGATCATCCCTATTCCATTGCTTCTCAAAGCTAGAAACCAAAAATAGATATCATAAGTATTCAAACATACTTATATATCCTCATCATTCATCATTGAATGTATTATCAACACAAAGTATGAGTTTCTCTCTCATCTTTATCAGAATATGATTGTATCATAGTCTATTGATTTGGATTAACCTTTTCATAAGGCATGTTAGCCTACACTTAACAAAGTGCATTACATCTCAATGTAACAATTGTCATGACACATTTCATGTGTCATCTATTCCAATTATAATGAACTTATAACACATCATGGTATATCAGAATTGGGGTGTTGGATGTGATATCTATCATGCCTTGATGTATCACTTCCCTCAACACCCTCATCTTGCTTGAGTTTATTCACTTAGCTTGTATTAGGGTATCACTCATCCTAATACCTATGCACTAGATCATCACATTCATTATGCAATGTATTGGTCATGATTCATCTATTTTAGAATACACAACCATTTCCAAAGATATGGACTCACCCTTGAGTCAGGGACTATTCATATAAGGATATACATAATCAACCCCTCTAGGTATTTCATTTGTCAATACATTAATCACTATTCTATCAATAGGAATAGGATTTCCATAATTATAATTTGAGGTTCACTTAGCATCTCACAAACATATATAGATTTCACCTAGAATCACTCTTCATTAGAGTTTCATATAAAATCCTTCTATATCAGGGTTTCACCTAGTATTATGTGAAATTAAGACTTCACAACACATCACCCAGTGTTAAGGCTTCACATTAGTATTAATGGAACTTCCCTATATTAGGGTTTCATATACCTTTATCCCATTTTAGGGATTAGGGTTTACCATTCACATTCAAGTGGGGTTTCTCTTTCTTCATACCCAAATTAGGGTTAGGATATACAATTCTCATTAAGTTAGGGTTTCTTACATTGTGACACTAAATTAGGGTTACATCATCACCCTAGATTATGGTTTCACTGAGCTTTGCCCTTAAATTAGGGTTTCACATAACCTTGCTCTAATTTAGGATCAAGGTACATCAATCTTTTCAATGAAGATTTTATGATCTCATAATATGGATCAAACCCTGATTACACATTTATTCACTATGAGAGAAATAGGGCTTAGTAAGTAAGCAATCAACTCTCCTATTCACTCTCCCTCTCATCCTCTCTAGGATGTTAACTGTTCTAAGATTAATCAAGGTCAACTCTTTACTTGAGTACACAAAGCTAGGGTTAACCTTTATAATCATCATGGGTCTACATCATTAATAATCACATAGCTAATTTACTTTTGATCATATTATATGTCCAAATCGTCTAATCAATTAAACCATCAATTATACAAGGAATTCAAAAGAATTGACCAATTAAACTTTCAATTCCACAAAGTGATCAATTGAGTTAACCACTGAAATATTCAATTGCATTAAGTATCCAAATGGGTTCACCATATTGGACCTTCAATTTCATGAGATAATCAAATGGGTTAACCATGTTGATCTTCACAATACTAATTACTTAGACCCTCAATGATCTTAGTTCTCATAAATGAATTGATTGAAAACCATTTGAACAAGTTATACTTGAAACCAATTGGACAAGGTAGGTATTGAAACCGTTTGCACTTTGGGTATCCAAATGGTTTGAGATCGTTTGGTCCCAAATGGTCTTGAGACCGTTTGGTTCAAACCTTCTCAAAACTGCATGGAACAAAAAGGCACTTCAACACTCAATCGACTCAATGTTTCAATCCATGGACCAATTACAAATTGAACCACTAAAGTATTCATCAATTGGACCAATGAATCACCATTCAATTAGACCTTCAATTTAGGGTTTTGAACCCAATTGAACTAGGTTTGATAATCAAGAAACCATCACTTAGGGTTTGAAATCGAGGATCCATCAATGGTTGACATTGTGGAATCAAATCAATTGAAATCAATGAACTATCATCATCACATGATATGACCTGACCTCAAACGGTCTTGGATGACCACCAAACGGTCTTGAGACTATTTGGTTGATCTCCAAACGGCCTTGAGACCGTTTTCCCATTCCATCATCAAAATTCATGACATCCAATTATGGTTTTGGACCATTGGATTGATTATCAAATCAACACTTAGTTGCAATTCAATTTGGTACCTTTGGACCTTCAAACAATTGGCCATACTTAACTGTAGACCTCCAAACGGTCTTTGGTGACCCCCAAACGGTCTTGAGACCGTTTGGGTGATCCCCAAATGGTTTTGAAACTGTTTGGGTCAATCAACCCAAAACATCATCTCAATTAATTGGAAATTCAACACTTAGCCGATTAGGGTTTATACCATATGTTTGAATCTTCAAATACCTAACCATAATCAACCCTAGACCTACAAACGGTATTGGTTGACCTACAAACGGTCTTGAGACCGTTTGGTTGATTCCCAAACAGTTTTGAAATCGTTTGGGTCAATCAACCCAAGTTTCAAACTCAATCACTTATGAAATCAGCATTCAACCTGATTAGGGTTTAGGTGATTGATGGACCTTGAACTCATGAACCAATTGGAGTTAATCAATAATAATTGATGGGTCATTAACCTAAATCATTATGAAAAAGTCCCCAAATGGTCAACCCTGGGCAACAACACCAAATGGTCTTAAACCGTTTGCTTCTATGCGGTTTAGTGAAATCGTTTCATTCTAAACGGTTTGAAACCGTTTGCTCCCAAAACACAAACCGTTTGGACATTTGATTGAAACCGTTTGGTCTAGATATTTGGGGAGGTGTGTGATTATGATGATGTCATCATCATCAAGCTCTAGACCCATGAAACCTACTATGATTTCTATGGAAATTGCATCAATCAACCAAATCAATAATTGTAAATAGAGAGATGATCATTATTTGATGGGGAATTGAATGCAATAACAAAGTTAGGGTTTCAAGTTATAAAACCCACCTCCAATTGAGCTCCAAAGCTCCAAGATCACGGCAACAATGGTGGATGAAACTCATTTCACTATTCCAAGGGTCGTCCTCAAGCTTTGAGTGAAAAGAATTGGTTAGAATTGAAGAGGGGATCAAGTTATGAAGAATTCATACATTGATTTTCGATTTTCACCATGGATTCAAGGTGAAAGGAGGTCAAGAACCTTACCAACAGGTTGGGGGTCGTCCTCCTGATCCTCCAAAGCTCCTTGGTCGTTTTCCAAGCAAGGGGAAAGAAAAGAATCCGAAAAAGCCTTTGTTTTGGCTTGGAAAAGGTACTTTTATAAGAAAATTGATGAGAGAGAAAATTCTTTATAAAAGTCTTTTAATTCCAAAATTGTTTCCACCACTTCCCCCTTGGTTTCTTGCATGAAAGGGCATCTCTATCACCACCAATTTCCCTTCCATTATCCATGAATTAAGGGAAAAGAAATTAAGCACCTTAACCCTTATAATACGAATATCCATATTTGGGTCGAAATTCTTTTTCTTATTATAATGGTGAGTGGCATTTCACCTCCTTAGGATATGCTTGTGCCTTTGCAAGGATTTAATCTCATCCACACACATATGAATTCAACCATTTTAATTTTGGTTGAAAGCCATTCAATTAATACATTCATTTTTGCGCTAAATTGAATTAGGGTTTCACTTAGGATTAAATCTTGATTATTTTAATATCAATATTCTCTCTCCTCCAACTTAATTCAAATGAGGCGCCCCTCTCATTTTCTTTGCTCTAAATGATTCCAAGAAACATTAGGGACCTTATTGAAGTGGTAATTTGCATGTTGAACCCTAGGTTTTGGGTAAATTGCACATTACACCAAAACTAGGTTTTAATGCACAAGGATTGCTTTACAAGCTTAATCTTGGTGCCCAAGCTTGTGAAAACCATACCACTACATCATCTTCATTCGTATGATGTCTCAACATTAGAGGAACATCTTATCATGCAACATTTGCAAATTAACCCCTCAACTTAAGGTAATTTGCACTTTAGTCCAAAATAAGCAAACCTTGCTTCAACATTGTTCAAATAGGACCAAAATTGAAACATAAGTTTCTCATGAGCCATAATTACTTTTCCCAAGATAAGATTAAGCATCTACTCAACCTTATTAGGCAAAACATCTAGGAATAACACATAACCCAGGTCAAGGAATTTACAAATTATCCACCCCTTACAAGGATTTCGTCCCCAAAATCCCAGGAAAAAGGAGGGACTGATTATTCATTAATCATGCCCTCAAGTCTCCACATATCATCTTAATATTATGGAGATACCATGGATCTATAATTCTCACAAAGTTCCTTTCATTAAATCAACCTTATCAATGTTTATATTTATGCAGAGCATAAACCCCTAACATGTGATGTCCATATCATTGAAAGGAAGAAGCATAAAAGAACATACTTCTATCATCACCCAAGATAATTTACCAAAAGAGAAACATATATATCTAACACGGATAATTCACTCAGAAATCCTTTATTTGTTTGGAAAAGTTCATTGAGAAAGCTCACTAAGCAATTAATTTAGAAATATTCAATGAGAAGGTTCACTGAGCAGTTTGTCTTGGAAGAATTCACTAAGTTAAATAAGTATGTTCACTGATTAATTTGTTTTGAAGATATTCATTGAGAAAATTCACTAAGTATGTTCACTAAGAATGTTGTTTTGAAAATATTCACTAAGAAAGTTCACTGAATATGTTCACTGAGTATTTTGTTTTGAAGATATTCACTGAGAAAATTCACTGAGTATGTTCACTAAGAATGTTGTTTTGAAAATATTCACTAAGAAAGTTCACTAAATATGTTCACTGAGTATTTTGTTTTGAAGATATTCACTGAGAAAATTCACTAAGTATGTTCACTAAGAATATTGTTTTGAAAATATTCACTAAGCAAGTTCACTGAGTATGTTCACTGAGTATTTTGTTTTGAAGATATTCACTGAGCAAATTCATTGAGTATGTTCACTAAGAATGTTGTTTTGAAAATATTCCCTAAAAAAGTTCACTGAGTATGTTCACTGAGTATTTTGTTTTGAATATATTCACTAAGCAAATTCACTGAGTATGTTCACTAAGAATATTGTTTTGAAAATATTCACTAAGCAAGTTCACTGAGTATGTTCACTGAGTATTTTGTTTTGAAGATATTCACTGAGCAAATTCACTGAGTATGTTCACTAAGAATGTTGTTTTGAAAATATTCACTAAGCAAGTTCACTGAGTATGTTCACTGAGTATTTTGTTTTGAAGATATTCACTGAGCAAATTCACTGAGTATGTTCACTAAGAATGTTGTTTTGAAAATATTCACTAAGCAAGTTCACTGAGTATGTTCACTGAGTATTTTGTTTTGAAGATATGCACTGAGCAAATTCATTGAGTATGTTCACTAAGAATGTTGTTTTCAAAATATTCACTAAGAAAGTTCACTGAGTATTTTGTTTTGAAGATATTCACTGAGCAAATTCACTGAGTATGTTAACTAAGAATGTTGTTTTGAAAATATTCACTAATCAAGTTCACTGAGTATGTTCATTGAGTATTTTGTTTTTAAGATATTCACTGAGCAAACTCACTGAGTATGTTCACTAAGAATGTTGTTTTGAAAATATTCACTAAGCAAGTTCACTGAGAATATTCACTAAGTACGTTCACTAAGTAATTTGTTTTGGGAAAATTCACTGAGAAGGTTCACTGAGTATGTTCACTGAGAATGTTCACTAAGTAATTTGTTTGGAAAAATTTCACTTAGCTCTTACTATTTAATTTCATTATACTCTCTAGATTGTTTCAGAATGACTACTTGATCAGAGTAATAAAAAAGATAACAATCTAAGAGTTTCATACTTGCCTTATCTACAATAATCATATACCTGGCCAGGGTATACAAGTATTGAGATTAGGTAGTATGCACTTTATTTACTATCATATTCCTCACTTTTCATATCAATATACACACATGATTTTCCATTTCTAGATTTTCTCCAAGCATCATTTCTATATCTCATCTTTCAACACACAGATAAGGGAGATTATAAAACATTTTAAGAAACATTGAGTAAGATATAAGTTCTCATCTCCCTTGTGTCCTTATAGGACTAGTCAAAGGAATTAAAAAACAACTACTTTCATATCTTTAACACATAGAATCATGATATGAAGTATCAAAACAAAACTATTTCATCTGACCTATCTGGGACGTCTGTCCACGTCCTCTATTGTTACTAGAAAATTGCCTCCTTTGTGAGCCTTGCTGACTCTGTCCCTGAGGTTGAGTCATCATCGTATTCCCGCCTGGACAATCCTTTGCCAGATGTCCCAGTTGTCTACATTGGTAACAGATTCTGGGTGCAAAATGTTTATGAGACCCAGTCACCAATGTTGATGCTATGTAAGAGGCTCTATTTGGAACATTACTACGATCCCTATCCCTACTTGACATCCATTGTGTCTGGGTATGGAATCTCGATGATGTTGTCGTTGCAGAAAATCTCAGTTTCTTAAAACTTTCAGACCTTTATTCTTGAGGTTGGGTGTACACCTTCTTACCACTAGTTTGTCATTTCTCGATTTCAGACCTCTCTATCCTCCTTACTGACTCCACAAAAGTAGAAAACCTCTCCCTATTATCTAAGGTAGACACAGGAGTGGTTAGTTCAGCGTTCAACCCCTTCTCAGAATGTTGAATTCTTTCCTCATCACTAACTGCCATTTGCGGACAAAACCACAACAACTCCGTGAACTTAGCTTCATATTCGCTAATGTTCATCTATCCTTGTTTGATCCTCTCAAATTGAGATATATTCTCATCTAGATAAGTCTTAGGGAAGTATCTACTGACGAACTCTCGTCGAAAAACCTCCCATCCAATTTCTTTACTTGGTCTCTTATCTTCCTCTATCATCCACCAATGACCAGCACTTCCTTTTAGGAGGTATACAACATGTCTTACCTTCTCAACTTCAGGAATATCAAGGATCCTGAAAGCCTTTTCCAGCTCTTTTAACCACAGATCAGCATCTGCTGGATTAGATGTACCAGCATAGTCTATGGCTCCAACCCGACAAAGTCTCTCAAAAGTCTTGCCGACTCCATAACCCTCATGATGGGATGGTACCCTAGGTGCAGGTGGTGGCATCCTGTCTGCCATATGTGTCATGGCTGTCAGGAATTTCTCAAATAGAGCATGGAGAGTTGGATTTTCTATCACAGCTGGGTCAAACTGGGGCTGTTCAGGTACATGCCCTTCCCTATTCTGGTCTCTTGCACCTCCTCCTGGTGCAACAGTGTTGCCCTCAGCAGCATGTTATTCATGTTGTCTAGACATCTTCAAGTTCTTCTTCTCCTATGTGAGTAGAAGATACTATCAGATAAACTGGAAGACACTTAGAATAGACTATACAACCTTAGTCCTATGTCTCTGTAGACTCAGCGAACCTAGAGCTATGATACCACTTAATTCTGGCATACAACTCTCAAAAACATAATTAACTAATGCGGAAGCGTTCACTAAGAAGCGAATTACCAAAAATCACTAAAAATTAAAACCTTTTTATCAAAAGATCCATCAAAGGAAAACTTTCTCACATAGAACCAACGTAACATAATTACATTCTTGTTCACAGGTACATATTCTGTATCATCTCCTTTTGAGAATTACAAGCATTAACTGCCCTGTCAAGCTAAACACAGGAAGTATAAAATCTCGAGGCACTGAGTCAAAATTCTCGAAAGCACTAACTACTACTCCGAGGACCTGAGAGTACATATATGACACATAGGACTCTATCTATATCTATACAAGGCATGACAGCCAGTGTCTCCACCTGAGACTTCACTGCTGTCTCTGTTGCTGCTGCTGTTGTCCTTCTCCTACTGAAGGATTCATGTTTCCTCATCCGCGTCCACCTAAAAATGTAGTTCCCACGGGGGTGACACAATTGTAAATTTCCCCAGTGAGAGATATAACTCTTCGCCAGTAAAATTATTATTGTAGCTTAAGAAGATAAATATGCACAAAGGAATCATATTTATTTGGCAGCAGCTAATTCAATGTCTAATAGATTAGAATATTATTCTTATCTAAAACATTACGGTTATAACTTGAAAGAGCCACATGTCACTTATTCATTAAGGAATATGAAGAACATGTATAACATTTATTCACTACAACATCATTACCACAACATTAACTATCTTCAGGCTTAGATCATATATATACAACCTGGCATTGTCATTGTGGAGTCATGGCCTGTAGCCATACTCTTTTCACAAAGTGTTGGGATCTTAATCCCTCAACTCACCAAGTACATTTCCTCTTCTTAACAAGATCATCATCATGATTATAGCATCTGGGTATTTGAACCCATAACTCACCATATGATACTTTTTACCACTTATTAGGTAACTTTTTACCTTCAGATCATCTGACCAAAGACAACATAATTCTTGCTATACAATGTATTTTACATAGTACACAAAGCTCATTGATTCTTACTACACAAAGCATATGAAGGCTTATAAAGCCTATAAAACATTCTCAATAAACAAGCATCATAGCCCATACCAGGCTATGCTTCTCATCTCATCATCCCTGCATGATTAGTATTCATGGTAACAATTATAATGCTTTCATATCAGTATCATACAACACTAAGTAATACCATTGTTCCCTCTTTAGGGTTCATGGTTTCTCTTTTATATCAGCACCCTTCATTAGGGTGTTCCATAAATAACCACTTGGGTTCTTAAGATCATATTATTAATGATCAGTCCTATTCCATTGCTTCTCAAAGCTGGAAACCAAAAATTGATATCATAAGTATTCAAACTTACTTATATATCCTCATCATTCATCATTGAATGTATTATCAACACCAAGTATGAGTTTCTCTCTCATCTTTATCAGAATATGATTGTATCATAGTCTATTGATTTGGATTAACCTTTTCATAAGGCATGTTAGCCTACACTTAACAAAGTGCATTACATCTCAATGTAAAAATTGTCATGACACATTTCATGTGTCATCTATTCCAATTATAATGAACTTATAACACATCATGGCATATCAGAATTGGGGTGTTGGATGTGATATCTATCATGCCTTAATGTATCACTTCCCTCAACACCCTCATCTTGCTTGAGTTTATTCACTTAGCTTGTATTAGGGTATCACTCATCCTAATACCTATTCACTAGATCATCACATTCATTATGCAATGTATTGGTCATGATTCAACTATTTTATAATACACAACCATTGCCAAAGATATGGACTCACCCTTGAGTCAGGGACTATTCATATAAGGATATCCATAATCAACCCCTCTAGGTATTTCATTTGTCAATACATTAATCACTATTCTATCAATAGGAATAGAATTTCCATAATTATAATTTGAGGTTCACTTAGCATCTCACAAACATATATAGATTTCACCTAGAATCACTCTTCATTAGAGTTTCATATAAAATCCTTCTATATCAGGGTTTCACCTAGTATTATATGAAATTAAGACTTCACAACAAATCACCCAGTGTTAAGGCTTCACATTAGTATTAATGGCACTTCCCTATATTAGCGTTTCATATACCTTTATCCCATTTTAGGGATTAGGGTTTACCATTCACATTCAAGTGGGGTTTCTCTTTCTTCACACCCAAATTAGGGTTAGGATATACAATTCTCATTAAATTAGGGTTTCTTACATTGTGACACTAAGTTAGGGTTACATCATCACCCTAGATTATGGTTTCATTGAGCTTTGCCATTAAATTTGGGTTTCACATAACCTTGCTCTAATTTAGGATCAAGGTACATCAATCTTTTCAATGAAGATTTTATGATCTCATAATATGGATCAAACCCTGATTGCACATTTATTGACTATGAGAGAAATAGGGCTTAGTAAGTAAGCAATCAACTCTCCCATTCACTCTCCCTATCATCCTCTCTAGGATGTTAACTATTCTAAGATTAATCAAGGTCAACTCTTTACTTGAGTACACAAAGCTAGGGTTAACCTTTATAATCATCATGGGTCTACATCATTAATAATCACATAGCTAATTGAATTTTGATCATATTAGATGTCCAAATGGTCTAATCAATTAAACCATGAATTATATAAGGAATTCAAAAGAATTGACCAATTAAACATTCAATTCCACAAAGTGATCAATTGAGTTAACCATTGAAATCTTCAATTGCATTAAGTATCCAAATGGGTTCACCATATTGGAACTTCAATTGCATGAGATACTCAAATGGATTAACCATGTTGATTTTCACAATACTAATTACTTAGACCCTCAATGATCTTAGTTCTCATAAATCAATTGATTGAAAACCAGTTGAACAAGTTATACTTGAAACCAATTGGACAAGGTAGGTATTGAAACCGTTTGCACTTTGGGTCTCCAAACAGTTTGAGATCGTTTGGTCCCAAATGGTCTTGAGAACATTTGGTCCCAAAATGTATTGAGACCATTTGGACTCACACGGTCTTGAGACCGTTTGGTCCAAACCTTCTCAAAATCGCATGGACCAAAAAGGCACTTCAACACTCAATCGACTCAATGTTTCAATCCATGGACCAATTACAAATTGAACCACTAAAGTATTCATCAATTGGACCAATGAATCACCATTAAATTAGACCTTCAATTTAGGGTTTTGAACCCAATTGAAATAGGTTTGATAATCAAGAAACCATCACTTAGGGTTTGAAATCGAGGATCCATCAATGGTTGACACTGTGGAATCAAATCAATTGAGATCAATGAACTATCATCATCACATGATATGACCTGACCTCAAACGGTCTTGGATGACCACCAAACAGTCTTGAGACTGTTTGGTTGATCTCCAAACGGTCTTAAGACCGTTTTCCCATTCCATCATCAAAATTCATGACATCCAATAAAGGTTTTGGACCATTGGATTGATTATCAAATCAGCACTTAGTTGCAATTCAATTTGGTACCTTGGGACCTTCAAACACTTAGCCATACTTAACCCTAGACCTCCAAACGGTCTTGGGTGACCCCCAAACGGTCTTGAGACCATTTTAGTGATCCCTAAACGGTTTTGAAACCGTTTGGGTCAATCAACCCAAAACATCATCTCAATTAATTGGAAATTCAGCACTTAGCCGATTAGGGTTTATACCATATGTTTGAATCTTCAAATACCTAACCATACTCAACCCTAGACCTCCAAACGGTCTTGGTTGACCTAAAAATGGTCTTGAGACCGTTAAGGTGATTCCCAAACGGTTTTGAAACCGTTTGGGTCAATCAACCCAAGTTTCAAACTCAATCACGTATGAAATCAGCATTCAACCCGATTAGGGTTTAGGCGATTGATGGACCTTGAACTCATGAACCAATTGGAGTTAATCAATAATAATTAATGGGTCATTAACCTAAATCATTATGAAAAAGTCCCCAAATGGTCAACCCTGGTCAACATCACCAAACGGTCTTAAACTGTTTGCTTCTATGCAGTTTAGTGAAACTGTTTCATTCCAAACGATTTGAAACTGTTTGCTCCCAAAACACAAACTGTTTGGACATTTGATTGAAACTGTTTGGTCTAGATATTAGGGGAGGTGTGTGCTTATGATTATGTCATCATCATCAAGATCTAGACCCACGAAACCTGCTGTGATTTCCATGGAAATTGCATCAATCAACCAAATCAATAATTGTAAATAGAGAGATGATCATTATTTGATGGGGAATTGAATGCAATAACAAAGTTAGGATTTCAAGTTATAAAACCTGCCTCCAATTGAGCTCCAAATCTCCAAGCTCACGGAAAAAATGGTGGATCCAACTCCTTTCTCTATTCCAAGGGTCGTCCTCAAGCTTTGAGTGAAAATAATTGGTTAGAATTGAAGAGGGGATCAAGTTATGAAGAATTCATACATTGATTTTCGATTTTCACCATGGATTCAAGGTGAAAGGAGGTCAAGAACCTTAACAACAGGTTGGGGCTCGTCCTCCTGATCCTCCACAGCTCCTTGGTCGTTTTCCAAGAAAGGGGAAAGAAAGGAATCCGAAAAAGCCTTTATTTTGGCTTGGAAAACGTACTTTTATAAGAAAATTGATGAGAGAGAAAATTCTTTCTAAAAGTCTTTTAATTCCAAAATTGTTGCCACCACTTCCCCCTTAGTTTCTTGCATGCAAGGGAATATCTATCCCCACCAAGTTCCCTTCCATTATCCATGAATTAATGGAAAATAAATTAAGCACCTTAACCCTTATAATAAGAATATCCATATTTGGGTGGAAATTCTTTTTCTTATTATAATGGTGAGTGGAATTTCACCTCCTTAGGATATGCTCGTACCTTTGCAAGGCTTTAAGCTCATCCACACACATCTGAATTCAACCATTTTAATTTTGGTTGAAAGCCCTTTAATTAATACATTCATTTTTTCCCTAAATTGAAGTAGGGTTTCACTTAGGATTAAATCTTGATTATTTTAATATCAAGATTCTCTCTCCTCCAACTTAATTCAAATGAGGCACCCCTCTCATTTTCTTTACTCTACATGATGCCAAGAAAGACCTTATTGAAGTGGTAATTTGCATGTTGAACCCTAGGTTTTGGATAAATTGCACAATACACCAAAACTAGGTTTTAATGCACAAGGATTGCTTTACAAGCTTAATCTTGGTGCCCAAGCTTGTGAAAACCATACCACTACATCATATTCATTCTTATGATGTCTCAACATCAGAGGAACATCTTATCATGCAACATTTGCAAATTAACCCCTCAACTTAGGTAATTTGCACTTTAGTCCAAAATAAGCAAACCTTGCTTCAACATTGTTCAAATAGGACCAAAATTGAAACATAAGTTTCTCATGAGCCCTAATTACCCTTCCCAAGATAATATTAAGCATCTACTCAACCTTATTAGGCAAAACTTCTAGGGTTAACACATAACCCAGGTCAGGGATGTTACAAAAGGTGTATGTAGATGCCCCTAGAATCTACTCACAAAATGAGGACCTTTGTCTGATACTATTGTAAATGGTATGTCATGTAGACAAACTATATCATCAATGTAGATCTGTGCCAACTTCTCTACTGTGTATGTGGTCTTGACCAAAAAAAGTGAGAAGACTTTGACAACCAACCTACGATCATCCAAATGGAATCATGGTTTTTGGCAATTTTGGAAACCAACTAAAAAGTTCATGGTTATGTGATCCCACTACCATTGCATAATTGAAAAAGGCTGCAATGTCCCTATAGGATTCTGATGATCTACCTTGACCTATTGACAAACTAAACACTTGACGACAAACTCCATCACGTCATGCTTCAAACTTGATCACCAGTATAAGTCTTTGAGATTATTATACATATTTATACTTCCAAGATGCATTACGTGTGTTGAGAAATGAGCCTCTCAAGTAGTCTCTCCCTAATATCGCCAATGTCAGGAAGCACCATACATTTGTGAAAGCACAATGTCTCATCATCTATTTCATGAAACCAATCATGCTTCCCACTACCAAACTCTAATCGGTACCTTAATATCATCCTTATATGCATCATTGATCTGCTATATCAAATTAGGTTTCACCTGTAACTATGTCAGCAAACCTGCATATAAGGAAACTTCCAACGATACATTCACCTACAGAAGAGACACCGACATGTCCCTGCTGAATGAATATTTATCCCAATTTACTTCCTTTCAGAGACCACATTTGCATTCTAATAAACATTCTTTCCCGTAATTCATTTAATGTAGCCTTGCACTCCCACAATTGTTAATACATTAGTTTTTTCATCATTTTTAACAATTTACAGACATATTTAATTAAATTTGAATTTTTGCCACTTTTTTTGTGAGAATAACAATTTCATTAATAAACTACTTTTGTTTTATCTAGATAGAGTTGTAATGTTAAAGATTTATCAGTAGCCAATCACACTATAATTGAGGAAAAAATAAGACAATTAAAGCCATCTATGGCATTTTTTATTTATCAAGAAGATGAATTCGTTTATGTGTCATCAAGTTATTTCTTTGACAGGGTGCCAAGACAATTGTTAAATGATTTCCTTAATTTGCAATTTGTGACCCTTTATTTGTATAAAAAAAGCACATTGTTGCTTTCTAAATCATTCCATACAATCCGTTAGCAAAGGATTTCTTTCCATTATCCATCGAGACAAAAAAAAAATTAAACAACCGAGACAATGGTAACTAAGATGATTAAAGCGTTGGCAAATTAATTATTGGGAAAGTAAAAAACTATTGATCAAGTTTTCACTTTTCAATGCATGAAAACGTCACATCAATGGTGCAAAGGCATCACAAGAGTAAAACATACAAACCAAAGACGCAAGTAATAAATTAACCAATGAGACCGGCTCGATTAAATTCATAGAATGGCCATTGAATATCCTAGTAGCCGCTTGGCAATCAACTCTTTGACTGTATTTAATTCCCTCAAGCCAACGGCCATTTACATTGCAATGACCTCTGATTCTAAATACATAACTATCGGGATCTATATGCATGTCGAGCACAGGGGCAAATATAGCTATCAAGGGAGCGTGACACTACGACGTGCTTGCAAGCAAAGTAATTAAGAATAAAGTCTAGATCCGTCAAATATTAAATTAAGAAGACCATTATTACAGTCAAATTTTAGTCAAAGCGGACCCAGCAGCCGCCGCCACCGCAAAGCCTCATTTCTATGATATTTGTTCCTCTTTTCTCTCTATAAAGGAGGGGGGACTCTAAGGAAAAGGGTGTCACCTTTTCCATCACTTTCTCTACAATTGTAATCGTATTCTTTTGTATTATGTTTGAGTAAATCTATCAAACGGGCGGGTGGGTTGAGTTTAAGTTGATTCACTACGGGATTGGGTCTCGTGAGTGTGGGTCAAAAATGACCAATTTTAAACGGATGGCTCAAAGAGGAACCCAAACCTAACCCAATAGATTGTCGGTGGACCGGCGTTTCCATAAAAAACAGAAAAAATAATTCACAAGTGTTTTCCTATTGAAAATACTACTCAAAAGGACAATATGGATGGCATTGTCCCTATATACTTTTATTTATTTAACCAAAAGTGTTTCATATGAATGTTCCACCAACAATGTTTCTATATACACACCTACATTACAACTAAAAGAACGTGCATCGACTACTCTCTCTCTCTCTCTCTATATATATATATATATATATATATATATATACATATATATATACATATATATATATATATATATATATATATATATATATATATATATATATATACGACAATGATCCAGTGAGAAACCTATCTTGGTGAGAGCATGCGAGGCTTTTGAATAACTTTCTACAATGATCAAATTTTTATTAAAAATATACCCTATTAGTTACCTTTCCACAAAATTTCATCATCATATGACTAATATTGCACATACAACAAGCAAATCATTTTCAATGTTCAATATTGAGTTTTAGGTTGACCGTTGGATGTAAAATGTGTATATTGTATATATGGACATGTAAAAGATATCCGATTGTGATGATTTTTTATGTGAAGGTAAATGTAATGATGTGCTTCCCATCCATAAGGTCGGATATTGAAAATAAGCTACGATTTTATAGTTATTCAAATGTCTCTCATGCTCTCACCGTAAAATGTTTCTCACTAGATTTCTACCCAATGTGTTTATATATATATATATATATATATATATATATATATATATATATATATATATATATATATATATATATATATATATATATATATATATCAATTTAGAACAATGTGTTGCTAGCCTATTGCATCTAGTTATCATTTCGGTAGGGTATGCCACACGGCACCACTCCCAGCGGAATAGATTTGCATGACTCACGAGAAAAACTGCTTCCAATTGTTTCACAATTTCTTTGCCTCGGTGTGGTAAATTGGGTACATCTCTTGTGGCAAAAAATTTGAAGTGTTGATAAAGATGATACTAAAGTCTACAAAGAAAAGATTTGTTGCACTTGCCATGCATACCGGTCAGTTTGATCTTTGTATCCCAACTTGTTAGGTATGGGGTATAAGTGTCATTTATATTAGAAATCTATCTTTTTTAAGTTTTGAGCATATGGCCACGGGTTAATAGACAAGAGTTTCTACTATTTCTAAATGTACTAAAGTGTATTCTGAAGTATGATTGTTCTTCTTCTTATATTGGTAAATCATATGATATGAGGGTATTGCATACTTGGACATGAAAACTGCATGTAAATCAAAAATGAAATTATTTGTCTTCTAAGGAGATTAACAGTACAGTTAACCATAGAAATAAATGTCCAATGTGCATCAAAACTAAACAAACTAAGTAGCATTTTTGCTCAATTCAAAGTGTTGATATCGAGTCCATCTTGTTCTAGATTACTTGAAAGGCTACCTTTGTAGAGGTGTGAAAATATTATATATTATATATAATTATGGTTTCTCATGCTTTACTAAATTCTATTTCCGTCATTTCACAGATGAGGCATTTGACATGTTTTTAAAGTAAACATATAAGTTGTACATATATATACAATAATACTTTCTATCTGATAGGTGTGGTGAATAAGATTTTTCTCCATTTATTTATTTTAATATATCTCACCATTAAAATTGGACATACTATTCAACTCAATCAAATGGTATCATGGAATGTGAAAACAAACTAAATGAAGAATTATATTTTAACTAAATCAAGAAGGTCCTATATCTTGTGGAGGGCCCCATGTTATCATCTTATATTTTTCAATGTTATACCTAGTAGAAAGAAGAATAAAACATAAACGTTAATTGAAGAAATATTTCCCTATTAACTTAAAATAACATGAACCGTGTGGGTATCTACTAATAAATAATACTAAAAATTTGGAAGATAGAACATATAATGGTGTTTTATAGGACAATGTGACAAAGTAATTTTCATTTTTAAGAAGAATAATTATATGCAAAACAAAATATAGTTTTAAAAATATATATGTTATATTTCGGCAAAGGTTCCCCATGAAGAGTCCTTCATTGTTTCATCTAGTTAATTTATTGAACTTTAAAAAAATGCATCTCATATGTCCAATCCTAATATGTTGGATCAAAGAGCTCTAGAGGGGGGAGAATATAGCTAAAAATACTTGCACAAGAATCGTTAGACCTTCAGGTTACTTCAACTAGGCACAATTGTAAATAGTGAATTTGATGAAAATCTAAACATGCATATCAAGGATGAGAGAGATTGAAACAAACACTTGAACAAGCTTGAAAAAGCTTGAACCTTCTTCTTTAATTGGAGAAGCTTTCACCAACTTGATCTTGAAGAAAGCGGTTGGGGAAAGGGAGCTTTGAGAGCTTTACACAAGAACAATGGAGTATCTGTCTCACATACATCCTATATCTCTTATATGGACATTTTTCTTTGTAAATAAGAGAGAGAAAGGGGCTCAAGTGGATTGGATACACTCATTTATAACTAGGAGCTGAAAAAGCATGAAGGAGCAAGCTTGTATTTGTGACGTCCCACCCCACACAAAGCGAGATTACTCAAAACATAACCACGGAAGAAAGATTAACAAGCATATTATCAAAAAACACTAAAAATTAAAACCACTTTCATAAAACTACCAAACGGCAAGAACCTTCACATATAAGTCGTTTCATGCCTCAAAGCATATACAAGGTATGTTGTCAACCTATAACCAAAGAACTATTCTAGAACATATATACATGATTCCACCACATGTACATCATAGATCTACAAGCCAACCATATAAAGAAAGTTCATTTGGGAAACCTCTACAAAACATTCCCAAAGACCCGAGTGTATAGGGACAACTCTAGGACTCTTTCAACAAAAGACATCTAGAAACACTTCCAACCTTATCAACTACTACTCCTCTTGTTGCTCCTCAACCTCTGCTACACGATCTCTACCTCTTCGTGCTCGTCCACCTAAAAAGAGTATGGGAAACCCATGGGTTGAGATTCCAAATCTCAGTGGGAGATATAACTCATCACCAACTCTATTATTATCACAGATAAGATAAACTAATAAGTAACATAATTATAATTATGTGAAGTAGGTAATGATTATTAATAGGAAGAGCATTTACTATTCAATTTATGAAACATCTTAACAATTTAAAAGGAATATGAAGAACACGCATATTTCCTATCAACAACATTTTATAAAGATCAATCAAGGCCTCAACCAATGTTTTCATATTTAATCCTATACAATCATACTACATGGCTGATTACATATTTCATTATGCCTTGAAGATTTGAGTTGTACCACCCAAATCCAACTGACCAATTTATAAGTTGAAATTGGTACCATACAAGGTCTAATGGAAGAGCCGAAATCCATGATCTCACCACACCTCTTGGTCAGCACAAGAGAAAAATACCACAGAGACATATCAGTCAACTACAACAATGACATATAGTCACTTTTTGGGACTGGCTGACACATGGCCATCCACATATATAATCATAACTAGACCACCTTGGTACAGGTTTGGCGCTAGAATAATAGGCTCATGCATGGCCATTCTAACAAAAGGAGTGGCTCACAAATGGCCATCCATATCACAACGAGATCGACTCATGCATGATTGTCTCACACATCTTGTATTTAAGGATACAAGGAATTACTCGACTTGTACCCCGCATATTCAAAAATATGTGCTCTGAGTTAAACTCGTTTCACCATTCAGCAAATTGCTAACACTGAATGGATCTATGGCATAGGAAAAACTACACTATTAGATTCCACTTGATTAATTAGACCAATTTAAACATATTTAAGCATCAATCAAGTTACAAAGTACAACCTGTAAACAAATTCTACAAGATTAGGCTTTGAGGCATCACTAGCACATACTGAAACATATAAGGATCACATCATTACTTTATGCTTTTTATTCACCATATGTTCATCACAAGGACCCATGTCTATCACAAGGATCAATATTCATCACAAGGACTAGTGTCCATCACAAGGACCAAAATCTTGGGGTAGCAACCCCTCATCTCATCATTGAGGAAAAACATCTCATGTAAGGCAATAAATCATCATTAGGTCATAAGACCATTAACCTACTCTTGCAAGGATGTCCATAACACTTTATGCCTCACAAGGCCCATTCAAACATACCATAACAACATAGCTCATACATGGCTATGCATAACATTATTTCACCTGCATGGTTAGATATTCACAACAAGAGAAGTAATACATCATTTGTTACAACCCCAAATTTTGGTTTCTTTTGGTGAGAAATGTAATTTCCCCCATTAAAGATATTTGAACAAATAATGATATAATTTGTTTTGAATAAAATATTTCATTTACAATAGCCTTGTTGGTTGTTTTATGGGCTTTATTGGCTATTGGTCCAAATAACAAGGAAAAGACAAAATAAACTCCATTATTAATAAGAGATGGCGAAAAGAAATATGTAGAAACCTCTAGAAGGCAAAAGAATATAATCCAAAAGTGGATTTCGTGCCTCTTGGGTTCCTTGGATTCCAAGGAGTCCAAAGTTGCAAAGATAATGCAACAAGAAAAGAAAAGATCAATCAAATATTTCTTTATTAAGAAAGAAATTGAAAACAATGATAAAATGTGGGAAATAAGTGGAAAGAGGTAAGATTGAGTCATCCTTGATGGATTTTCATATCCATAAGGTTCCTAATGTTAAAAGGAATTCCAATAAAAAAATAAAAAGAGGGATAAAGAGAAATCCTCAAAAAGAGATATTTTAATCAAGAAATAAAAAGGATAATGATAAATAATGGATATAGATGCATCTAGAAGGATAATGAGTATCCACTAAAAAGGATTTCGAAATATTAGAGTTTCTTGGGGTCCAAGGAGCCCCAATGGAGAAAAAGAAAGAGAAAATACCAATAATACAAAAAAGAGGTTAATGTGATGCATAATTAATGAATTTTGTTGCATTATTAAAAAGGAGGTATTTTATACTAAAAGAAAATATAATTTCATGACAATGGATTAAAAGTCAAGCATAAAAAGAATAAGAGAGAGAATTTCTGAATTCCTAATTATCCGATGAACATGGGTTATTAAGAAGATAATTAGTAGAGAGATGTTTGCTTCTTAATGAAGGAACTTGGGTTCCTATTGGGAAAAGAACTTATTAACTCATGGATGAACACCTTAGGGCATGGATACCCTACCCTATATAAGGGGTAGAACCCCTGGTTTGAGTTCAAGAGAGATCCCACACATCTCTCTCTCTTCCCCATCTTCTTCTATTTGTTCACACCCTAGTTGTGAAAAGTAAAGCTTTTCTAGAGCAACAATGGGCTATGGAGGAGTGGCGTTTGAGGTTTGCCGCTCCCACAACATCATGGGGTGTTTGGGGGATCGTCCCCTCATCCTAGCCGATTGCAGCAGCCACAGCTCGACTGCATATGACCGCCGCGAGTGGCAGACTGTCGAGCCCAGTCCACGCCACCTCGACCATGTATTGAGACCTCTACAAGTGCAACGGAGGGCGGCGGAAGCAATGGGATGGTCGTCAGTGCCCCTAGGGTCCAAGGAGGCAGAGGAGGAAGCTCCCTTGAGCTGTTGCCGCCGGCAGCACTAGGGCTGCACGGGGTTGAAGAAGAAGGCGGAGGGGTTGGACTGTTTTGCCCCTCCGCAGGATGAAGAAACAACCAACTTAAATGAGGGTAGAACCGTCAATTGGTTATATTTCCAAAACAGGCCGCGTTGTATGGAAAGGTTGACGTGGCAGCATACCATTGGTCAAGTAAGTGAAATAATGCAAAAAATCGTATCTTTTTATTGGTAACTTTGATGGATGCGTATAAAATATAAATCTTGCTCAGAAAAATGACAGGAATCCAATAAAAATAGTTTTAGAAGCTAATTACTCTTGAAATTCAAAAAGTAGGGGAAGTTATCAACTATAATGCTTTATTGATTAAGAAACCCTAATTTGAGATGATTAATGTATTAAGAAGGGTTTTATGGATGATTAAAGTTGATATGAACCTGTTAATAATAAAAGATGCATTAAGACCTAAAAGGATGAACTTTGCATGTAATTGGTTTAAGTTAGAGTTTCATGTACATGAATGATCTTTAATGGGCCTTGAAACCCTAATGTTAGTCATTGTGACTCTTAATGTCTTTAATTATTCAAATTCATAAATTAAGCTGAGATATGATGGTTCTAAGCTATTTTGGGTATAAAAGTTCCTAATTGTGGATAAATACCCTTAATATAGTAATTAGGGTTTTCTAATGGATAAAGGTGGAATTAATGATAAATAGAGTTCATATGTGAATTAGATCCTAATGAACTATGAGTTGTTAATCTGAAAGGAACCAAAGATAATAATTGGGCCTAATGATCATGTCATGATTTAAAAGGATAAAAATGGTAGTTTTAAAGTAAAAGAGGCATAATGGACTTAATTGATGTTTAATTATGCCTTTAATCCAAAATTAGGATTGTATGTTGTTAAAAGATAACCTTAATATCTTTCGTGAAGAATAGATGACATAATTAGGGTTCGTGAGTAATTGTATAAAGTTAGGGTTTAAAATAGTATAAATGAAGAGAAACCCTAATTGCAATGGAAACCCTAAAAGTGGACTAGAAACCCTAGGAAGCGAGCTAGGTTTAATAGATCTAGATGGTATGATCAATGATAGAAAATTTTATGCATGTTTCAGGATCTCTTTGTGTGCTTGCATGCCTATTGGATTTCTTGCATTGATTGGATTAATTTTGTTCAAATTAGCCTGACAGGTATGTGATTAATTATGGTTAATTGCATTAGCTTCCCGAAGATTTTCCATATGATTCATTGCATTGAATGCAACCTATCAATTTGGATGTTCACACTTGCAAATCATAAAGTCGCTATGATTATCACAATAATAATGGAAGTGTGTATTCTCACACCTACATGCCACCCTGATGGATGATGCCAAAGGTCAAACCCAGGAGGGAAGACCAATGGGCACCATGAGTGGTGACCCCAAACACCAAGCTCGGGATTGAGAAGGTGGTCTTTATAGAATTACTAATGGGAACTATGAGAGGTGACCCCAGGCACCAAGCTTGGGATTGAGAAGGTGGCCTTCAGTTGTTGGTAAAAGAAAAACCCTAAGGTGGGTATGCCAGGGTTAGGGCAAAAGCGGTGGAGAATGTCACACTGAAAGCGTAATTTGGCTTGTTAATTAACTTGATTGTGATATTTAGATTGTTAGCCATATCTGTGAAATTTTGGTTGTCCCCACATACCGACATATTCCTATATGTTGATAGACATTTTGTTTGTCAGCGTTTTAGGTACAAGATTGAAGAGGACAAACAGTAAAGTGACATATGCGGAATTAAATAAGAATTAAAGTACAAAGGAGGATTAGTTAGAATAGACTCCTAATGTGGATAGAAGTAGATATCCCAATTCTTGAAAAAGGTATGCAAAGTTTTATTTTATACCAGTTTTCAGTTTAGTCTGGTAGAATTTGATAATTGTTATTGATTATTTGTCAGACCTTTGATCCGGAAATTGGGATAATGGCTCTGACCTCTTGGTCTCCCTTAATTGGGGGTTACCGGGAGGCGGGGTCGTTACATTTAGTATTAGAGCCTAGGTTCCCTATTTAATCTTTAATAATTACTAAATTTTACAAATTCCATAGAATTGAGGGATTTATTAGAGGATTTTCCGAAAGACAGAGGTGTCTAGAAAAGGATCACGTCTGGGGGTTCGCATGATTTTCCTCCGCACTACTAGTCAGAATATGAGGACTCTCAGATTCGTGTGACTTCCTGGCCAATGTCTAAGGATTTGACTCGAAATAAGATACCCTTAGGAATCTCTCATCTTGTTCATCCCTTCTCAACTCAAATGTTGTTAAGGGTTTTAAGGATTAGGGTTTTTCTCTCTCTTACTCACCCTCTTGAGGTATGGGTAAAGTTGATAGGGTTTAAGGAATCCTCCACCAAATTAATGAAAAGCATGTAAATAAGATGTCATGGATATAAGCTTAATTTTTTAAGCGTAAACTAAAGAATAGTTGCATGCTTAGGTCGGATGACATATGTTGTCATGCCCTCAGGAGAGACCTGAGGCTAGACCTCCTTGTCAGGAGGATGAGTGGAGAAAGTTAGTCTTGGAGGTAGAGACCTCCATTATAAGTAGATACCTGGCACATCCTTTGAGGATGATGCTAACCCTAACCCTAAGTGGTGGTTAGAGAGAAAGATGGCATGATGAGTTAGATGGCACGATGAGTTACATGTCATGATAGACCAGGGGTGTGGACATGATTTTAGATACCCATGACGATATGATCCATGTGAGGTTGGATGACCTAGTACCTTTGGCAACCCAACCCTGGAAAGAATCGTGCATGTTAGAGTGAAGGATAGCTCCTTCGATGATGAGGTTAGTGAAGAACCTATATAAACCCTATGGGCTTATGAGAGAAGGGCATAACATGCACCCAAAGTATGTCAATAGTGCGGCAGTAGGTTGAAACTCTGGCCAGGAGAGTATGTTGGATGGCTTATGAGATAAGCATGAGGAGCTCTGTATAATCTTGAACGAATGTAAGTTTGAACATAGGCTTCACCCATGTATGGGTATGCTTGTGAGTTTGATCCACCTTCATGAAGAGAGGACCTCTGATAGTACGGTTGTTTGATAGCTCTAGAGAGAGAGAGTAGGACCCAAGAAAGAAGGTTGGAAACTTAGACTCCGAGAAATGAGGAATAGTGGGACTTGAGGATGATGCGACCTAAGTGGATGCTAGTGGTTGCCTCATGCTTGATCCATGGAGGCCTCATGTTTAGAGGAAATGGAAACCCCTTAAGTTTAAGTTATGTTTGATGAACCCCTCCCAACTAAGTTGATAACATGGGAAGGTATGATCTTGATCCTATGTTGAGGAATGAGAACAAGTATGACCTAGTATGGTTTAGTACACTACTACAGAAGTGCCTTTTAGTGTCGGTTGTTTAACCCCCTTTGGCGTCGGTTTCTGAACGACGCCTATGTGGGCGCCGCTAAAAGGGTGGACACTTCAGCGTCGGTTAAAAAACCGACGCCTATTTAATATAAAGGCGTCGGTGTTTTACAAAACACCGACGTCAAAAGGGTTCCCGCCACAGAAAACGGCGTCATCTAGGACGCTTTCTGCGTCGGTTATATACTAAACAACCGACGCAGAAAAGTGTCCTAGATGACTCCCATTTCCTGTAGCGCGAACACTTTTGGCGTCGGTGTTTTATAAAACACCGACGCTGTAAGTCTGTGCTGACGGCTATCGGTAAATAACCGACGCCTATATCTATTTTTTTTTATAAATCTGTTTGCAGGCCTGCTGTGGCTGGTCAGCAGGATGAGAACCTGCAGTTCAGTTTTCTGAACTGCAGGTTTACGACATCCATTGATATCAGCCTACAAACAGGCCACAAACCTGCAAAATTAACATAAAAAGATTCACACAAGTAGATACATTCAGACATCAATTCAATTGTCACGTTCACACATATAGAATCATTCAAATACATGTTTTAACATTCAGAAACATTCATTTACAAAGTATCATTCATCATCACTATCAACATCCCAATTATATCTTACAGTTGCCACTGTTTGTACAGCTATTGCCCATTCTTCTCTTACTTCATTTAATGATTCCCTCGTATATGGAGCATGTACATTTTTTAAGCGTTTTCCTATAGTGTGGTCAGTTTTAAACACCTGCAAAGAGAATGATGTATATATATAAGTAATAATATAAAAATAAGATTGATATATTTCATACTAACTAATGAGACTATATATAATACCTCATGTATGGTATCGATGTCCAATGCGGCATGTTTGATAATCATCTGCATAAATCGCATCACATAGTATGCGCATGCCCAGCCATTGTCTTGTGTAGCGCACTATAAATTGAAACATACAAATTAATACAACTAAGCACAATTCACATCAATAATATATACATTGGAGTTGGGGAGTCGGGAACTTACTTTTACGTTCTCCCAAGACAATGGCTGGTTCTTTTTCCTTGGGACCTTTCCTCCAGCATTTTTGAATGCATCTAAACCCCTACATGTTAATATAACACACTAAGTTGCATAAGTAAATAGTAATGTAATAAAAGATGTTAACGGATATAAAAAATGAAATATTTCTCACCAGAATAATGCCATTCTCATTACGTGTCCAATTTTAGTGTTTAATGTACTTCCTGCGGGATCTAGATAATAAACAGTGAACGTCCCGGGGACAATAACTAGTAACTCCCAATGTCTACCACTAGAGGTAAAAAGTTAACAATTAATAACTCAAAATGCAAAATAATAATGGAATTTTCTTAAGTCCAAATTATAAATAAAGCAAACTTACTTGACATTGAATGGAGCTATTATTATCGTCTTCATTTGATGACCAAAAATTGTAAAAGCATCTATACAGTATTGTTGAACACTATCAGGGTCTTTAGCTACCATACTAATCAATGATGGAATCAAAAATCCCACATGATCATATGCAAATTGTTGGCAATGATCTTCGATTAAGTAGCTGCAAAACATATAGACGTATGCATTAATATATAAGAAACTAGATCACCGGATCTTACACAAGGTATATGGATGTATAAACAAGATCTCACCTTATCCATGTCTCTATCATTGATGTATTCAACCATTCATACATAAACAGCTCAATAATATCTTGTATAAATAAAGAGCTGTCGTATGATTGACCTGCATAATCTGCATCTAAAGAAACAATTATAGGGCAAAGTATATTATGTGCCCGTAGCCAACATGCCATTCCCCTACAAGCAGGACCTAACGGGTATTGTAGGTCAGTTGGAACCCAAGTTGGTAATGCGGGAATTGGAGGTGGAGGCCTAGGTGCTCCTGGTGTCTTCTTTTTAACCTGTATATATAATTTCAGATCAGTTGACATCATATATACACATTAACAGTCTAAATCAATGTAAATTTATCTTACAATTTCAGTCGTGTAGAGGACATCTGCTTTGGGCCACAATATGACCCCGCTTTCTGCGTCACCAAGTGTATCAATATCTGGGTGGGCATATGGCAACGCAACTTCCCTCCAATCGGGTAATACATGTATCGGGCTCACACGAATGTAGCCCTGCGGCATTGGACTCCCATGAAACGTTGCCCCAGGAAGGGACTGGTAAGCTTGCGCCTCTGCAACAACATAGTTTTCCATTCTTAAGCGGCATGGCTTCAATGCCTACAAATTTACGTAAAGAATGTTATACATATATACATATCATCTTGAAAACATATCATCTTGAAAAGACTAGCTACAATGTCATAAACAATACTTACAGCAGACGTGTTAGGCGATGGGTCTCCAGGATTACTTGCAGTCTGTGCACCAGGAGAAGAGTGGGTCGGCATAGGCTGATTGGAAGCCTGAGATGTCTCCCACCGCAACAATTCTTCCTTGACCTTCTCAGCAACCACATCGTTGAGCTTCTTAGCAACTATATCCTCGACTCTCTTATTCTCCTATACATGGATAAAACAAATATTAGCTTTTTATTAATGAATTTCCTTTTGCAGTAACATTATAAAAATAGAATATATATGTTACCTCTTCTTGAGAAAGTCCCGCTCTGGGTTTGCGCTGGGATGGCCCAAAGAATGCTTTGATGCCCACACCAGCGCCGGCACCTCTAACACGTCCAGGATGCTCTGGGTTACCCAGAGCAACTGTCAATTCATCCCTTGTGTCCTGAGGGATGAACGTGCCTTGTTTTCTCTGCTCGTGCAGCTCCCGCTAATCACCATAAACAAAAATTGGTAAGTTAACACCACAAATAATCAATATTCAAATGATTGCTCTAAGAGTTGTATTTTACCATTTTTGCAGCCGCCTCAGCAGTTTCGGGCTTCTTTATTTCACCCTTCTTGTTTTTCCTGCCAGCTATCCAGATATCATGGCGAGGGAAGGGTGTGGCTGCAGACTCCTGAGTAGTCGCAGACTCCTGAGTAGCCGCAGACTCCGCCTGTAGTCTTTGGCGAACGCTTGCATAGCCTTTTGGACCCATAGTATGGTCATGTACATTCAGTGCACGCCTTGCTTTTTGTGCGTCACTGAGGGCCTAGTTAGTATGCACATTTATAATTACGTTAGTAGCACTAAATCTTAATCTTAAATAGGTGAATACAATGTATATTAATTAAAATGGGAGTGACGCCTAATACCTTGAATTCTTCAGATTTTCTTGAAGCAACAAAATTGTCCCAATCTTCTTTGTCCAAGAAGTTCCATTGTTCAAGGGCTGACTTCTTCTTCTTATCACCCTGTCTTATGTATTCTCTGTTCAGATTTGTCCTGTAATTCCTAAGCATCTTTCCAGCGCGTTGCATCACACTTTTACGATGCAACATCTCATCCAATGCAAATAGATTCTGTAAAATAGAAATGTTATTAACTAGTACCAAAAATATAATTGCAAATAATAGAATTTGTAATCTACAAAAAAGAATTGTAAATAATAATAACTCACGCATAAATCTTTCCATATCAAGTCTTTCTTCGCCTGAGGAACTTTATGCCAATTATCATATTTAACACCACAATGGCTTCGAGTGACAACCCCAAGATAGTTTATAAAATTATTGCGGTTCACTCCAATTGCATTCCCTCCATTATCAAACTCCACAACCAATTTGGATCCACTGCCACTCAGCGCAAGTAACTTTTTCAACAGAGTGATACCCCTTTTCTTGTTAAGTTTTTGTTGCTGCGCATCAAGTTGCTCAATTGCTTCAGTGGGTAGCTGTGCATCATCAACCTAAAATTTGACAAAAATAAACACACCGAATTAAGCCAATATAGAAATACAGGATATATGACATAACTAGAAGATAATGAATTTTATAGAAATACGGGATATGTTTTTAGAACTTACGTTGGTATCCTCGTCATGCTCGTCATGGACAGCATGCTCATCATGGACTTCATGCTCATCATGGACATCATTCTCATCATGGTGAGCCATCTGAAAATTTCATTAAAAAGGAAAACATTTAGCATTTGTATCAACTAGAATAAGGAAAACATTTAGCATTTGTATAAACATACATGTCTCTAAAATTGTGATCTTTTATCAATTAGCAATCCTTCAATGTACAAGTAATATAAAAAACAATGATTGTTCACATTCTAGGCCAACAAACACATTTCATGTCATTCTTATATATAATAAATGTGTACCACCTATCCCATCCTTGAACACCTAATCTCACTAGTAAGTGTATAATGTGTATTGGGTTTTCAAGAAAATTTCGGCAGCATTTCCCCGCTGTTCTCTAAGTACATATGTACTTAGAGAACAAACGGGGAAATGCTACTGAAATTTTCTCGAAAACCCAATACACATTATACACTTACATCCTAAGTGAGATTAGGTGTTCAAGAACAGTCCCAAACCGGGGACTATCCAAGATTTACTCCTAATGAGCCAATCTTGGACGGGTTTCTAGGCCAACAAACACAATAATAGATATCTACAATGAAGCCGGACTCCATACAAACAGTATATAATTTAGTGATTGTTCATTCTAATTTATATCAATGTACAAGTAATATAAAAAACAATGATTGTTCACATTCTAGGCCAACAAACACATTTCATGTCATTCTTATATATAATAAATGTGTACCACCTATCCCATCCTTGAACACCTAATCTCACTAGTAAGTGTATAATGTGTATTGGGTTTTCAAGAAAATTTCGGCAGCATTTCCCCGCTGTTCTCTAAGTACATATGTACTTAGAGAACAAACGGGGAAATGCTACTGAAATTTTCTCGAAAACCCAATACACATTATACACTTACATCCTAAGTGAGATTAGGTGTTCAAGAACAGTCCCAAACCGGGGACTATCCAAGATTTACTCCTAATGAGCCAATCTTGGACGGGTTTCTAGGCCAACAAACACAATAATAGATATCTACAATGAAGCCGGACTCCATACAAACAGTATATAATTTAGTGATTGTTCATTCTAATTTATATCAATGTACAAGTAATATAAAAAACAATGATTGTTCACATTCTAGGCCAACAAACACATTTCATGTCATTCTTATATATAATAAATGTGTACCACCTATCCCATCCTTGAACACCTAATCTCACTAGTAAGTGTATAATGTGTATTGGGTTTTCAAGAAAATTTCGGCAGCATTTCCCCGCTGTTCTCTAAGTACATATGTACTTAGAGAACAAACGGGGAAATGCTACTGAAATTTTCTCGAAAACCCAATACACATTATACACTTACATCCTAAGTGAGATTAGGTGTTCAAGAACAGTCCCAAACCGGGGACTATCCAAGATTTACTCCTAATGAGCCAATCTTGGACGGGTTTCTAGGCCAACAAATACATGTGTTGTCATTCTTATATATAATAAATGTCTATAAAGTACAGGCAACATGGTTAATCCTAATCAATAGAGCATTATTAAATAATAAATCAAGAAATCAATAGTTTCAAACAAAAGGTCTAGGAATCTTTACTAGACATTATATGTATCCCTAATCATCATATTTAACATACTACATTATTATGAACATCCAGATCAGATTAAGATCATACTATGTTATAACCATTGGTTTAATAACCCTATTTCTGCATGTACATGTTTATCAACTTTAAAACCCTATAATTCATGAAATCATTCTAATTCAATTTAATATGTTGGGATCACATAATTATATAATGACATCAGAATATATAGAAGAATCATAATTAACATGATTAACAACATGCTCATCAAACTAGGGTTTTCTTGAATATCATCTAATATTTGTGTACTAGACATTATATTTATCCCTAATCATCATATTTAACATACCATTATTATGAACATCCAGATTAGATTAACTCTAATCAAATACATTACATGCATTTTTATCACAACAATTTGATCGATGCATAAAAAAGCAGAGCAGCTAGCAGCGGGAAGACCAACCTTGTCAGAGGGAAGAAGGCAGAGGCTCCGGTGGCTCTGGCTGGAGAAGTAGCTAGCAGCGACGGCGGTGGAGGAGCAGCTAGCAGCTCCGGTGGCTCTGGCGGTGGTTGCGGCGGCGCGACGACCGTGGAAAAGCACCAGGCGGCGCCGAAGAGTCAGGCGTGGCGGCGGCCTCAGGCGCTTGGAGCAGCAGGGGCAGGCAGCAGGGGCGGGCAGTAGGGGCGGCGGAGAAGGGGGCGCGGAGAAGGAGGAGTGGTGGTGGAGAAGGGGGCGCCGGAGAAGGGGGCGCCAGAGAAGAAATAGCCGGAGAAATGGCACTGGAGAAGAAATCGCCGGAGAGAAATCGCCGGCAGCAGAGAAATAGGGTAATTGCTCGCAATGAAACAGAAGAAAGGGGAAGAGTCGGGCGATCGCGGAGTATTAGTTCCCATATAGCATCGGTTGTTTGCATCCACCGACGCCTAAACGTCTTTAGCGTCGGTTGTTTGCAACAACCGACGTCCAATTGGACGATATTTTCATGAAATTGTTTGGCGGGAACAACCTTCCGCGTCGGTTATAAAAGGATAACCGACGCTGAAAGTGACACTTTTTGGGCAAATTTTCATCGCACATAGGCGTCGGTGTATACCTACATGACCGACGCTGACAATGACACTATTTTTTTTTATCTAAATTTGGATTTCGCGGCCGACTTTCAGCGTCAGTTTGTTATAAACCACCGAAACTGAATACAAAGCGGTACCCGTGTCTGGCTGGTCTTTGAATATAGACGTCGGTTTGCTTAAAAAACCGATGCCTAACATATAAGGCGTCGGTTTTTCTTAATAACCGACGCCCAGAAAAGTGACATTGAATGCTATTTCTGTAGTAGTGGTAGGTGGTATTCTTGTGCCTTAGTAGCTGGTTGGGTTAAGCATGCTCATGTTGATGTAAACCCTAAACATAAGGATGTTTGTGACCTTTGTTATCAAGGTGTAGTTTCCTCCCATCCTGGGAGAGGGACCCTTTTGTAGGGTGTATACCCGTTTTATGGGTTTTGAGGTAACCTAAAGTGGTCTCAATAGGATCTTGAGAAGCTAAGTGAAAAGTACATAGTAAGAGAATGAACCTTAGACTCATAGATAACCATCTCTAAGTGCATGTGGGTGTGTTACCATGGAGGTAATGGGTATGGGGACTGACCAAGGTAGGCAGGTCGCCATGACCCCTATGAAAGGATGGAAGTTAGCCCAGGAATGCAGAGAGAGATGATGGAGACTTGGGTAAGGTTCTAAGTTGGACATGTACTGTATTATGATCCTAAGTCTATCCGAGTGTCAGTAGGGATAGGACTGATGGAAGTAGGAGTTGCCTAATTCCCTAGTTGCACATGACCATAGGGTCAGGAGGTAATAGTTATCATTGTCTGAGGGCCATCGGTTAGGAGATTGATCACCTTCATGAACTCATGGGACCCAAAGGGCAGATGAGTAGGTCACTCTCTGGATGCATAAGGGAAGAGGGATGACCCCAAAAGTGATGGCACCCTACATACCTAGAGGAGATGACCAAGGATTGGGTTGTGACCCAAGTAGGTAGGAGACCAATTTTTTATGGAAGTAACTTGGATATCAAGATGATTGTGATGTTGAGACATAAGTTGCATGTTTCAACTTAGATTTGAAGGTGTACTGGCAAGGTGGGATGTACCATTTCTACTCTTGGAACAGGGAGAACTTTGTATTTGGACTGTAGCCAAATGCTTATTTCCTCTTGTTATGGGAGTGAGATATAGGACAGTACGCATGCCATACACCAAGGATTAAGATGATGTGAGTTGGAATGTTGCTATGAGGTATGAGGACAGAGATGATAACATACCCTTGTGGAGTGAATAATATGTGGATGGTTTACAAGCAGTAAGAGAAATAAGGTAGTCATATTATAAGGATGTTTTTATCATGAGCTATGAGTTATACAAGGTTGAGTTCGAAAACCAAGAGGATGAACTCAGAGTTTCTTGATGAAGATAGACTTAGAGTCTGAGATGAGATGATAAGTGGAATACATGGAGGTGTATGTTTTCAACATAGAAGGAAGTGAGGTGATAATGGATGCTCTGGTTGAGATGCAGCTGCCTAGTTAGCTAGAGGCTAGAAGAGGCTGTTAGTTTAGCCCTAAGTTTGAAAAAAGGAGATATGTTTGGGCTAACACTCGGATGTAATGAGATCTATTGAACAAGTTAGTAGTTGTTTGGTTAGCCAGCCGAGGCCTTAATGCAATAAAAGGATAGAACCTCAGATGCACTTCTCTGGAAAAGAAGGTGATGAGACCCCAACTAGAGTGGTTTAGGGTTTCTGAAGAATCAATCTTGAGGAATCATGACATACAGGAGATCATGATTTTAAGTTCATTATACACCATGGTACTACTAGGATAGTAAGTTGCAGTAGTACGTTGGATGCTTAAGATGAAGTTGCACGTGGTTTGTTGCCATTCATGTCAGGAGGTGAAGGAGAAACACCAGTAACCCAAAGAGTTGACGTAGAGAATAAAGAGTCCCAGAGAGGGAATGTGAGTTCATAACTATGGACGTTGTGGTAAGTCTCCCCCAAACCAAGGAAGGTCAAGATGCAATATGGGTTATGGTAGATCGCATTACCTAGATGACATGAGAAAGAAAGAATGTTGTCAAGGGATGGATCCACTTAAACTACATATGAGAGAAAGATAATTCAACTACACCATGATACGAGTTCAAAAGTTCTTGAGTTTAACCTAAAGATTCACTTCCATGCGGTGGAAGTAGGTACATGAAGAACTCGAGGTTAGTATTGTTTCTCACCCTAACTAATGGTTAGTTTGATCCAGACTAGAGGGTCTGATGAGAGCATGTGTGCTCGTTCAGGGTGATACATGGAGACAATTCTTGTCTACTGTAAAATGTGATGATAACCACCATAGCCAGTGTCGGGATGTAAATAAGCTCTGCAGAGGAGGTTGTGTCGGTCACCACTTCATTAAGATGATGTTTGTGAAGGGACCTCACGAAGGTCTAGAAAGAACCACAGTGTGTGAAGATGAAGTCACTTTGATCGTGCAATGGCTGAGAGAGAGCCCTGGGACGACATGAGTCGTGAGCTGATGCAAAGAAGACTGACATGCAGTTCATTGTGGGAAAGTATGTGATGTGAAAATTCGACCCCTCTAATCTACAACTGAGAAAGTTGAGTCCCCGATATATGGGTCCATTTGAGATGGATTGGTGGAGATGGTTATGTTTATCCTTACCCCTTAGGATAACATGATGTATAATGTGTTCCATGAGTCTGATCTAGAGCACTATGTGAGGTACCCCAAGCCATGTGCTGAGCCATGAACCTATTCAGCTATATGTGAGGTTGAAATGTCCTGAGTCACCTATGAGGGTATGATATGCCAAGGTGAGAGAGAACTTAGATGAAAGAATATGAGATGATGAAGGTTCTTGGGAAGCACCATGGAAAGGGTGAGGCCACATGGGAGCCATGATGGACATAGGAAAGGCTTATCCTGTTTGTTTGTGTGCCTGGTGGAATTTTGTGGGAAAAATTTCTATAACAGGGGAAGAATGTTACAACCCCAAATTTTGGGTTCTTTGTGTGAGAAATGTAATTTCTCCTATTAAAGCTATTTGAACAAATAATGATATAATTTGTTTTGAATAAAATATTTCATTTACAATAGCCTTGTTGGTTGTTTTGTGGGCTTTATTGGCTATTGGGCCCAATAGCAAAGACAAAAGAAACTGCATTATTAATAAGAGATGGAGAAAAGAAATATGTAGAAACCTATATAAGGCAAAAGAATATAATCCAAAAGTGGATTTCATGCCTCTTGGGTTCCTTGGGTTCCAAGGAGTCCAAAGTTGCAAAGATAATGCAACAAGAAAAGAAAAGATCAATCAAATATTTCTTTATTAAGAAAGAAATTGAAAACAATGATAAAATGTGGGAAATAAGTGGAAAGAGGTAAGATTGAGTCATCCTTGATGGATTTTCGTATCCATAAGGTTCATAATGTTAAAAGGAATTCCAATAAGGAAAATAAATAGTGGGATAAAGAGAAATCCTCAAAAAGAGATATTTTAATCAAGAAATAAAAAGGATAATGAGAAATAATGGATATAGATGCATCTAGAAGGATAATGAGTATCCACTAAAAAGGATTTTGAAATATTATAGTTTCTTGGGGTCCAAGGAGCCCCAATGGAAATAAAGAAAGAGAAAATACCAACAATACAAAAAAAGAGGATAATGTGATGCATAATTAATGAATTTTGTGGCATTGTTAAAAAGGAGGTATTTTCTACTAAAAGAAAACATAACTTCGTGACAATGGATTAAAAGTCAAGCATAAAGAGAATAAGAGAGAGAATTTTCGAATTCCTAATTATCCAATGAACATGGGTTATTAAGAAGATAATTAGGAGAGAGAGGTTTGCTTCTTAATGAAGGAACTTGGGTTCCTATTGGGAAAAGAACTTATTAACTCGTGGATGAACATCTTAGAACGTGGATACCCTCCCTATATAAGGGGTAGAACCCCTGGTTCGAGTTCAACAGAGATCCCACGCATCTCTCTCTCTCTTCCCCATATTCTTCTATTTTGTTCAAACCCTAGTTGCTAAAAGTAAAGCTTTTCTAGAGCAACAATGGGTTCTGGAGGAGTGGCGTTGGAGGTTTGTCGCTCCTGCAACATCATGGGGTGTTTGGGTAATCGTCCCCTCTTCCTAGCCGAATGCAACAGCTACAACTAGGCTGCATATGACCACCACGAGTGGCATACTATCGAGCCCAGTCCATGCCACCACGACCATGTATTGAGGCCTCCGCAGGTGCGGCAGAGAGCGGCGGAAGAAATGGGATGGTCGCCGGTGCCCCTAGGGTCCATGGAGGCAGAGGAGGAAGCTCCCTTGAGCTGTTGCCGCTGGCAGCGCTAGGGCTGCGTGGGGTTGAAGAAGAAGGCAGAGGCGTTGGATTGTTTTGCCCCTCTGTGGGTTGAAGAAATAGCCAACTTAAACAAGGGCAAAATCATCAATTGGTTATATTTCCAAAACGGGCCGCATTGCATGGAAAGGTTGACGTGGCAGCCTACCATTGGTCAAGTAAGTGAAATAATGCAAAAATCGTATCTTTTTATTGGTAGCTCGGATGGATGCATATAAAATATGAATCTTTCTCATAAAAATGAGCGGAATTCACTAAAAATAGTTTTAGAAGCTAATTCCTCTTGAAATTCGAAAAGTAGTGGAAGTTATCAACTTTTATGCTTTAATGATTAAGAAACCCCAATTTGAGATGATTAATGTATTAAGAAGGGTTTTATGGATGATTAAAGTTGATATTAACCTATTAATGATAAAAGACACATTAAGATCTAAAAGGATGAACTTTGCATGTAATTGGTTTAAGTTAGAGTTCCATGTACATGAATGAGCTTTAATGGGCCTTGAAACCCTAATGTTAGTCATTGTGACTCTTAATGGCTTTAATTATTCAAATTCATGAATTAAGTTAAGATATGATGGTTCTAATCTATTTCGAGTATAAAAGTTCCTAATTGTGGATAAATACCCTTAATATAGTAATTAGGGTTTTCTAATGGATAAAGATGGAATTAATGATAAATAGAGTTCATATGTGAATTAGATCCTAATGAACTATGATTTGTTAATCTGGAAGGAACCAAAGATGATAGCCTAATGATTGTGTCATGATTTAAAAGGATAAAAATGGCAGTTTTAAAGTAAAAGAGGCATAATGGACTTAATTTATGTTTAATTGTGCCTTTAATCTGAAATTAGGGTTGTATGTTGTTAAAAGATGACCGTAATATCTTTTGTGAAGAATAGATGAGATAATTAGTGTTTGTGAGTAATTGTATAAATTAGGGTTTAAAATAGTATAAATGAAGAGAAACCCTAATTGCAATGGAAACCCTAAAAGTGGACTAGAAACCCTAGGAAGCGAGCTAGGTTTAATATATCTTAATGGCATGATCAATGATAGGAAAATGTATCCATATTTCAGAATCTCTTTGTGTGCTTGCTTGCCTATTGGATTTCTTACATTGATTGGATTAATTCTGTCTCAAATCAGCCTGATAGGTATGTGGTTAATTATGGTTAATCGCATTAGCTTCCCGAAGATTTTCCGGATGATTCATTGCATTGAATGCAACCTATCAGTTTGGATGTTCATACTTGCAAATCATAAGTCACTATAACTATCAAAATAATAATAGAAGTATGTATTCTCGTACCTACATGCCACCCTGATGGATGATGCCAAAGGTCAAGCCCATGAGGGAAGACCAATGGGCACAATGAGTGGTGACCCTAGACACCAAGCTCGGGATCGAGAAGGTGGTCTTTATAGAATGACTAATGGGCACTATGAGGGGTGACCCTAGGCATCAAGCTCGGAATTGAGAAGGTGGCCATGAATCGTTGGTAAAAGAGAAACCCTAAGGTGGGTATGCCATGCTTAGGGAAAAAGTAGTGGAGAATGTCACACTGAAAGCATATTTGGCTTGTTAATTAACTTGATTGTGATATTTAGATTGTTAGCCATATCTGCCAAATTTTGGTTGTCCCCACATACCGACGTATTCCTATATACTGACTGATGTTTCGTTTGTCAGTGTTTTAGGTACAAGATTGAAGAGGAAAAATAGTAAAGTGGCATATGTGGAATTAAATAAGAATTAAAGTACACAGGAGGATTAGTTAGAATATGATCCCGTCGTGGATAGAAGTAGATATCCCAGTTTTTGAAAAAGGTATGCAAAGTTTTATTTTATACCAGTTTTTAGTTTAGTCTGGTAGAATTTTATTGATTATTTATCAAACCTTTGATCCGAAAATTGGGATAACTACTCTGACCTCTTGGTCTCTCTTAATTGGGGGTTAGAAGGAGGTGGGGTCGTTACATCATTAATACTATCATCTTGTAGGATGCATGCCAAACATTTTACATCATTACAATTAGGGTTTCACTTTACCCGATTAGGGTTTGCAAGGTTGGATCAACAACCACCCTTATATCATCATTTATTTATCATTATGAAATGTGTTATGAGACATGAAACGTGATTTTCATTATCATTATAAGACATGTTATGATGTATAGAAGAATAACTCTTCATCCTTCATATAACTATTCCATAGAGTGTCAAATCATACCATGTGACCCTATAGTCAACGTAGTACTTCTCAAACATCACCACAAGGTATCGACTATATTTATAACATAGGATATTGGGTTGTCCTTCAAAGGTATCGAGCATCCATACCAAGATAGGGTATCAGCCTATTTTCCTAAGGTGTGTATCAGTTTGTCATCACCATGGGTGTATCTGGCATAACACCTCAAAGAGAGGGTGATGGACAACCCCTTCTATCGGGCAATGCATCACATGGGTGATGGGAATCAAAGGGATAATGATATCATTAGTGTATCGGGAAACACTCAATTCATGATGGTTCCTAGGGTTATCAGGCTGCAATGTGTTAAGACATAATGACTAGAGCACTGACAGGCAACACATGTCAAAACACACTCCCCTGGCTTGCAACACTAAAGTGTGATGGCCACAGATGTATCGGGCACCAATGCCCAAAGAAGGGTGTCGCAAGGTATCGAAAACGCCTCTGTGTGTGGCATCACACGAGTGATGGCTCAACAATGTCCCCAAGGTGTGACTGCCAAGGCCAAAATGATTAACATCCCTTGTCTAACATCATCCCACCCACACCCAGGGTAGGATGATCTAACTGGCATCAGCACATGTTGACCTAGATCTATCCAAGGTCCTAATGATCTTCTACAAAGGAAATGGCCAGGGGATCACAGGCCGTGATGATCATCCAGAGCTTATCGGCCTACCCTATGTGTCGGCCTCCACAAAGCATATTGGCCACAAGGTATATCAACCACTTCATCTTCAACCTCAAGACGACATTACTAGCAAGGCAAAGAAGTACAACGCAAGGTAGAAACTAAGCAAAGTTTGTTTTCCAAAATAGAACATGAAGCTACCAAGGAAAATTTACTTGCAAGCAAGCAGTAATGACCCACACATCAAGAGCAAGATAACAAGTAAAAGGTGATAATAATAAAGAGGGTTTAGAGGTATATAACCTGCCTCAAGGATCACCACAAAGCTCTAAGATCCAAGGTTAAGATCCAAGCTTGATCATCACAACACCTCCAAGAAGAAGATAGGACAAAGATTAAGAGAGCATGAGAGGGCAAAGAGAATCAACCAAGGTCCATGGCTGACAAGTAGAAAGAAAGAGAGAAAGAAGAGTGAAGGATCATGGCTTACCAAGGAAGAAGATGAAAAGAGCACACCACAAGCTTAGGCTCATCCACCAAGCTCTAAGGGAGAGTACTCAAACTCAAGATCGGCCATAAAGGAGAGAATGAAAACATAACCAAAAGGTTTCTCTTGCATGCAGATATATATATATATATATACAAGAGGGATTAAAGAGAGAACAAAGGAAAGGTTTCACCACCAAAGAACCCAAGATGACACATGTTCATGAAGAAAGGACACATATAACACCATGCAACAAGGTGATAAGAACCATGTCTCTCCCACTAGGTCACCTTTCTAGGTCAAGGTCGATACACACACCCACTCCCTTCAAAAACTAATATGGATGAAACCCTAGAGCCACAAATTGATATGGTGTCCCTCAAGACACCTACAAAACTGATACAAGGCCTATTCAAGGCTCTCAAGCCCGAGACAATTCTCCTTGGTGCAAGACACACCCCAAACATGAGTGCAAAACATCACCAAGGATGTCACCACTCAGCCAAGGCTCAACTAAGATGCCCATCTCTCACTCCTCTAGATGATGCCAAGAGAGAGGAGCACACTAGAGGTGGAAAATTTGTACATCAACCCCTATCCTGGGTAAATTGCAATTTGCACTATATCTCTCCACAAAACACAAGCATCAAGCTCAAACAAAGAACTCAAGCCTCCCACATGCCCTAATTACATCTTAGAGGATTAGAGCAAGGAGTTAAGCAACATACTTAAGTAAAACAAATAGGATTATCCTAAAATGTGGGTCAGGGTCCTTATAGTATTGAACTCCAAGAGGTCCTATTTATAGTTGGGGGTGTCCACTAGAAGGTAGGAGAACTAAGGAACGATTTCTATTCATTTTGAGGGTTGTAAAAGATATAATTTTGAGTTTATAACCCTAACGAATAGAATCACTTTTTTTGCACTTTCCATACAGTGTATTCGGTTGAGTTTTAATAAAGTTAACTTGACCAATTGCACTATGTAACAAAGCTAATTTAAAGCATCATTCAAGTTTATCCTAGATAAAATTTGGTCGATCGCTTAAAATTAGTTTTGCTCAGTGCATGGATTGGTCAATTTCTATGAGTGTGCAACTCGACTGAACCTAAATTTTCTAAAAATCCAATAAGGTGATCGGTCGAGTTTTTCACAGGGAAACTTGACCAAATAAGTTCATGTAATCAATTTTAGAAAATGTCATTAGAGTGATTAAACATTGGAATTTAGGTATCCTAATTTATTCCCATCTTAGTTACAAGTCATTACATTAACACAATTGATTACAAAAAGCATCCTAAGGGTTTTAGGGTGTTTTCTAGAAAAATGCATTTGTGTGACTTTGACTTGAACTTGGATCAAGCTAGGGCTTGATGAATTTGATCCTTTTCATGTACCTAATGCCTGAAATCACTCTTAAACAAACATACTAGATACATATGAATGGAATGATTGAGCATTATCAAAATATGGACAATGTGTAGCACTTAGGTCAACATTCTCCGCCCTTTTTGACAATGACAAACCATTCCTCAACATATTTAAAAGGTTACAAAAATTAAACCTTTACCTTATGAAACATAAAGGGATAAATGAATGGTCAATGTTAATTTCTCCCCCCTCAAATCATGTTTACATATGCATGCATGGTTAGTTTCCACGGATAACCATAGCACATATAAATAGTATAAGATACTTTAGCAACTCACATGACATTTTAGATAATTAATTGGAAAAGGATCACATAAGCAATAAAACAATACGATTGAGGTCATATCTCCCCCTTTTCACATCAGAAAGGTAGGAAGGGTAGAAGACCAAAAAAGCACATGTCTTCTATACAGGTACAAACCAAACAAGCAACCACATATAGCACACACCAAACAAAGACAAAATAGAGAGAAACATGCAGTCTAGTGCCATAATAAAAATATGGGATAACATACCAAGAACTCATAAGGCAGAGTCAAATGAATGAGTTAATGGAACATGAGATTAAGATTACAACACGAATCATGTTCTTTTGGAACTAAACTACAAACCAGCAAAAAAATGATGAGATGATAAAATATTATGCCTCAGATACATAGTGCCCAAAAGTCTAATACATGATAGTATATATATATATATATATATATATATATATATATGAGCACTCTAAAAAACTATAGAACTAAACATCTATGGAATCTACAGCATCAACTAGATCCTCATCGTCCTCTTCTTTGAGTTGGTAGTCCTCATCATCATAAGAAGATGTAGTAGTGGCAGAAGTTATAGCCTCACCATCATCACCAGAAGAACCAAAAAAGACATCACTAAACCATCATCCTCGAAATCCTTAGCAGCATCAGCCTCTGCCACATCCTCAGTGTTGTAAACTCATTTTTCCAAGTTCAGGATTGAAATGTAATTTCTACTTTTTAAGATGTATGAACATGTAATTGTTGAATTGATTTAAATGAGTGGATTTCCTTGCTAAATAGCCTTACTGTTTGATTTCATGGGCTTTATTGGCTATTGGGCCCAATAACAATAAGAAGGAAATAAAAGGAAAAAGAAATTTAGTTAATAAAAGAATAATTAAGAAAAGTAGAAAAGAAAGAGGTAGAAGCCTCTATAAGGCTAGGGAGTATCCTCGAAAGGTTGATTTCGTATCTTTTGGATTTCTTAGGTTCCAAGGAGTCCAAGTTGCAAAGATAATAGGATAAGAAAGAGAAAATACCAATTAAATAGGCTTTATTAAAGGATAGCTTGCACATGAAGATAATTCCTTTTTCCTTTGGAATTTGGTACTCAAATTTGGTATACGAGTAAATAATATTGATCCAGAGTTTACTTTAAAATTTGGATGAAAAAGGATAAACGAGGAGAGAGTTATGGATTTTGCAAGTTTTCAATGCAATTGAATTAAATATTACAGTATTTTCTCAATTTAAAGGAAAAGAAAATATCGGGAGAGACGAAAGACGTCGGATCCTTGTGTGGTCTAGAGGACCATGGATCTGAAGGTGGTTGTACATTGTCAACCCCAAATCTCAAAAGGAAAGGGAGAGGGGAAAATCGGAATGTTGGATCCAATTTCCTCGCACATCATGACACCAAACAAGAATACGAGACCATGAGGGTCATTGAGAGGAGATTCCATACACAACTAGCCTAGGTTTTGGGTGGTTATAAAGGCTCTAGAAGAAACACCCAATTATCCCAAAGGTTTGGGCAACGGTGGGTTTGGGGAAACCCTAGATAGACCCCTAATCTTATAAATAGGACCCCCTCTCGACTCCTCACAACCCCACAAACCTAACCGACTACTTCACGAACCCTAACTCCCTGTCTCTCTCTCAATTGATTGCACTCCAGTAAGGACACTATCACAACACTGCCGTAGGCCGAGCCCTGAGGAAGAAGGAGGAGGAGCAGCAGTAGTCGTCTGATCGTGGACTAGCGTGGACTCACGAGGAGATCCAACGGCTCGATGTTTTTTTTAGCGTGCACGAGAAGTCCAATGGAGGCACGTGCCACGAGTTGTTTGATCTCACATGGTCCAGTGGACCACCGATCAAGTGGTTGAGAATCTTCGGTGATTTCTCAATTTCCGATAAATAGCTCCTCTCTGCTAGAAAATTTAAGAAAATACCTTTCTTTGCAAAAATCATAACTAATGCTAGGATGATTGGATTAAAATGAACTTTATATGGAAATTGATCAAGAAATTATGCTAGAAGCCACTAAAAATAGATCTAGGGCCTGAAACTTCTTCTAATTCAAAAAGTATGAAAATTCATCATCTTTAATGATTTCATCAATGCAAAACCCTAAAGCTTAATGATAAATGAATAAAATGATGATTTCTGGATATTTAGAGTTGGAAATGAACTTCCTGTAAATAAAAGAGTAGTTAGGTTAAAAAGTGTGATCTTTATGTTTAATTGGCTTGATTCAGGGTCCCATGTGTATGAAAGTACTTTAATGGATCGAAAAGCTCTAATATTGGTAAAAATCATAGAAAATTCTAGGAAGATTGTATGAAGAAACTTTATGTATGAAAGTTGATTAGAAAATCATGAGGAATCTGTTAAAAATTTTATTAAAGCCTTATTTAGTTTCTAAATCCAAAAGTGCCTAAAGTTGATCATATGATGCATTAAACTTTTATTAAAAACCCTAACTTATGGTGAAAAGGGTGATTAACATGATTAATTCGAGATTCAATGGAATAGGGTAATTATGAGTTAATCCTAAGCCTATTAGGAAGAATATAACAAGCTAGTTAGGGTTTGTGATTAGATTTGCTATTTTAGGGTTTATAGTGTCAATAGTGAGGATGAACCCTAATGAAACCCTAAAAGGGAGTAGGAAACCCTAGGAAGCGAGTTCATTTGAATGGAATATGAGAAAGTGAATAGTAATTTGATTACATGTACTTTTTAGGGTTCTTTCTTGTGTTTGTGGATAGCACTACTTGCCTGGATACTTTCTTGCTTGTATTACTATTAGCTTGTTAATTCGACTGGATAGGTATGTGGTTACATTATGAATAACCACATTTAGTTTCATAGTGTTTCCCAAATGTTTCTCAATTTATTGCAACCTAAACTGTTGGATGTTCAATTATGCAATCCTATAAAGTCCCTATGTGTATCACAATTAAATATGAATGTGTTTCTTGAACCTACATGCCACCCTAATGTATGTTGCAAGACCAAGCCCCGGAGGGAAGGTCTGATTTGGTCAAGCCCCGAAGGGAAGACCATTGGGCACATTGAGAGGTGACCCCAGGCATTAAGCTCAGGTTGGAGAAGGTGGCCTTATGTCCCATGCAAGGACAAAACCCTAAGAGAGGGTAATCCAGGGTTTAGGGAAAAAACTGATGCGAAGTCACATTAAAAGTGTAATTTGGATTGTTAATCAATTACTTTCTTAATTAGGTTGTTAGAAACTATTTGTGATAGTGTGATTGTCCCCCACATACGAGTATAGCAATATACTGACCGACGTTTTATTTTTCGGCATTTTAGGTAAAATTATGAAAATGGACAAACAGTAAAACGAAATATTGTGAAGATATAATTAATCTGTTCAAGGAGGACTATTTAGTTAAACTTTTTCTATGGATAGAAGTCTAGATCTGAATTTTACAAGGTATGCAAAAAGATTTATTTTATTCCATCTTTTCAGTTTAGCAATAATAGAATTTGATAATTATTTTTGATTAAATGTCAAACCATGGATCCTAAAATATTAGAATAGCATCTCTGACCTCTTGGTCTCCCTTGATTGGGGGTTACTGGGAGGCGGGGTCGTTACATGGTATCAGAGGTGTGGTTTTTCATTTAATTCTTAATAATTATTAAATTTTATAAACTCTATAGAACCGAGGGAGTTATTAGAGGATTTTCCAATGACGAAGGTGTCTAGAAAAGGATCACGGTCCGGGGGCTGGCAATATTTTCCTCTACCCCGCTGGTCAGTCACGAGAACTCCCGGATGCGGTGTGACTGCCTGGCCAATGTCTGAGGTTCTGACTCAAAATAAGATACCTTTAGGACTCTCTCATCTATTTCGTCCCTTCTCAAGCCTAATTCAATTAAGGATTCTAGGATTTAGGGTTTTTCTCTCTCTTCCCCACCCTCTTGAGGTCAGGGTAGGTATGATAAGGATTAAGGGATCCTCCACCAAATTAATAAAAGGCATGTAAGCAGATGTCATCAGCATAAGTATAATTAGCTTAAATGTAAACTAAAGTTTGATTGTATGCTTATGTATATGTCTCATGTGAAGACTGTAGCTACTCCTGTTGAGGCCACTGAGAACCCAGTTAGGGGTTGGCCTCCCTGTAAGAGGAATGGATCTTTTGAGAAGAGGAAGAGGGACCGTGGTGATGAGTCCTCAAAGAAGAGAAAGAGACCCGATGGAGCCTCAGAAGATGGCCCAAATCCTGATCCACTTCCCTTCGACAACCCTAAGGTGGACCAGGAAGAGGAACACATGTCTGAGGATGAGCTCAAGTATGAGGAGAACCTGATTGGTGGTCCAGGATGTACAATGGTAGTTCACACCCCTGATGCTCTGTGGATGGAACAACATAAGAGGCTAACTGAGGCCATTAGTGCCCTAGCCCTCAGGGATATAGCTAGAGATGAAAATGGTGAGTCACTTTCCATTCATCCCTGACTTGGAGTCACCATTCTGGACTTCATCAAGATGAATATTGAGATATTCTGGGTAGAGGATAAGACTGAAGTGGTCGAAAAAGTAGATGCTTTGCTGCTGGCAGTTGAAAATGGTTTCTGCATGCTAGAGGTGCAACCGAACAAGAAGGTCCTTTTGCTGCTCATCTCTTAGAAGGAGCAGCCAAGATCTGGTGGGAGAACCACATCATGGGTCGAGATCTAAGTGAGGAGCCGATGGCATGGAATGACATCAGGACTATCTTTACAGCCAAATTCATCCCCACCTCAACTAAGAAGGAGAAGGAAAGAGATTTCACCAACATCATCCATGGTAGCCTATCTATTGCGGACTTTGGCCGAAAGTTTTGCACCTTAGAGTGTTTTGGGCACGTGATGACTGAGGAAAGGTAGGTGGACCATTTTGTGGAGCGTCTTCACCCTACAATCAAACCTCATGTAATGGAAAGTAAACCAGCAACCTTCACTAAAACCTACAACACCACCTTAGACATGGAGAGGATAGTGATGCCTGCTCAAAACCCACCCAAAGGATATTTGGGTTTCACTGAAGGTACTCAAGGATAGAAGAATGACTACAAGAAGGGACAAGGATGTAACCACACCAAGGGAAAGCATGGAAATAAAGTTTTACCACGTGGTGAGAGTCGCTTTTAGAAGTGTCGTACATGTGGATTAGCACATCCTCAGAAGTTCCACTTCGAGAAGAGGGTGTGCTACCATTTCCAATAGGAGGGACACTTCATCGCCAATTGTCCTCTGCCTGATTTGAGAGGTCCAGTGGCAGCACAACCAGTGGCAGCAACACCCCCAGTAGGAGGAGTACCAGATGGAGATCCACCTATTGGAGAGAGAAGGAAATCCAGAGTGTTTTCCATCAACAATGAAGAAGCCCAGGAAAATGTTAATAGGTTGATCGAGGGCAATAACCCATAGAGTTTTCCTTTCAATTTAGTTTGGTCATGTAATAGCAGTCTGATATAGTATGAAACTATGTAGACATGCTTGAAGTAATGGGATAAAATGTAAAATCTCTTTTTGATTCTGGTTCTACTAATACTTTCATTTCAAGAAGTCTGGCAACTATGCTTTGTTCGGACATAAAGGATTTAGGCTATGATTTGGATGTCACAACCCCGAGTGGTCAGATATACACATCTCTTTTAAAAACCTTTGCCATGCCAGTTAAGTACCCGAGTCATGAGCTTTCCACTAACTTCATCCTCCTCGATATGAATGACTTTGATGTAATCATTGGTATGGATTGGCTTTACACCTATAGAGCACAGATTGACTGTAGAGAAAAGAAGATCCTTATCAGAAAACTTGTTCATCCACACTTTACCATTTGAGGAAGGAGAGATGCGACTACCAGCCTATATGTGTCGGCTTTGAAGGTCAAGCAGATGATATCCAAATGTTGTTGAGCATACCTGGCCTTAGTCACCGAGCCTGAGGCTAAGGTACGACCCTTAGAGGAGATAGAGGTTGTTCAGGAGTATGCGGATGTGTTTCCATATAATCTACCAGGGATTCCCCTTGAGAGGGAGGTAGATTTCTCCATTGAGTTATCTCCCGAGACTAGCCCTATATCTAAGGCACCCTATAGAATGGCCCCTGCTGAGTTGCTTGAGTTGAAAACTTAGTTGCAGGAGTTTCTAGATAAAGGTTTTATCTGACCTGGTACATCACCATGGGAGCACTAGTCCTTTTTGTGAAGAAGAAGGATGGATCACTCCGGATGTGTATTGATTACCAGATGATCAATCAGGCGACCATTAAGAACAAGTACCTCCTACCCAGGATAGATGACCTTTTTGACTAGCTCAAATCATCTTGAGTCTTTTCCAAGATCAATTTGAGGTCTGGGTACCACCTGGTACGAGTCAAGAGTGATGACATCCCTAAAACGACTTTCCAAACCCATTATGGCCATTATGAGTTTGTAGTCATGTCGTTTGGGTTGTCCAATGCACCCATCCCATTGTCTTTATGAACCTTATGAAAAGTGTGTTTCAGCCCTTCCTTGACTCCTTTGTCATTGTGTTTGTAGATGACATCCTGGTGTATTCTGATGACCTAGAGCAACACCGTGACCATCTGGGTAGAGTCCTTGATATCTTGAGAAAGCAGAAGTTCTACAAAAAGTTATCAAAATGTGAGTTTTGGATAGACCGAGTCATGTTTCTCAGACTCGTCATCTTAGGAGGAACGATAGTTGTGGATCCAGCTAAAGTGTCGGCAGTTCAAGACTGGCCTGCACTGAAAAACCCTTCTCAGATTCGCAGCTTCTTGGGGTTATCCGGATACTATCGGTGCTTCATCAAGTATTTCTCGAAGACCTCCTTGCTTCTTACCAAGTTGACTCGGAAGGATGTGAAGTTTGTGTGGTCTGATATATGTGAGGCTCATTTTTTGGAGCTAAAGGAGAAGCTGACCATCGCTCCAGTATTGACCCTACCTTCCAGCAATGAGGGTTTTGTGATATTCACTGACTCTGCAAAGATGGGACTTGGCTGTGTGTTGGAATAGAATCGACATGTGGTTGCATATGCCTCCTAACAACTCAAGCCCAATGAGGTGAACTATCCAACACATGACTTAGAGTTGGCTGATATCATCCATGCATTGAAGATATGGCGGCATTACCTGTATGGTGCTACCTTCAAGATCCTCACCGACCATAAGATCCTGAAGTACATCCTAACACAGAGAAACTTGAACCTTTGACAATGACGATGGATGATGTACATGAAGGATTACAACTTTACCATCGCCTATCACCCTAGGAAGGCGAACGTCGTAGTCAATGCACTGAGTCAGAAGCAACTCAGATGTGTAGCTATTTTGTCCAGTCAGTGGAAAAGTCTGGAAAAGTTGGTGGAATGGACTCCGCAGCCATTAGAGGACCGAGTTCGATTGGCCAACATTCAAAATCAGTCAGAGTTGTTGAACGAGATAGTGAAGGCACAATTGACTAGTTCAAAACTCAACAAGATGAAGGGCTTGTTGGAGAAACCACAGACCCATCTCTCAGTGGGAGTAGATGGAGGGATCAGATTCGAGAACCGTATTTGGGTTCCTAAAGATTCACTGTTGAAGAAATGTATCTTGCAAGATGCTCATGACTCTAAGTATATGGTACACCCAGGCACTAAAAAGATGTTTAAGGATCTGTAGAGGTATTTCTGGTGGCTAGGAATGAAGAGAGACATTGTGGCATATGTGGCCAGCTATCTTCCATGCCAGATGGTGAAGTCTGAACACCAACAACCCGATGGACTTTTATAGTTGATAGAGATTCTAGAGTGGAAATGGAAGCATATCACCATGGATTTCGTGGTGGGTCTACCCTGGACCAAGAGAGTCATGATGTGATATGGGTTGTGGTAGATCGTCTTACCAAGTTAGCACACTTTTTTTCCCTAAAGACCACTACCAAGGTGTCAGACCTAGTTGAGTTGTATATTAGGGAGATAGTACATTTACATGGCGTACCCAGTTCCATCATCTCCGATAGGGACCCGAAGTTCACCTCCAAGTTGTGGAAGTAGGTACAAGAAGAACTTGGTACAAGGTTGAAGTTCAGTACCACTTATCACCCCCAGATAGATGGTCAGTCAGAGTGGACAATTCATACATTAGAGGATCTATTGAGAGCTTGTGTGCTCGATTGGGGTGGATCATGGGAGCAATACTTACCTTTAGCTGAGTTTGCCTACAACAACATCTACCAAGCCAGTATTGGGATGCCTCCGTATGAAGCTCTTTATGGGAGACCGTGTTGGTCACTGCTTTACTGGGATGATGTCGGTGAGAGGACTTTGTTGAGGTCATATGAGCTGCAACTGTATGCAGATAAAGTCGCTTTGATCAAGTAGAGGATGAAGAGAGCCCATCGAAAAAAGTTGTATGCTGATGTGAAGCAGACTGATGTGCAGTTCACTGTGGGAGAGCATGTATTTTTGAAAATCCAACCGCTCTGAGATATATCCAAGAACAGAGGGAAACTAAGTCCTCAATATGTGGGTCAGTTTGAGGTGTTTAGAATGGATTGGTGAAGTTGCATACCATTTGGCATTACCGCCTTAGTATAGTATGATGCATGATGTACTCCATGTATCCAATCTGAAGTGATATGTGCAAAATCCAAGCCACATGCTGAGATTGAGCCTATTGAGCTTCAAGGGAAGCTGACATATCCTAAGTCTCCTTTGCAGATTCTAGATACCAAGGTGAAAGAACTCAGATGTAAGAATATAGAGATGGTAAAGGTTCTTTGGAAGCATCATGGAGAAGATGAGGCCACATGGGAGTTGAAGACGGACATGGAAAAAGCATATCCTGACTTGTTTATTTGATTGCTGATTTTTTAGGGCAAAATTCTTATAAGGAGGGGAGGATGTTAGAACCTCATTTTTCCTAGTTCAGGATTGAAATGTAATTTCTCCTTTTTAAGATGTATGAACATGTAATTGTTTGAATTGATTTAAATGAATGGATTTCCTTGATAAATAGCCTTGTTGTTTGATTTCGTGGGCTTTATTGGCTATTGTGCCCAATAACAAGAAAAAGGAAATAAAAGGAAAAAGAAATTTAGTTAATAAAAGAACAATTAAGAAAAGGAGAAAAGAAAGAGGTAGAAGTCTCTAGAAGGCTAGGGAGTATCCTCCAAAGGTGGATTTCATATCTTTGGGTTTCTTGGGTTCCAAGAAGTCCAAGTTGCAAAGATAATAGGATAAGAAAGAGAAAATACCAATTAAATAGGCTTTATTAAAGGATATCTTGAACATGAAGATAATTCCCTTTTCCTTTGGAATTTGGGACTCAAATTTTGTATATGAATAGATAATATCGATCCTGAGTTTTCTTTAAAATTTGGATGAAAAAGGATAAACGAGGAGAGAGTTATGGATTTTGCAAGTTTTCAATGCAATTGAATTAAATATTACAATATTTTCTCAATTTAAAGGAAAAGGAAATATCAGGAGTGACGACAGCCGTCAGATCCCCGCATGGTCTAGAGGACCACGGATCTGATGGTGGTTGTACATTGTCAACCCTGAATCACAAAAGGAAAGGGAGAGGGAAAATCAGGATTTTGAATCCAATTTTCTCGCACATCATGACACCGAACGAGAATCCGAGACCACGAGAGTCTTCAGGAGGAGATTCCATACACACCTAACCTAGGTTTTGGGTGGTTCTGAAAGCTCTAGAAGAAATGCCCAATTCTCCTGAAGGTTTGGGTGGCGGCGGGTTTGGGGAAACCCTAGATAGACCCCCAATCCTATAAATAGGACCCCCTCTCAACTCCTCACAACCCCACAAACCTAACCGGCTACTTCGTGACCCCTAACTCCATACCTCTCTCTCGATTGATCGCACACCAGCAAGGATACTGCCACAATACCATTATGGGCTGAGCCCTGAGGAAGAAGGAGGAGGAGCACCAGTAGTCGTCTGATTGTAGACTAGCGTGGACTCGTGAGGAGATCCAACGTCTCGACTTTTTTTAGCGTGCTAGAGAAGTCCAATGGAGGTGTGCACCGTGAGTCATCTGATCTTGTGTGGTACAATAGACCACCGATCAAGTGGTCGAGAATCTTTGGCGATTTCTCAGTTCCAGTAAATAGCTCCTCTCTGCTAGAAAATTCAAAAAAATACCTTTCTTTGCAAAAATCATAACTAATGCTAGGATGATCAGATAAAAGTGAACTTTATATGGAAATCTATTAGGAAATTATGTAGAAGCTGTTAAAAATAGATTCAATGCCTAAAACTTCTTGCAATTCTAAAACTATGCAAAGTCATCATCTTTATTGATTTCATCAATGCAAAACCCTAAAGCTTAATGATAAATGAATCAAATGATGATTTCTGGATATTTAGAGTTGGAAATGAACTTCCTATTAATAAAAGAGTAGTTAGGTCAAAAAGTGTGATCTGTATGTTTAATTGGCTTAATTCAGGGTCCCATGTGTATGAAAGAACTTGAATGGATCTAATAGCTCTAATATTGGTAAAAATCATGGAAAATTTTAGGAAGATTGTATGAGGAAACTTTATATATGAAAGTTGATTAGAAAATCATGAGGAATCTATTAAAAATGTTATTAAAGCCTGATTTAGTTTCTAAATCCAAAAGTGCCTAAAGTTGACCATATGATGCATTAAACTTTGATTAAAACCCTAATTTATGGTGAAAAGGGTGATTAGCATGATTAATTCAAGATTCAATGGAATAGGGTAATTATGAGTTAATCCTAAGCCTATTAGGAAGAATATAACAAGCTAGTTTGCATTTGTGATTAGATTTGCTGTTTTAGGGTTTATAGTGTCAATAATGAGGATGAACCCTAATGAAACCCTAAAAGGGAGTAGGAAACCCTAGGAAGTGAGTTCATATGAATGGAATCTGAGAAAGTGAATAGTAATTAGATTACATGTACTTTTTAGGGTTCTTGCTTGTGTGTGTGGATTGAACTACTTGTCTGTATACTTTCTTCCTTGGATTACTATTAGCTTGTTAATTTGACTAGACATGTATGTGATTACTTTATGAATAACCGCATTTAGTTTCATGACATTTCCCGAATGTTTCTCAATTGATTGCAACCTAAACTGTTGTATGTTCAATTCTACAATCCTATAAAGTCCCTATGTGTATCACAATTAAATATGAATGTGTTTCTCGAACCTACATGCCACCCTGATGTATGTTGCAAGACCAAGCCCCAGAGGAAAGGTCTGATTTGGTCAAGCCCCAAAAGGAAGACCATTGGGCACCTTGAGAGGTGACCTCAGGCATCAAGCTCAGTATGAACAAGGTGGCCTTACGTCCCTTGCAAGGACAAAACCCAAAGAGAGGGTAATCCAGGGTTTAGGGAAAAAACGGATGTAAAGTCACATTAAAAGCGTAATTTGGATTGTTAACCAATTACTTGCTTAATTAGGTTGTTAGAAACTATTTGTGATATTGTGATTGTCCCCCACATACCAGTATAGCAATACAGTGACTGACATTTTGTTTGTCAGTGTTTTAGGTACAGTTCTGAAAATGGACAAATAGTAAAATGAAATATTGTGAAGATACAATTAATCTGTTTAAGGAGGATTATTTAGTTAGATTTTTTCTATGGATATAAGTATAGATATGAATTTAAAGGGTATGCAAAAAGATTTATTTTACTCCAGCTTTTTAGTTTAACAATAGTAGAATTTGATAATTATTTTTGATTAATTGTCAAACCATGGATCCTGAAATATTGGGATAGCATCTCTGACCTCCTTGTCTCCCTTGATTGGGGGTTACTGGTAGGCGAGTTCATTACACTCAGTGTCCTGGTCTGGCATCTCCGCATCAGCAGGAGGTCCAAAAATGTGACCAGGCCACCTGGCATCCTTCACAACCCAAGACACGCCACATGCATGTAATGCATTTGCTTTCTCAAAAGTGAGAGAGAAAGTCCCTTCGAAACTAGAAGGTAGAGTGGCATTGGGGACAATAGGCAGAGCCAAAAGAGGAAGTGGTATGGCATAGGTCCACCTTCAGCAACAGCAGGGAATGTAGTGGAAGTAGCAAGAGGTGGGGGTCTGGGTGGAAATGACTATATGCATAGGAGGCATAGTCACTTCTTGGGTACACCTGGTAGGGTGGGTAGGGTTGGCTACAAGATAGGTTCATTTGAGACATGATCTAGTAGAGATGATCCTAAACATGAAGGTTGTACATCTTTTTTTGCATCATGTAACCCATGAGGGCTTCATTTGATACAAAAATTGAGGTGCGGTCAGGTCAGGGTGGTGGTGATGTGGAGGGGCTTGGGTGGAGGAAGAAGCACCTAGTGTGGTGGAAGAGGTAGGGAGAAAGACATCAAAATTTGATGTCTATGTTATTATATAGGATAGAAGAATGGTCGATTGAAAAAATCTCTATTTGATGGGGATTCTTCCTATACCTATGAATTCCATTGGACCCAAAAATGAGACATTGGAAGAATCTTTTTGGTTGCCTAGAGAAAAATATCTATATTTTTTACGTCAGACCTCATTGTAGTTTAGTTCATGATTGAACATAAAGGATGATTTGATCCACTAAAGTGAAAAATAACTAGTACTTAATGCAAATATACTTCATTATTAATTAACCTTAGATTGCAATAGCAAGAAATAAATTAAGAGTTGATATACTGATATATGGAAACACTTGGTTGGAATGTCTTTCATCACTACTAACTGTCATTCACACTCTCATTACATCATATCAAGTATTGAAATGTGTATGTTGAGGCCAAGAAAATCCCCCTTTTAGCATTAGAATTAAAGCTCGGACAAATACCACTCTCTGCTCATTGTCCCGTTACCTAGAGATCATATAGATATCACCTCAAAAACACCTATAAGAAATTCTCATCAAGGTTTTAATAGGATCTAGTAGATATCTTAGATCATAGGTTCAAAGTTCTCTACACCCAAGTTGAGAAATCATAATAAGTCATCTCCCAACTAAACTATAGCAGTCTTTGGTGATAGATGAGCCTTTATGAGGGGGTGTGTCTGCCAGAGGGTGAACTACTGTATGCTTTCCTAATCATCGATGGGTTCAGTTTATTGTCACCACTTCTTGGATTTAACGTTCATCTATAGGTTCTCCAAATCGGCTGCGAGATCACAAAGGGATGTGCTAATTTAATATTAGTACAGATGAAGATGAGATCATCATCTTTGGTGTGGAAGGTGTCAAACAAACAAAACCCTAACTCAAATTCATGTAGATTAACATGTTAGAAATAGTAAGAACATCAACTTTAATGATTTTACAAGAACAATGAAGGTGATATGGAGTCTACAACTCATATTAGTGTTTAGGGAGATTGAGGGAAATCTTTCTATTATACAATTTACCTATTTAAAGGACAAAGAACGCCTCATTGAGGGATCACCATGGCTATTCAAGGGAAATCTATAGTTGTTCTGAGAAATCATTATTGATGGACAATCATTTGAGATCATTACTAACATAAGTCTATTCTGGCCACACATCTATGACCTTCTAATGGGATATAGAAGCAAGGAGGCGATCAATGTTGTTTCAAAAGGGTTGGAGAAATGCTAGAAGTAGAGGAAGGAAATTACATATATATAGTTATTGTAGAGCAAGAATCATCCTGAACGTCACCAAGTTGATTAAGCAACATTTTTAAATACAAGACAGATCAGTGAAAATAATTGAAGTGGAGTTAAAGTATGAATGTCTTCCATATTTTTATTCCTATGTCACTTGATAGGGCACATCGATAGGGACTTCCCTAATGATGAAGAGGACAAAATCCAAGAGAGTTTTGGGGGCATGGATTAAGGCCTATCCAGAAAGAAGAATTAATATAACTATTTAAGAAGAATTGGAGGGGAGAGCGACCTTAACAAGAAGACAAACTTCCTGAAAAGATCCATGAGTTTAGAAAGGAACTAAAAATCAAGCTCAAAAAATAGATCCTCATGAAATTAGACAGGAACAACTCATGACTATAATCATGGAAGAGGGAGATAAGGAACCCAATGGGGGAATCAAGTTTATGAACTGAACAAGACAAAGATCTTCACCATACGGAAGAGGAGTCTAAAACTTCAAGAAGTAGGGCAAAGACAATGTTGAATGTTGGGAGATGGGGAATCGAGCAGGTCTGAAGATGATGTATGATCTTTGTGGGTGGATGTAGGGAACATGGGGTGGTGGTATAGTCAACAAACATACAATATAAGAGAAAGTATGCTATCAAGGAGACTACCCATGATAATAACCCTAAGGAGATGCTAGAGGGAGAGAAACATTGAATCTAAGGGGAAGGAAAAGAGTGATGGAAATGTGATAAATCTGACATTTTTTAACCCCATATTCCAATGTGGGTTGTTGTAAACAAGTATCAAGGTAGAGTAGGGGGAGAATGTTTTTTGCAAGTTTATATCAATAAAGCAGATAGGGATTAATCTATGAAGTGGCTTTATCATAGGGGGTGCTTGGGATGATGGCTTTGGAGATGGGTAGGGGAAACAACCATAGGGAGTGTCTGAATGAAGAGAAGGTAGACACGATCGATGTTATGGAGAGTGGAAAGAAACTCAAGTTTGAAACCTAGGTTAATTCAAGCAACCAAATAGCATAAAATGGGACACACCCACTCTTTGTACATCAATGAAAATATTATCATGGAATTGTCAGGTCTTGGAACACCATGAAATGGTGAGAACTCTCTGGCATTGGTGTTGGAGGGAGGTCACAAGGATTGTTTTTCTAATGGAAATTGTGTTAGCTGCAAGAAATATGTAACATGTACAATATAGATGCATGCACATGAAGGGAATCAGGTTGAGAAGGGTCAATTATGTAGGAGGCGTAGTGTTATGGTGGAAGTATATTGATGTCAATATTGTATCTTACTCCCAACATCATGTGGATTTTGTTATTAAGAATTACAGGGTACATTGGTGTTCTATTAGAGTGTATGGGTGGTCACACCAGAGAGACAAATAGAAAACCAAGATGATGATGAGTGATCTACATCAAAGTATAGAATTGTCATCTTTATGGTTTGGGAATTTCAATGAGATTCTATAAAATACAGAAAAGGAGGGAGAGATCCAAGGATAGAACAAGCAATGGAAAATTTTAAAGATGCAGTTGATGACTATAGAATTTGGGATCTAGGATATAGAGGATGGAAGATGATGTGGTACATGGGGGATCAGTCATAGAGCACAAGAATCAAGGAGAGACTAGATAGATTCATTAGTGACGAAGCGTGGCTTCAGATACATGGTAAACCATATATTTCACATTCTCCCTTCATAGACTCTAACAACACAACTATACAGCTCACTGCTTAAAGGAGCACAATTATGGGATAGAGGATTGTAATGCACAGTTTGATACGTGGTGAACGATGGATATAAAATGCATATCCATCATAAAAGACGCATTGGTTGAGAAGATAGGATGTTGAGATAAAATAAGAATATATGGGGATCCTCTGGTAGAATGGGAAAAAGGTGAATTTGGTAATTTGTGCAAGCAAATTAAAGACATAGAAAGACTCTTGGTAGTTGTATGAAATCACCCTCATTCTGATGAAATGTTGCAGAAGTGTGAGGAAGTACATACAAAACTCCAAGATTTAAAAAAGAAAGAGAAGAGTTGGTGGTATGTCATATCTAGGGCAAATCAAATGAGAGATGGAGGCAAGAGGCACAAATTATTTTCACCATAAAGTGGATCGATGAAGAAAAATACACTTCGCAAAAGGTCTCCTTGATGACAAGGACAATTGGCATAAATATGAGGATGAGATGATGGAGATAGTCATGAGTTATTTTGGAAAACTTTTTCAGTAAGATGGAGGCAATCTAAACATGATGAGGATTGGGAAATCAATAGAGTTATGACAAAAAGGAAAGAAGTAGAGATGGAAAATGAATCCACGAAGTAGTAGATTAGGGTGGCTTTAAAATAAATTCATCCTACAAAAGTGGTAGGACAAGATGGCATGAAGGCAAAAAAATTTATCAAAATTTCCGGCCCAAAGTCAAAAGGATGCAGATGATTTTATCCAGAGGTGGAGAAAGGGGTTGTAGGATCTATAACAAAACAACATTTGTGCTCATCCTAAAATGAAAATAGATAAATGAGTTGAGTTAGATTAGACCAATTAATATATTAATGTCCTCTACAAAATCCTTTCAAAGGTGGTGACAAAGGGGATTAAACCAAAACGTGACAAAATTATAATAGAAAACAATAACACTTTTGTCATGGGGCGCCTGATTGCAGGTAATGTTTTGGTAGAACACAAACTTTTCCACACCATGAAGATGAAAATGAACGGTAAGTATGGTTTGATGGAATAAATATTAGACATGAGTAAGTCATATGACATGATTGAATGGAATTTTATGAACAGAGCGATGGAAAGGAACGGTTTTGGTAGAAATTGTGGTTGAAGATTACATATTATGTGTGTATTGTATCCCACTTGGTCCATCTGGATGGATGGAATTAAGGAAACCTGAAATGAAGCAGAGGACTCTTCCAAGGTGACTCAATATCCCCCTATCTTTTTTCATTTTTTGCTAATTTTTTTCTATGTCTATCAATAAAACAACAAGGGATGGTCTCATCCATGAACGAGGGAGAAACATGATGGGCGACATGTTTCTCACCTCTTCTTTATAGATGATAGTATCCTTTTTGCTAGAGAAACTGTGAAAAATGCTCATATCTAGATAAATTTATCAAAAAATATGAGAGAGCATTCGGGCAAAAGATTAGTGATCCAAATTAGAAGTGTCTTGTAGAAAAAGTGTACTAGAGAAAAGAAGATGGAAGATGTGTTACCAACTGTAATTGAGGGAAGTTGACAGATATAATAAGTGCCTTGATCTCCTGATAGGGATAAGCATATCTAAGAAGGTAGTTTTCTCACATGTTAAGGAGTGAATCTGGAAGAAATTGTAGGGATGGAAAGAAAATTGAATGTCAAAACCAAGAAAGGAGTTCCTTATCAAGTTGGTGGTAAAAATGATTTATACAATACCATGAGTATTTTCAAAATTCTAAAGGGCTTAGTTGACAAAATACATGTTTGTGTTGCTAAATTTTGATGGAATATGAAGGGATACAAAAGGAAAATGCATTGGAAGGCATGCAACAAGTTATGCTTATAGAAGAATGTGGGAGAATGGATTTTAGAGATTTATAAGTTTTCAACCAAGCACTCCTTATCAAATAGTGTTTTTGACATTTGAGTAATCTCAATTTTTATAAAAGAACACCAGTGGTAGAGGCTAGGAGGGGATATGCACCAACATACACACGATGACTAGGGGGGCAAAGCTTTATTGATAGAAGGGATGGAGTGGAGAATTGGGAATTGAACATAAGTTATTTTTTTAGTGGAGATGTGGATACCCAACATGCAAGGAGGCATCCAGGAAAAAGACATTTGAGGGGATGATGAGCTATAGTAAGTGATTTTATAATTTTTGAAACTGGGACATAGAACAAGTGGCTACTTCAACAATCAGTCAGCCCAAGTCTAGTCAAAAGCACTATAAAAATAACTCTACTAGTGATGAAACATGCATATTGGTTGTCATGGAGACTGAGAAAAAAATTCTCTAACAAGATAGCATGTTGGTATGAACTTCTGGGGAGCATCCCTTACTGGAACCTAGGAATAGATGATGGAATAGATCATGGAAGAGAGGGAAGATATGGATTGGTTGGAAACTAAGGGGAGACTTAAGGAAAGACATATTATTTAAGAAAGTCGATGCCCAAATTGCAAAGAGGAACCATAATACATTATCTATGGCCTGGTAACATATAAGAACAATGAGACCATTTGGGGGGATGATTCCTTACTGAATACAATGCATAATACATCGGTTAAAGACTTCTCATCAATGTTGAGCAGGTGGTTGTTAGACTAACACATCAATAGTTGGAGGCTTTAGTCGTGAAGACTTGCACCAACTGGACATGCAGAAATGATCAACTATTTAAAGAAGGAGAGGGTCCCCTGCATGTCTTTCTCCTAGGATACCTACAAATGATTAAGGATTGTGACATATACAATAGTAATGTGACAACTAGTCAAATGTGTCACAGTTCAAGGGCATGGACCAGTGGATAAAACCACCAGTGAATGCATTGAAGATCAAAGTTGATGCAGTCTGGAAGAAGGAAAGATAGATCAGCTTGGGTTTTGCAAATAGGATACAAAGGGGAAGTTGGTATACACGGGACATACAACGATTCAAGGCTATAGCATCATCAAAATTGCTAAAACTGAGGCTCTCTGATGGACATTGAAGGAACCAGTTGACATTGCCATCTCAAACGTGGAGGTTGAATTGGACTCTCTGAAGGTCATCGACTGCATCAATAATAAGATGGAAGATAGAGGTATTATGGGCATGTTCACTCTAGATATCAATGAGCTAGGAAATGTTTTCTGAGTATTTCATATATGCATGTAAACAGGGCAGGTAATCAGCTATCATATCTATTAGCTAGTGAGACTTATGTTCCTCCCCTCAATTATCTTTGTATTGGACCTTTCAATGCACTGGTTTTATCTATTGTAGACCAGGATATTAGGGAATACATAAAATATGGTTCCTCATTAGAAACAATTCTGTGCATTAAAGATTTGATAAACATGTAGAGTTGATGATCAGACAAGAATACAAGCATAAAAATGATCAATTCCAAATATATAATAGCCCATACATTGGTAAATGCAACAAAGAGAACAAAATCAGATAGTGGGATACTCCCCACACCCTAGTGAGTAGACTACTCAGGACATAAGTAATAGAAATAATAAGGGAATAAATAAAGAAGGCCATCATAACAATAAAATGTGGATGCCAATGCAATAAAAAGATCACTCCTTTAACTCTATTAAGAGGAGGCTAAAGGGGTTCGTCTTCTTTCGTGAAGGATGGATCAGATCTCTATGAAGAGAGAGAAGTAGGTCGACAATGGCAGAAGTCGTCAACCAATGGAAATGCTCACCTCTAGAATAGCCTCTTTCAATGTCTGAACCTTGGAACCTTAGTGGCAGTGATGGTGGAAGGATATGTGTTTGAAATTCTTCAACTGATGGAAATGGGTCGATGGTTTCATGAGGTTGAAGTTTAGGAATGAAAGTGGCATTCTAAAGGAATCAATAGAGGATCCCCTTTTCTTGATGTCTATGGCTTTGTATTTATAGGTGGAGGTTAAGGTTTAGAGCCCTTCCCAGTCACCTTGGAGTTAAGACTTGTCCACCATGGAGAGAGAGATAATGGCATTGTGAGGAAGACGATGGATCTCATGACTTGTAGTATTCCCATAAATAATTGAATTTCCAGGACAACCATTGGTAAGCGAAGAGTCTGAACGACCATCAGTTTTTATAGTTGAATTCCCATCAAAAGAAAACATTAGGAGGTCAGTCGGTTGTTGCACGTAGGAGTTCCATAGAAAGGTGGAAGAATCACTTCCATCAAAAGGTGCATGTTGGACTACCATCACAAGGGTACCATGGATAAATAAGCACTGCAATACCATCAAAGATAGAGTAAAAACAACCATCAAAAGGTAGGCTCCAAACAATCACCAGAAGGTAGTGCAAAGTTTTCATCGGTTGCTAAACACGGGTATACCATCTATTACTGAGTGTAGAAATGCAATCGATAGACAACCACTGGTAGGTGGACATTGGGCTTCCTTTGGTTGTCAATCGATAGAAGCATGAAGTGACATGAACTGATGGTTTGGCAGATGTGACACAAAATGATGATTTTTATGTGATGCATATGGTTTGATAGACACAAGCCCCACCCATAGGGTGAGGGAAGGCTATTGGTGTGTTATGGGGTATGTACTGATTAACCATCATCAACTGCTAGAATCATCAACCGATGAAGTAATGATTCATCAATAATATGATCCATTTATTCAAAAATTTCTTATGCCTGCTAATCTGTTAGTAGGACCACCATCTCCTATACTAGTACAAGAGATATAAAGTTCAAACCTACCATGAAAACTAAGGATTTAAATTAAAATCCTACAAATTAATGTAAGATGAAGATCTTAACGTATACTAGTTTTGAAGTAAAATAATGGAAATGGATGAAAAACTAAGATGAAAATACAACTAAAATGGGATAAATATGCATTCACCAAAAACCATTGCACTGCTGGATTTTTCTATTCTTACGGCTACAGGACCAATGATGTCTTTTTCCTTATGGATAATGTGCCTTTTTCCTGATCCGAAACAATGACTGGATGAATGGATAGAATGGTAATGATAGTGGAGCTCTAATTCTATTACCTAGTGTTGACTTATGGAGTTTATTATTTTTTCGATCTGCATCAATGGAGAAAGATAAAGAAAAAAATTTGAGCCTTCTTCCTCCCTGTCTTTTGCTACTGGTTCTTGTTCCTCATTATACCCATACTTTTCTAAAGCTTTTAACAATTAGTGAACTTCTTTTTAACTAGAAAACCATGCTCCCATCCTTGATGATCGACTATTCTTTAACCAATGAGATTTAAACAGTGATCAAAATAAGAGGTTAGATGATTGATTGTATTTGGAAAAACATCAGATCAACGAACAAGTAGCCCTGAAGATGAGAGTCATAAAGTGAGAAGGGTCAAAGAGACTTTTATCATGAGTGAGATGCTTTGGTTTCCATTCAACCTATGAAGTTGGAAACTATAGGTTCAATGAAATAAGCTCCAATGTTGACCTCTTCCCCAATTGACAAGACCTTTGCATGCTAGACCGGCGATGGGGTAGGTTGATGCTCATATGGGTTTTTTAGACTTGTAGGTTGATGGGTTTTTTGTTCCCTCTAATTAAGGAAAATACTACCTTCGATCCTATCAATTCCACCCTACCTATAGATACCACTCTCCACTCCATATACCAATCTTTAAATAAATCCCTTGCTACAACTAGAGACCAACAAAGGTCTATCAGAAGTCGATAAAGTTGATTCTTGGTGGATTCATGTCTGTGATCAAGCATCCATAGGATTGATCTAAGCCTTCTAATAGTGTTTCTTGCTCCTTACATGTAAGATATTCTATCTGAAATTTTCTCTTATTGTTAATTCCTCCTCTCTTCTACCATGGATGAGATCCATAGTGCTACAAGTTAGAACATGTGCACATGGATAATGAACCTTCTTTTCTCCTCTCTTTTTTCTAGATACACCCTATTCTTGGAGAAAATGAGTCTCCTTGGAGTTTTGGAGGACAAAAATAAGATCTTTTCCATTGTTTTTCATGATTTATTTCATGGATTTTGTTTCTTCACCCCTAAGGCATGTGATATAACTCTTTATGTATTTCTGGCCAACTTATTACATGCATAATATTAATCTTATCTTAAAATTTTGTAATAAGTCAAAAGATGGGATTTTATGCCCTATTTTGCACGAGTAAATTGGTATTACAATTTTTTAACACTCTCTTAAGCTCTAATTACATTTTCTAGTGTAAAATGAACTTTATTTTGAATATGCAAGAATTGAAATTAGTAACAGAAGTACAAAGACTATTATAAATGTCACTTATGTGGTATTTTGGTATCCAAAGAAGAGAAATTGGACCCACCTATTAATACTTGTTGTGTAGTAGTCATATTATGGAAGTTTTAAAAATTTTATTTACTATTTTTTTGTTATAACATTAGTTGAATGAAATATCCTCAATGAAGGTTACTCAACAGTGCTAGGTTTGAAACCTATGTGTGCCTAGTTCTTAACATTAGCATAAATATTATACTCATTGGCATTTTGGATGAAATTATGGGTGCTACATTATTTATGACTCATTAATCTCTCTGCAAAATTTTGGAAGCTAATGAGATTCTTATAAGGAGTCATCACTATTTTTGTCTTAATGACAAGTTGGACATTTATGTGCCCTTATGTTAGGTTTGGTCCTCTTTATGGACAAGGATGGATATATTTACCATCATGGAGTAACATGGAATGGTTTAATACATTTTATATCTTGTAAAGTTTCCATCCATGATTTATTGTACAAATTCATTTAGGAAGCTTTATGTAACTTGATTGATGCAGTAAAAAATACTTAATTGCCTTAATAATTAAGTGTAACCTTAATCATGTGGTTCATTGTAATTGTAGAACTATCTCCACATCATAACTTGTTAGATAGTGAAATGAGTAATTCTTGTAGCAATTACAATTGTGAGAAGGAGCTCAGAGTTATATATTGTTGAGTGTATGCATGTAGAGAGATTTATTTATGTCATCTCGACTTCAAGGTATTTAAGTATAGTTGTAGTTGTATCTCGATTTAAATGTGATTGAGAGAAAATGTGGTCATAACTTGTATTTGAGGATCTATACCATAGTTTTGGTGTCGTCGCATGTGTACCCATAATGGACTAGGTTTTTAGTGGGATGGTTGTTCTGTACATATTAGTAGGTTGGGATGTAGTGCCCCTATAGTTTCTCATTCATACTAACCAAGGAGAAGAGTGCTTTAGGATTTTGGTCATCTTAGATCTTATATGGGATTAATTGCAACTTCTTAGTGGTCAGCTAGTAGTTTGAGTGGTATGCCTAAAACTACCTAGAGATTAATAAAATATAAAATTCAGTTGTGTAGCATATTTGTTAGGGTTATTTTGCAAATCATGTTGGATGATTATTATTGCTTCGATCTTTCTACTAGTATCATATGTGATTCATAGTCATACATGTATATTTATATATACCTAAATTCTTGTCTATACATGTTCATTTTATAGACTCATATTAAATCTTTAATTCTTATACTATATGTTTTAACTTCTTTAATTACATTACTTATCTATAAGTAGTAAAAGTTATTAGTACTTATATCATATCTCTCAGACTTCGGGTCTTACCCCATGGGTTCCATACCTTTTTAGGTGACCAACAGCCCAAGGACACTTCTATTTGTGAGGAGACCTAGATCGAGACCTATAGAACTAAAAGGTCAGTGTTGTCCTGGTTAGAGCCTTAGAGTTGTCCTAGATAGAGCCTTAGAGTTGCCCCTATAATCTCAAAATCAAATAAGGGGATTTTATATTTTGCATATCAACTCCAGTTCTTGGTTGTATGTCATGAACAATGCAATTGTTGTAATTATCAAGAAGATATCCTTTTTAGTTGAGGCCACTAACTGGTTTAAATTTACTTGGTATAAATACATGTGATATTTTGGCCTTTGTGCAAGTATCTATATAAAATGTTGGAAATTTTATGTAGTTTTAATAATGTACCTTTTTGGTAATATGGTTAACTAATGATTGATGTTGTTTTGGTTTTGAGTAATCTTACTTTATGTGATGGTAGTTATAGTGCACTTTATTCATAATTTTCCATTCAATTTAATGTTTTTTTTTCAAACTTAGTGATTCATTTATCTACAATGACATTTTATAGTCATGGTTAGTGTTACACGATTCTCATAATCTGAAGATGATTGGTTTGGGATCTCGAGCTAGTTATATATACTACTTTGACAAAAACATAACCCATTATATCATTGTTTCTTGCTCTCACCTTTAACATCATTAGCACTATGGTCACCATTACCTAGAAAAGACTCAAACATCTAGAGCCATTTAATATAATTTAAAATGCCTTCCAAGTGTCTTTTGTTAATTAAAGCATGATATAATTTCTTTTCCTTGAAACATGTTTTTATGTTTGTGTTGTATAGGATTTGGTACATTGTGACATTTATCGTCTACTTTGAATCACAAATTTTCATAGATTCTGATATTTTATTACTTGTGTTGATGACTTCTCAAGAATGACTTGGATAGAATTTTTGAGATCATGTGAAGAGATGTTTGGTGCTTCCAAAACCTTGTATGAGATTATTTCAACATAATTTGGTAAATATATTGGGATGTTAAGAACAGACAATGTATTACAATATATCTCCATATCCATGATGTAATTTTTCTTTGAGAATGGGAAAATCCACCAAAGATCCTATGATCACACCTTACAACAATATAGGGTCGTTGAGTTCAAGAATCAACATTTCTTAGATATTACTTGGGCACCACTTTTCTAAACTCTATTACTGAAACCCTATAAGTCTAAAGTTGTTCTCACTTCTTACTACCTTATCAACTAAAAACCTTCCTCTATCATCCAAAATAAGATTTCCTTCTTGCTTGTTGTTTGGGAAAACAAGCTTTTTCATCTCCCTTTGTGTGTTTTGGTTGAGTTAACTATGTTCATATATTTAATCTGAATGTAGACAAACTTGATCATTTCTTAGTTAATATGATTTTTCTCAGCTATTATACCTTCTAAAAAGGTTGTAAGTGTTGTAGCCCAATCTATTAAATGCATGTATTTCTCATTCAAAGTTGCCTTACATGAATATTATATTTTCTTTGCCACATCCTCATCACCATCACCCTCATCTCAAAATGAATTTGTTAAGTTACATATGTCTAATCAAACAAAGTATATACTAGTGGGGTTCCCTCCCATTGATCCTCCCACAGACCATCCAACTAATCTAGTGGATCCTACCTCAAACAAATTTGATCCATGAGTTTACCAATGTCTATTATTGACACCCAAAGGAAAAACCCCAACTCTAAGATCTAACTCAAGTCCAATTCATAGGATTCAACATGTCTTTCATAATTATGAAAAAATCATAGCATTTAGACTCCATCCAAATCCCCAGGAATTATCATGAGTCTTTTTGACACCTTGAGTGGAAATCTATAATCTTAAAGAAATGAAATATTTGCATGAGAATGGAACATGTGATTGTAACATCCTACATTTTATCTTCCTCCAACTATGCACACCTTGATGAGAATGGAACATGTGATTGTAAAATTCTAGATTTTATCTTCCTCCAACTATGCACACCTTAACTCATGATACACTAAATTTCATTTTATGACCTCCGACATCACCAACTGGATGTTTTGGAACTACAACTTTCTCAATTGATAATCTACAATTGATGTATTGTGATTTTGAACTCGGTTATGCAATATTGAGTACCTTACTTAATATTGTAGAAGTTTTGAATTTTTGACACCACTCAACATCCTTATTATGATCAATCTTTGTCCAATGAATAGAGGAGGAAATTTGTGATATGATGGTGAAGAATTTTCTCAAATTGGAGTATCGAGGAGAATGATATGGAATTTTCAATTTCTCCTTTTGTTCTAGCCTTTTTCATTATTTTTTCTTCCTTTTTCCTTGAGGGGCATGGACCCATTTCTATTCTCTTGCACACACCCAACTGGCTCCTTATGGATCCGTGCACCTAGTCCATTGTTCTAATGGTTGAGAATGATCCTGTCGATTGGACAATGTTGGATCATCTTCAACCTTGGGCACTGGAACCACAGTGCCCTAGGGAGCTCGACCAAGAGGGTGGGATGATGCCACAACATCTTTTGACGAATTTTAAAGCCACAAAAGTCTTCCCCTCATCTTTACGACCTTGCCCCTACCTTTGATCTATCATTATCATCTCTACGAGGGGCATGTGTCACTCCTCCAACCATGGTCGGCTTCCATGGACGTAACCATGATGGTTTGCATCCTACACCCCTTCTCTCAACTACTTTTTAATCCCTAAAGCTATGTAAGACCTCTCTCTATTATTTGCCCCTCTTTTCCTCTTCCATCATGCCATAAATCGCTTCATTTTTTATTTCTATTCTTCTTTTAGCTCAGCGGTTCCATCGTGAGCTTCTTTGGCTAATCTCCCACCTATGCCCCCCTCAACGCCAACCACAACAATCCTCATGTTTGGATGGCTGAGGTGCAGTTGGGATACATTCTCATGTGGTCTGAAGCATCCACCCACCCCTCCTGATCTGAGCTTTGATGAGCTAGAGAGCTGCAACTCCACCATTACCTCCCCTGTGTGCACGACAATAGCAAGCCTTGGAGGGGTGTCTAGCGGTGTTTGTGAGCTAACAAAAGTTGTTATCCATTGCTTGGGGATAGTGGGGAGTGGACAAAAGTGAAAGGGATGGAATCCTTACTGAGTTGGGCCAGACAAAGGGCCTGAAGCCCCAAATCACGACCTGATTACATGTCATATATCCCCCCTCTCTCATTTCTTTGAAATTTTTGCAATCTTGAAAATCCATATTAAATCATTAGTAAGTCAAAATGAGACATATTATCTATGAAATTTATCTTTCAAAAGCTAATTCTACTTCTAGATCATGTTCTATTGAAAATTTGTATCAAATGTATGTCTTTTACATGATTAGTGATATTTATGCTCCAACCTGATCACAGATGTCGTAAATCCTTATGATTGAATTTGATCATTAACTTGTGCTATCTTGTAATCTTTGAATTGATCTTGATCATTCCATGCTCTGTTGATGGCTTCATGATGTGTAATGTGCCTAAAATGTGATGATTGTGGACTATTTCAATGATGATATTTTCTTTTGCAAATATGGACCAAATGTGATTAAAAAATATATTGAACTTTATATCATCCTCATGATGACTTGTGACATGAAAATATCATGTCATACACTCTAGTTAACTATTATGACTAAGTGACCTAGACATGACATAAAATCTGATTTGATGTGCATATTGCTAAATCAAGATCTATTCTTGTATAAATCTCACCCTAATGGTCACCCATGCTATTTGGAGTAATCAAATCAATAACATGTTGATATTTGTGATACTAAATCAATCTTGATGAAAAACTCTGATACCCTAAATGAGATTACTCAAAACAAAACATGTGATCGGTCGTTGATTAACCACATAGAAAGAAAAGGGAAATAATTAAAGCCGAATTAAACATCACCAACATGTCCAAAAAATTTACAGAAAGGTCCACAAACCTCGATAACAATGCATACACTACCAGTTATTCACATATCTATGTAGTGGCCTCAACAACAATCTATATACAAAACATATGTCCCACATATATACATCCCATATAAATACATCGACATACTACCAAAACTCGAGTCTATATACATATTGTGGACCAAACATCCCCTGCCCAGACTGAGAATACATGGACAACTATAGGACACACTAACTACAAGCCAACTTTCTGGCTTCTAGTGCTCTCTAAGACGATCTTCCTCACCTCCATGAGTCTGATTGAATTGCTAGCGATCACCCAAAAAAGATGTGGTGACCGATGAGGTGAGACCCATGTCCCAACGAGAGATATAACTCTCAAAAAAATTATTGATTATAGCAGGTTAAATAGCTTAAGCAAATTAAGCAGATAGTACTACAATAATCTTGATTAATAGGATATTTAGAAGAACAAATAAAGCTATCAACATGTAATCAGCTAATTTCTCTTACCACATTATATACCAACTAAACATTATAAGAAACAAGGTAAGGGTTATCAACCAATATGAATCCTAATTTAACCTTAGTAGATGTGCTACATGGCTGGATTACATCTTTTAAAGCCATGGGGAGTTTGAGGTATTCCACTCAGACTCCAACTAACCACTCTGAAGTCATTCAATTTTGTACAAGATCTAGGAGAACTGAAATCCTAAGATCTCTTCACCCTTGGTCAGTATGAGTCTGGCACAGTGACATATGTAGACAAGATGCAATCAGCCTAGTTTGTCTTTGGTATATAGGTCACAATACTAGTAACCCTGGTATACAAAACCCAATCATCTGAGGTACAAGCACAGTTGTCCTCAATCACATCACATAAACAAATATATGAGGCACAACCTCAATCGTTCTCAATCTGAGACATGACCATAACCATCATCCAAACCTTGGGATCAAGATGTCAAGGATGTAGTCTCCCTACACCTGCACATACTCAACAATATGGGATTCTGAGCTTCACTTGTGGAATACTTATTTTACCATCCAACAAGTCCTAACACTGGAATGGTTCCACGACACAGGGCGCTACATGATTGGGGTTTCACTTGTTTAGTTAATGTCAATTGAGTGAGTTAAGGTTGCATTAATCAATTTACATACAAACCCTAAAGTAGTTCAATAAAAACATGGGTATATAACAACTCTAAAAGATAGAAAATGTATGAGATATAATTCTTATCACATCATTAGAGGATACCAACCCTTGTCTCATCATGAAGAGGATCACACCCCCATAAGGGCTCAAACCATGCCTAAGGGTCATTAAGACCACTCACATATCTCTTGCAAGAACATCATTATCTTTCCACACCTTATAAAAGGTTCAAAAAACCATCACCATACTTCTGATACATAGGTTAAGCATAACATTGCATCAAAGAGCTATGATGTTCGTAGGGTAACATGGTAGAGTTACGATAACATTAAGTAGTAGAAGAGTATTCTTCATCATAACAACATACAAGAAAGATAGGTGTGCATTAACCATCATCAATTAATTGCATTAGGCATAGGTTCAACGAGGTAGAATGATTTTGATGTCACAATCAGCATGCAAAACTAACTATCAGTTCATACACTTACTTAGGTTAAGGCCCGAGCCTTCACACCTAGAATCTCCATTGGATCATGGATATACCTAAGCCAAAACATCACCAATAAACCATGAAACTCCAACTAGACCATTGGATGTTATGTAAACAAAACCATCAGATTCCATTTAAGCAAAACCATTGAATCAGGCACATAGAAAGCCATCAAATCTTGCATCTAGGAAAGCCATCAATCATTGACCTAGAAGGGCCATCGAGTCTTGGACCTAGAGGTTGTTGACCTAAGTGTTATGCATTGTCTATATTTTGATAATGACTTAACCATTCCATTCATATGTATCTAATATTTCTATTTGAGATTGATTTTAGGAATTAGATGCAAGAAAAGAATTATTTCAATCAAACCCTAGCTTGATCAAGTTCAAGTCAAAAGAAGCATATGCACTTTTGTGGAAATAGCCATAAACAATTTAGGATGCTTTTTGTAATCATTTGTGTTCATGCTATGACTTGTAACTAAGATGAGAAAAAATTAGGAGCACTTAATTTGAACATTTAATCACTTTCAGGACATTTTCCAAAATACATCATAGATTGTATGATCGGCTGAGTTTCATTCCCAAAAACTCGACCAACACCTAGGATGGTTCTTAGAAATATCCAGGTTCAACCAAGTTTACCTCAGGATAAACTTGACCAACACCTTGCACTGGAAAACTGATGTTAAGCTATCAGTCGAGTTTCATCCAGGATAAACTTGACCGACAATTAGCTTGTCACATAGTTCTATCGGCCGAGTTACCTTTATGGAAATTTGATCGACTACATTGTATAGAATGTGCAGAAAAAGTGATTCTAGCCGTTAGAGTGTTGCAAACATCAAAAATAGATCCGTTCAGACATCCCACATGACTAGAACTCATTCTGAAATGCTTCTAGTGGCTAGTGGACATCCCCAACTATAAATTGGGCCCCTTGGACTTCATTCTAAGTTTGCTCCTTCATGCTATTCAAGCTCCTAGATATAGTTGAGTGCATTTTTTCCACTAGATCCCCTTTCTCTCTCTTTCTTATGAATCCAAAAGTCCATTTGAGTGAGATAGGCTACTCCATTGTACTCTTGTGAAGCTCTCAAATCTTCCCTTTCCCAACCCCTTTATTAAGAGAAAATTAGGTGAAATCTTCTACAAGGTTAAGGAGAAGGTGAAAGCTTCTCCAAGATGAAGGAGAAGGTGAAGGCTGAAGATCTTTCAGAAGAGTGGGAAATTTCTTCATGGTGGAAGACTTGTTGCAATAAGGGGAGATCCTTGGTGAAGGTGTCCAACTCCTTGCAAAATTGGGTAAGCCCATGTAGAGGTTGAAGACTCTTCCTCAAAGGATAGGTAAGTCTTGGTAAGGTTTATTGGCTCCTTTTGGTCCTTAAAGAGGAAGGATAGGTATCCTTTCCCTACAATAGGAAGGTCTTATTGTATGTCTTATAATGGAATATAAGTATGCAATGGTTGCAAAATCCTAGGGCTTGACCTCTCTAGGTTTTGGATTGACTTTCTCCTAGTTTGGAGATTTGAACCACTCTACATAACTTGTTCTTGTGATTGTTCAATCTCTCTCATCCTTGCTATGTACGATTAGTTGCACATCAAATTCCATATTTGCAATCCTACTTCTTATAGTAATTTGAAGGTCTAATAGATTTTGTTAAGTGCTTTTTAGCTCTATTCACTCCCCTTCTAGAACCCTTTGATCCAAAAGTGGTATCAAATTCACAGTCTTTTCTGACAAGATCTCCCATGAGATGAGAAGATGGGCGACAACCTTATAGGTTCTCTCAACTTGGAGGGATGGTTCTCCATGAGACCCCGATCTTTGACGGCACAAACTTCCTCTATTGGAAGAGAAAAATGGAGTTCTACATGCAAGGAATGATCTATTACATGTGGAAAGTAGTCATCCTTCCATAAAAGGAGCCATCCAGAGATGTTGCCACTTGGGATGAAGCCACACTCAAGAAGGAACATATGAATCCAAAGGATATAAGCATCATTTATGCAACCCTCACTACCTCCGAGTTCAAACGAATCTCTTCATGGGACACATCCCATGAGATATGGAACAAGCTTGCATTACCTATGAAGGGACCAAGCAAGTCAAGGAGTCTAAGGTCTACATGCTCAAGGGTCTCCTTGAAAACTTCAAAATGGGAAAGAAGGAGAGAGTTGTCGAGATGTACACAAGACCCAACACCATCATAAATGGTCTTTCTTCCTTGGGTCACCCTATGGATAGAGGTACCATAAACCCTAAGATCCTAAGGTCTCTCCCCAAGAGGTGGAAATCCAAGGTGACTTGCATTGAAGAAATAAGAAGCCTTGGTGGCATTGCTACCGAAGAGGTCATTGGAAATCTTCAAGCCTATGAGACAAAACTTGATGAGCAAGAGGAAGAGGAGAATAAAGAAGTAAAGGATTAAAAGAAGATAGAGGACAATGCATTCAAAGCTCAAGTGGAGGCAATTTTTCTCCAACAACTTGCTTGCCATCCTATCCTCCTTCCTCAAGTGAAGATGAAGCCCATAGTGACCATGACGCTAAATAATCCAAGGGGAAACACTTCAAGGAAAAGTCATCCTCCTCCACTCCAAGGTGTTATGAATGTGTCAAAAAAGGACATTACAAGAATGATTTCTCCAAGGAAAAGAAGTCCTACCACAAGAGCAGCTCCAAGAAGGATGCCAAGTACAAGAGGAAGGACAAAAAAGAAAGAAGAAGCAAGGATGAAACCCATGCCACATGGGAAGAGTCTTCTTCTAGTGATTTCATATCCAATAAGGGAGAATGTCACCTTTCTCTCATGGCCTCAACTAGTGAAGATATTGGTGTGGTAAGTGAGGTAAGTTTAAATGAAATATTTAAAGAAGCCTTAATTGATATGCTTAAAGATTCCCTCTCTTGTTATTCTTAATGCAAATCTAAGAAGAAGGTTTAGGGAATATCATGATGACTTGTATGCTAAGATTAATTTTGTTGCATCCAACTCACAAAAAAAAGATTTATTTAAGCGGAAGCAAATCATTTGTAGTGTATTACTGAAAATCACTAAAAATTAAAACTTTTTGCAAAGAGATCCATGCATAGGAAAACTCTTTCATCAAGAATCAAAGTATACATTTACATCATGGCTCATAAGTACATAACTTGTATCATCTCTTCTCAAGGATTACAACATCAGCTGCCCTATTAACATTATATACAGACTATATAAGAACCTTGAGGTATCAAGCCAAAATCTCATATCGATTCAATAAAAACACTAACTATAAACTCCGAGGACCTGAGAGTACAGAGACGACACATAGGACTACTATCTATACAAAACTTGGCAGCCAGTGCCTCCACTTGAGTTATCATTATTGTCCCTGTTGCTGTTGCTTTTCCCTTGCTATAGGGTTCCTGCTTCTTCTTCTGCGTTTACCTAAAAAGTTGGATCCCACAGGGGTGAGACAATTGTAAATTCCCTAGTGGGAGATATAACTCTTTGCCAAAACATTATTATAGCAGTTTATTATAATAAAATTGAGCATGAGTTCTTATATATTAACAACATATTAATCATTGAATGAATAGAGTAACGTAATCTCCTTTCCTAAGGAGAGCATTGCATTTATCCATGATAGAATCATAATTCATCCATCTACTTGAAATGAGTATAAAGAGATATGAATAACATCTATCAACTAGAGATGCATAAAAGAAATGTAACATCTGCCCATGAATTTCCGTATTCAATCCTTAAGCAAACATGTTATACGGCTGATTACATTTTACAATCACACTTATGCCCTGAGGAGATGAGGTATACTGCTCATACTCCAACCGACCATTGCGAAGTCAAAATCGGTACCATACAAGGTCAATGGAAGAGCCAGCTTCCAAGACCTCTCACATCTCAATCAGTGCGAGACAACGTACAGGACATCTTGTGTCTCTGCTAGATAGCTTTCCAGGGTATACTGGCAACTTCGCTATTAGAGTTACAGTGGTGTGCTGCACTCTCTTTGCAATTGTGAGATTTCTTGTTTATCTCCATCAATCTGACATTAATATTATTGGGAGATGTGTACTATATCTTTCCCAATTATCGAGAGATTCGTGGTACATCCATCCCGGTACAATAATGAAGGATTGTGAGGTTTAATGTTTACCTTTCCTCAATTCCCTCATTAGGACGTAAGGATACATTCTCCCATTGCCCCCACATATTCAAAATATGCATTCCGGGTTTTGTCGTGGAACACCCGTTTCACCATCACCTTTTGCTGACGATGATGGATCTATGGTCAGGGCTCTACATGATATGATTTCACTTGATTAATTAAGTACATTAGCATATTCTTTTAGCATCAATCAAGTTCTCAAATAGGAATTATTATGACAATTGCTACAAAGAAATATGTAAGCTCTTATCTATAGCTTTACCAAAACTTGTAATGCATTGGGATCTTAATCCCTTATCTTATTACTTGAAAGTTCACATCTTACAGCAACATCATTATCTTACATATCAAAAATGGGTATTCATACCCTCAATTCATCACTATGACTGTTTCCACTTGTTATGTAACTATTACCTCTAGGTCCTCAGACTGAGGTATACATGATACTTGTTACGTAAGCATCTCATATGGCTCACAAGACCCATTAAATGTCTTGTCACCTTTCACTAGGAAACAACTTACTCATATGACTCATAGAGTCCATGCACATTTTGTTACTTTTACTAAGCAACAACAACATTAAGACACACAAGGTCAATCAATATTTTATTATATAAGAGCCATAGCTCAAATATGGCTATGATCACCATCTCATGATGTTTGCATGGTTAATAAACATGACAACAGTCATACGATTCATTTATCACATCATGTGATACAATAGTAACACCACCATTCCTATATCAGGATTTGGGTTTACTATCAATTAGGATTTTCCATTCCATTACCCAATTTAGGGTTAGGATCTCCCATTTCTCATTAGTTAGAGTTTCATGTTTACATCATTAGTTCAAACCTAATATATTTCTCCACCCCTCTAGGAGCATTAAAAACTATCATAAGTATTTACTCATGATCATTACTTTCATCATATATCATTTATGAATATCAATTCAAGGTATGAGTTCATATCTCAACCTTACCATGGTATGTTTATCTCATACCCATTATCTTGGCTTAACCCCTTTCTCATAGTATTTAGCCAACACTTATCAAAGTGAATTGAATTTATTACATATTCATTGTAATAATTTACATAATACACACTTCTTGTATTTCTTATCCAAGTATATTGGATTGAGATGCATCAAGGTATATCAACCCTGAAATCCTAAATGTGATATCTATCATGTCCTGATGTATCACTTTTTTCCTCATTCCATCTTACTTAAGATAATCAACTGACCTTGTATTAAGGTATTTTCCTCTTAATACTTTTAACCATTCAACTATCACTTTCATCATATGGTGCATAGGTTACACATTTGTATTGTCCAACTATCCTTAATAATATGAACTTATCTAATGGTTAAACATTGTTGATATAGAATAATCCATTATCAACCACTTTAGGTATTTCAACTTTTAGGATGGTATCCACATCATAAATTAATGTTACATATATCATTCCTAAGAGTTTCATGTCCTCAACTTTGTAAGGTGTATAGGGTTGTTACACATGTATAGAGTTGGACATATAATGATCTAGGCATTATCTTGTCCCTTATACCCTTACTCATTAAAGTATCAATATTACCATTCATATGGTTTATCAATTTTACCCATCATGTGTGTAACATCCTCATCTTACTTGATTATATTATCCACACCCTTCTTTAGTGTATTGACCAATATACTATCACTAGGGTTTCATATACAAATACATGGTATCACCCTGGATTTGAGTCTCGCATCACATCATCATTCAGGGTGCCACATAATATCATTTTTATTTAGGGGTTTCATATGCATTACCCCAGATTAGGGTTTTACATAATATCATCCTTCCTTAGGGTTAGGATTGCATATAGCATCACCCTACATTAGGGTTTCATGTCACATTGCCTATAATTAGAGTTTGCTATTCATTCCAATTAAGTTTCTCTCATGGCATCTCCCTCAATTAGGGTTTCTCATGCAATCACCCTCAATTAGGGTTTCTTATGGAATTACCCTCAATTAGGGTTTCTCATGGAATCACCCTCAATTAGGGTTTCTTATGGAATTACCCTCAATTAGGGTTTCTCATGGAATCACCCTCAATTAGGGTTTCTTATGGAATTACCCTCAATTAGGGTTTTGAATTATATTACCCTGAATTAGGGTTACATCCTTACCATAGATCAGGATTATACCTCGCATTTCCCTAATTAGGGTTAAGGTTCATCAATCTTCTTGATTGGGTTTCATGATCTCTTTATCATGGATCATTCCCTAAAATTCATAGTTTATTTATATTGAAAGCATTGAGGCTTATCCATTACACGATTATTATATATGTATGAATTTCTCTCTCTCTCTCATCCTCTCTAGAATATTGACTATGTCAAACTTGGTTAGATTAGGTCATCCAACCCTTCAATTACGTTTATTCAATTAGGGTTGACATAGAATATTGAAGTATTGCTTACCTAAGCTTCAAGGATTAACTCATCTAATATTACAAATCACTTGGTACGATAAAGGTAAAACCCTAGTGATTTTCTTTAAGATAAATTATTAACAAATATAGGGTCAATTGATCCTTCATCTCATTAAGTTATCAATTGATTTGATCACTTTATGTTACCAAACGATCTTGACCCTTTGATCTCTAAATGGTTTGAACCCGTTTAAACAAATTGCCTTTCAAATCGAATGGGCTTGGGTCTCCAAACGGTTTGAGACTGTTTGGTCCTAAATGGTCTTGAGACCATTTGGACCCAAATGGTCTTGAGACTGTTTGGGCTCAAACGGTCTTAAGACCGTTTGGTCCAAACCATCTCAAAACCGAATGGACCAAAAAGTCCTTTCAACACTTACATGATTCATGATTTCAATGGATGAACCAATTATCAATTGAGTCCTTGATTTATTTACCATTTTAACTATTGATTCAACCTTGAATTAAACCATCAATTAGGGTTTTGAACCCAATTGATCTAGGATTTCAACTCAAGGAACCTTCAATTAGGGCTTGGAATCGAATAGCCATCAATGATCAACATTGTGGAATTGATTCCATTGCAACTAATGAATCATTATCAAATTTTTTATATGACCAGACCCCAAATGGTCTTGAGGTCGTTTGGATGACCTCAAAATGGTCTTGATACCGTTTTCCCCATTCCACCCTTGAAATTTGTGGAATTCAATAGGGTTTGGGTCATTGGATAGATCATCAAATCAGCAATTGATTATATTTTAATTTGGTATCTTTGGACCTTCAAATACTCAACCATACTTAACCCTAGACCTCCAAACGGTCTTGGTTGAACTCCAAATGGTCTTGAGACCGTTTGGGCAAAGTCAACCCAAAAACCTTAAATAACCAAATTGAAAATCCGCACTTAACCCGATTAGGGTTTACTAATTAATTAACCTTCAACTGATGATCCCTTTGGAATTCATTAATCAAATTTTATAGGTCATCAACCATCACCATTAACATCATAATTACCAAATGTTCAACCATGGTAAACTCTCCCAAACGGTTTGAAACTGTTTAACTTCAAACGGTTTGATAAAACTGTTTGCTTTCAAACGATTTTGGTTGAAACCGAATGAGATACAATTCCTTGGGAAAGTGTCCAAGATGGTGTCATCATCATATATCCTCGTTCATGTAACTCCTAGTACATCTTATTTCATGGAAATTCCATTTTCAACAAGCAATTAATCAAGAAGATGAAGGAATCAACGAAATTGCAAGATTAATAGTTGAATAACAATGTAGAGGGGTTCAAGTTATATAAACTGCCTCCAATTGAGCTCCAAAGCTTCAAGATCACGTAAAAAATGGTGGATGCAACTCCTTTCACTATCCCAAGGCTCGTCCTCAAGCTTTGAGTGAAAAGGAATGGTTAGAATTGAAGAGGGAATCGAGATAGGAAGAAATCATGCATTGATTTGTGATTTCCACCATGAATTCAAGGTGAAAGAGAGTCAAGAAGCTTAGCAACAGGTTGGGGCTCGTTCTCCTCTTGCTCCCAAGGTCGTTTTCCAAGCAAAGGGTGGAAGCGAATTCAAAATTCCCCCTTTACTCTATGGATAAATGAGCTTATATGTAATTTTTATTAAAAATTCAATTAGGAGAGAGAAAGTAGGAATTATCTCCCCCTTATCCTTGACACTTGCCCCCTTATCTTCCTTAGGGACGAGGCTATACTATTTTACCTCTTATTCCTCTCAATTATCCACAATTTAAAGAAAAGAAAATTAAGCACCTTAATCCATTTAATAGTAATATCCATAAGTGAGTGGATATTTCTTTTTCTTATAATTATGTGAGTGGGTTTTTCACCTCCTTGAGATATTTCGTGGCCCTATCAAGGCACAAGGACGTCCACACATATCTGAATTCAACCATTTCAATTTTGGTTGAAGGGCATTTTAATTAATAAATTTATTTTTGCATTAAATTGAATTAGGGTTTCAAATATGCTTAAATCTTGATTATTTTAATATCAAGATTCTCTTTCCTCCAAATTAATTCAAATGAGGCGACCCTCTCATTTTATTTGCTCTACATGATTCCAAGAAACATAAGGGTCCTTATTGAAGTGTTAATTTGCATATTGAACCCTAGGTTTTTGGGTAAATTGCACTTTACACCAAAACTGGGTTTTAATGCACAAACATTGCTCAACAAGCTCTATCTTGGTGCTCAAGCTTGTGGAAGCCATACCACTGCATCATACTCACTCTTATGATGTCTCAACATCTAAGGAACATTTTATGATGTACAATTTGCAAGTTAAACCCTCAACTTGGGTAATTTGCATTTTAGTCTAAAATTAACAAAATAATGTTTCAACATTATTCAAAAAGGATTGAAATTGAAATATAAGTTCCTCTTGAGCCTTAATTACTTTTCAAGAATTAAGATCAAGCATCTAATCAACTTTATTAGGCAAAACACCTAGGTTAGAACATAACCCAGGTCAGGGATGTTACAAATTATAAACCCCTAACAAGGATTTCGTCCCCGAAATCCCAGATAAAGGGAGACAGATATTATTCATTCTTCATACTATTTAGTCTCCATGTAACATTTCATTGTTATGGAGACATCATAAAACTTTGATAAACATAAGTTTATTTCCACACAAGTTTATCATGGAATAGTTCACACAGAACACATACTCCCATGCTCCTTTTTATTATTGATTGTGGAGTTGATTCTGTGTCAGGTAACACTTTCCTTATTACTTGTACTAACTATCTTATTGGTTGTACATTTTATCATCATAAGGAGAAGTTACTTATCAATTAAGAATTTATCTGAAAGATATATTTAATTTTTATGTGTATGCAAAGCATAAACCCCTAACATGTGATGTTCATACTATTTTACAAGATTAATCTAATTTCATGGTTGACCATTCCAGGTAGTCAACATAAACCGTCTGATATTTCTTTAGATACCAGGATCTCTTACTTTGGTGTCTATCACATGTGTTGAAAACACATCACATATTTATCTTCCTTCCAGCTTGGGACATCACTTGTTACATATATCTTCACCTTGGAACCAAAGTCCCAGATAAACTGATACTTTTCTAAGTATCCATCGCATGAACATTTTTATCTTATGCACATCAAGTGTCCTAAGACCCACTTGATTTCCATGTCCTCAAAAGGAAAGAAAACAAGGAATCATTTTCCTCTTATTATTTCATGTATTTTCAATTATTCATGAAACATTTATTCTTCCTCACATCCTAGGTTCCTTGCCCTTAGCATAGGAATTTACAAGGATGTTTACATAACATTATTACTTTCTTTGTCATTATCTAACATGTTGTGATCTTCATCACATTTCCCATTTCCACACTATGGAAAAGATCTTTATTAAACTTTATTGGACAGGAATCATTTCCCTTGTTCCCATTCTTGTCTTATGAGGAGTATACTTTTTACTTCCTCATATACACTTACTCATCTGAGATTAGCTCAGATTTCTCTCTCTTGTACTTAGGATATGATATATTTATTTATTCCATATTTCTAATTTCATGATACTCATTAGATTGTCTCAGAATGACTACTTGATCAGAGAAATCAAAAAGATGACAATCTAAGAGTTTCCATACTTACTTTATCATCAATAGCTGTATACCTGGCCAGGGTATATAAATATTGAGATTAAGTAGTATGCACTTTTTATACTATCATATTTCTTCTTTTTTATATTATCACATGCATAAGATTTAGCATTCCTGAATTTTATCCAGGCACCTCTTCTATACCTCATCCTTTTCTCATAGATGTAAAAACAATATGAAGCATTTATAATGTTACTGTACAAAATATAAGTCCTCATAGGACTAATCAGAGAGGGCTCAATCAATTACTTTCTCAATTAAGCTCAGGGAATCATAAAATGACATATTAGAATGACATTATTTTGTCTAACCTGTCATGATTCGTGGATGGTTCACTACCTCAGGTTGATTCTGCCTTAGAGGTTGATTCACCATAACATTTCTGGCTGAGCAATCTCTGGCCAGATGTCCTACCTGTCTACATTGGTGGCAAGTTCTGAGCTCTAGATGCGGTTTAGAATGTTCTTTACCCTTTCTGGATACCCATTGCCTTCGTGCATTAGGCCCTGATTCTGCTCGTGGTACCAGAAACTTCTTCTTTTTGGAACTACTAGGCCTCTGCTCCTGGATTTGGATAGGCCTTTTCTCAATTCTTCCTTTATATTCCTTTTCTGGATAATTCGGTCTGATATGTCCAGGCTTCCTACACCTATGGCGGATCCTGGTTTCATATTGTATCCTATTCCTTTCATCATTATTCATTGCTCCAACAGGCTGATGTTGAGCAGGAAACCTATTGGAGTTCAACACTTCATCATTGGGGGCTGGTAGTCTAAGTTGCATTGCTAATGCATGATCTACTATGTGTATCATAGTTGCACTAAATTTCTCAAGTAGAGCAAAGAAAGTTGGGCTCTCCATCATGGCTACGTAAAACTGGGGATGTGCAGGTGTATGTTCTTCTCTGCTCTGATCCCCTGCATCCCTTTTTGGTGAAACATTGCTACTTTCTACAGCAAATTCCTCATGTGACCCAGTCATCTTCAAGTTCTTCTTCTCCTATATGAGCAGAAGACACTATCAGATACACTAGAAGACACTAGAACAAACTCTACTACCTTAGTCCTATGTCTCTGTAGACTCAGCGAACCTAGAGCTCTAATACCACTAAATTGTTGCATCCAACTCACAAAAACAAGATTTATTTAAGCTGAAGTGAATCATTTGTAGCGGATTGCTGAAAATCACTAAAAATTAAAACTTTTTGCAAAGAGATCCATGCATAGGAAAACTCTTTCATCAAGAACCAAAGTATACATTTACATCATGGCTCATAAGTACATAACTTGTATAATCTCTTCTCGAGGATTACAACTTCAGCTACCCTATTAACATTATATACAAACTGTACAAGAATCTTGAGGCATCAAGCCAAAATCTCATATCGATTCATTAAAAACACTAACTATAAACTCTGAGGACCTGAGAGTACAGAGACGACACATAGGACTACTATCTATACAAAACTTGGTAGCCAGTGCCTCCACCTGAGTTATCACTATTGTCCCTATTGCTGCAACTTTTCCCTTGCTATAGGGTTCCTGCTTCTTCTTCTGTGTTTACCTAAAAAGTTGGATCCCACGGGGGTGAGAGAATTGTAAATTGCCCCAGCGGGAGATATAACTCTCCGCCAAAACATTATTATAGCATTTTATTATAATAAAAATGACCAGGAGTTCTTATATATTAACAGCATATTAATCATTGAATGAACAGAGTAACGTAATCTCCTTTCCTAAGGAGGGCATTGCATTTATCCATGATAGAATCATAATTCATCCATCCACTTGCAAAGAGTATAAAGAGATATGAATAGCATCTATCAACTAGAGATGCATAAAAGAAATGTAACATCAGCCAATGAATATCCATATTCAATCCTTAAGCAGACATGCTATACGGCTGATTACATTTTACAATCACACTTATGCCCTGAGGAGATGAGGCATACCGCTCATACTCCAACCGACCATTGTGAAGTTGAAATCGGTACCATACAAGGTCAATGGAAGAGTCAACTTCCAAGACCTCTCACATCTCGGTCAGTGTGAGACAACGTACAAGACATCTTGTGTCTCTGCTAGATAGGTTTCTAGGGTATACTGGAAACTTCGCTATTAGAGTTATAGTGGTGTGCTGCACTCTCTTCACAATCGTGAGATTTCTTGTTTATCTCCATCGATCTGGAATTAATATTATTGGGAGATGTGTACTTCATCTTTCCCAATTATCGGGAGATTCGTGGTACATCCATCCCGATACAATAATGAAGGATTGAGAGGTTTAATGTTTACCTTTCCTCAATTCCCTCATTAGGACGTCAGGATGCATTCGCCCATTGCCCCCACATATTCAAAATATGTGTTCCAGGTTTTGCCGCAGAGCACCCTTTTCACCATCACCTTTTGCTGACGATGATGGATCTATGGTCAGGGCTCTACATGATATGATTTCACTTGATTAATTAAGTACATTAGCATATTCTTTTAGCATCAGTCAAGTTCTCAAACAGGAATTATTATGACAATTGCTACAAAGAAATATGTAAGCTCTTATGTATAGCTTTACCAGAACTTGTAATGCATTGGGATCTTAATCCCTTATCTCATTACTTGAAAGTTCACATCTCACAGCAGCATCATTATCTTACTTATCAAAACTGGGTATTCATACCCTCAATTCATCACTCTGACTGTTTCCACTTGTTATGTAACTATTACCTCTAGGTCCTCAGACCGAGGTATACATGATACTTGTTACATAAGCATCTCATATGGCTCACAAGGTCCATTAAATGTCTTGTCACCTTTCACTAGGCAACAACTTACTCATATGACTCATAGAGTCCATGCACATTTTGTTACTTTTACTAAGCAACAACAACATTAAGGCACACAAGGCCAATCAATATTTTATTATATAAGAGCCATAGCTCAAATCTGGCTATGATCACCATCTCATGATGTCTGCATGGTTAATAGACATTATGACAGTCATATGATTCATTTATCAGATCATGTGATACAATAGTAACACCACCATTCCTATATCAGTATTTGGGTTTACTATCAATTATGATTTTCCATTCCATTACCCAATTTAGGGTTAGGATCTCCCATTTCTCATTAGTTAGAGTTTCATGTTTACATCATTAGTTCAACCCTAATATATTGCTCCACCCCTCTAGGAGCATTCAAAACTATCATAAGTATTTACTCATGATCATTACTTTCATCATATATCATTTATGAATATCAATTCAAGGTATGAGTTCATCTCTCAACCTTACCATGGTATGTTTATCTCATACCCATTATCTTGGCTTAACCCCTTTCTCATAGTGTTTAGCCAACACTTATCAAAGTGCATTGAATTTATTACATATTCATTGTAATAATTTACATAATACACACTTCTTGTATTTCTTATCAGAGTATATTGGATTGAGATGCATCAAGGTATAGCAACCCTGAAATGCTAAATGTGATATCTATCATGTCCTGATGTATCACTTTTCTCCTCATTCCATCTTACTTAAGATAATCAACTGACCTTGTATTAAGGTATTTTCCTCTTAATAATTTTAACCATTCAACTATCACTTTCATCATATAGTGCATAGGTTACACATTTGTATTGTCCAACTATCCTTAATGATATGAACTTATCTAATGGTTAAACATTGTTGATATAGAATAATCCATCATCAACCACTTTAGGTATTTCAACTCTTAGGATGTTATCCACATCATAAATTAATGTTACATAAATCATTCCTATGAGTTTCATGTCCTCATCTTTGTAAGGTGTATAGGGTTTTTACAAATGTATGGAGTTGGACATATAATGATCTAGGCATTATCTTGTCTCTTATACCCTTACTCATTAAAGTATCAATATTACCATTCATATGGTTTATCAATTTTACCCATCATGGGTGTACCATTCTCATCTTACTTGATTATATTAGCCACACCCTTCTTTAGTGTATTGACCAATATACTATCACTAGAGTTTCATATACCAATACATGGCATCACCCTGGATTTGAGTCTCACATCACATCATTATTCAGGGTTCCACATAATATCGTTCTTATTTAGGGTTTCATATGCATTACCCTAGATTAGGGTTTTACATAATATCATCCTTCCTTAGGGTTAGGATTGCATATAGTATCACCCTACATTAGGGTTTCATGTCACATAGCCCATAATTAGACTTTACTATTCATTCCAATTAAGTTTCTCTCATGGAATCTCCCTCAATTTGGGTTTCTCATTGAATCACCCTCAATTAGGGTTTCTTATGGAATTACCCTCAATTAGGGTTTCTCATGGAATCACCCTCAATTAGGGTTTCTTATGGAATTACCCTCAATTAGGGTTTCTCATGGAATCACCCTCAATTAGGGTTTCTTATGGAATTACCCTCAATTAGGGTTTTGAATTATATTACCCTGAATTAGGGTTACATCCTTACCATAGATCAGGATTATACCTAGCATTTCTCTAATTAGGGTTAAGGTTCATCAATCTTCTTGATTGGGGTTTCATTATCTCTTTATCATGGATCATTCCCTAAAATTCATAGTTTATTTATATTGAAACCATTGAGGCTTATCCATTACATGATTATTCTATATGTATGGATTTCTCTTTCTCTCATCCTCTCTAGAATATTGACTATGTCAAACTTGGTTAGATTAGGTCATTCAACCCTTCAATTAAGTTTATTCAATTAGGGTTGACATAGCATATTGAAGTATTACTTACCTAAGCTTCAAGGATTAACTCATCTAATATTACTAATCACTTGGTACCCTAAACGTACAACCCTAGTGATTTTCTTTAAGATAAATTAGTAAAAAATATAGGGTCAATTGATCCTTCATCTCATTAAGTTATCAATTGATTTGATCACTTTATGTTACCAACCAATCTTGACCCTTTGATCTCTAAACGGTTTCAAACCATTTAAACAAATTTCCTTTGAAACCGAATGAGCTTAGGTCTCCAAATGGTTTGAGACCGTTTGGTCCCAAATGGTCTTGAGATCGTTTGGACCCAAACGGTCTTGAGACCATTTGGACCCAAACGGTCTTGAGAACGTTTGGGCTCAAACGGTCTTAAGACTGTTTGGTCCAAACCATCTCAAAACTGAATGGACCAAAAAGTCCTTTCAACACTTACATGATTCATGATTTCAATGGATGAACCGATTATCAATTGATTCCTTGATTTATTTACCACTTGAACTATTGAATCAACCTTCAATTAAACCATCAATTAGGGTTTTTAACCCAATGGATCTAGGATTTCAACTCAAGGAACCTTCAATTAGGGCTTGGAATCGAATAGCCATCAATGATCAACATTGTGGAATTGATTCCATTGCAACTAATGAATCATTATCAAAATTTTGATATGACCAGACCCCAAACGATCTTGAGCTCGTTTGGATGACCTCCAAACGGTTTTGAGACCGTTTTCCCCATTCCACCCTTGAAATTTGTGGAATTCAATAGGGTTTGGGTCATTGGATAGATCATCAAATCAGCAATTGATTGTATTTTAATTTGGTATCTTTGGACCTTCAAATACTCAACCATACTTAACCCTAGACCTCAAAACGGTCACGGTTGACCTCCAAACGGTCTTGAGACCATTTGGGTGACCTTTAAACGGTCTTGAGACCGTTTGGGCTAAGTCAACCCAAAAACCTTAAATAACCAAATTGAAAATTAGCACTTAACCCGATTAGGGTTTACTAATTAATTAACCTTCAATTGATGATCCCTTTGGAATTCATTAATAAAATTTGATAGGACATCAACCATCACCATTAACATCAGAATTCCCAAATGTTCAACCATGGTCAACTCTCCCAAACGGTTTCAAAACCGTTTAACTTCAAACGGTTTGATAAAACCGTTTGCTTTCAAACGATTTTGGTTGAAACTAAATGAACAACATGTTGAAACCGAATGAGATACAATTCTTTGGGAAAAGTGTCCAAGATGATTTAATCATCATATAACCTCGTTCATGTAACTCCTAGCACATATGATTTCATTTAAATTCCATTTTCAACAAGCAATTAATCAAGAAGATGAAGGAATCATTGAAATTGCAAGATTAATAGTTGAATAACAATGTAGAGGGGTTCAAGTTATATAACCCGCCTCCAATTGAGCTCCAAAGCTTCACGATCACGTCAACAATGGTGTATACAACTCCTTTCACTATCCCAAGGCTCGTCCTCAAGCTTTGAGTGAAAAGGAATGGTTAGAATTGAAGAGGGAATCGAGATAGGAAGAAATCATGCATTGATTTGTGATTTCCACCATGAATTCAAGGTGAAAGAGAGTCAAGAAGCTTACCAACAGGTTGGGGCTCGTTATCCTTTTGCTCCCAAGAACCCAAGGTCGTTTTTCAAGCAAAGGGTGGAAGTGAATTCGAAATTCCCCCTTTACACTATGGATAAATGAGCTTATATGCAATTTTTATTAAAAATTCAATTAGGAGAGAGAAAGTAGGAATTATCTCCCCCTTATCCTTGCCACTTGCCCCCTTATCTTCGTTAGGGACGAGGATATACACGTTTTCCTCTTATTACTCTCAATTATCCACAATTGAAAGAAAAGCAAATTAAGCACCTTGATCCATTTAATAGTAATATCCATAAGTGAGTGGATATTTCTTTTTCTTATAATAATGTGAGTGGGTTTTTCACCTCCTTGAGATATTTCGTGGCCCTTGCAAGGAACAAGGACTTCTACACATATCTGAATTCAACCATTTCAATTTTTGTTGAAGGGCATTTTAATTAATAAATTTATTTTTGCATTAAATAGAATTAGGGTTTCAATTATGCTTAAATCTTGATTATTTTAATATCAAGATTCTATTTCCTCCAAATGAATTCAAATGAGGCTCCCCTATCATTTTCTTTTCTCTACATGATTCCAAGAAACATAATGGACCTTATTGAAGTGGTAATTTGCATATTGAACCCTAGGTTTTTGGGTAAATTGCACTTTACACAAAAATTTGGTTTTAATGCACAAAAATTGCTCAACAAGCTCTATCTTGGTGCTCAAGCATATGGAAGCCATACCATTGCATCATACTCACTCTTGTGATGTCTCAACATCTGAGGAACATTTTATGATGTAAAATTTTCAAGTTAAACCCTCAACTTGGGTAATTTACACTTTAGTCCAAAATTAACAAAACAATGTTTCAACATTATTCAAAAAGGACTGAAATTGAAATATAAGTTCCTCTTGAGCATTAATTACTTTTCAAGAATTAAGAGAAAGTATCTAATCAACTTTATTAGGAAAAACACCTAGGGTTAGAACATAACCCAGGTCAGGTATGTTACAGATTTCCTCGAGAAAAATGAGAAAGTGTGTCTTGATAGTATTGATTCTTTGCAAGGATAGATTCTTGATCTTGAGCTCCAATTCAAGGGATTTGAAGCAGAGAATGATATCTATCTTAAGAACATCAATATTCTTAAGGAGGAAAACCAAACCTTCCTTGATGAGCTTGTCTTACTTAGAACTAAAAATGATGATCTTAGACATTCTTGTGATGCTATTAAAGATGAAAATAGAATCGATCTTGATGACCTTATCATGCTTAGAACTAAAAATGCTAGATTTCTTGCTCAAATTAATGATATTTCTTCTATACCTTTATTGCCTAGTAATGAGGTAGATAGCATTACTCTTGAAAGAGATTATTATAATACAAAAGCCCTCTGTTTGGAGGTCGACTGACATCATTCTCAAGATGATTTAGCTAGTCTTTCTTCTAATGTTATTACTCTTAGTGATGATAATCACAAACTTAGATCTTTCTTACCAAAGGTTCTCAAAGGAAAGAAATCCCTCAATGAAGTTCTAGATCATCCTACCAAACAAGTTTGTACTAGTGGTTTGGGATATGTAGGGGGACTTCAAAAGAGAAAGAGCAAGGGAAAGGGTAAGAAAAAGAGCAAGAAACCTCCTATATTCCATGGATAGGCATAAAACTCCAAGAACCCAATGGTTTGTGTGCATATCAAGAGTGATGATCATTACTCTACTTATTATCCTTATAGAGAGAAGGGGACCAACCCAAAGATGAAATATGTCACCTAAGCTAACTCTAGCTCCCAAGGTTTGAGTTTGACACTGACATCTTCCTTTCTTATAGGTAAAAGGAAAATGGATTGTTGATAGTGGTCTCTCAAAGCACATGACAGGTGAAATCAGTCACTTCAACAAGTTCACTAAAAAGAAAGGAGGATCAGTGACTTTTGGTGACAACAACAAAGGTAAAGTGATAGGTGAGGGTGATGTAGGTGATTCACTATGCATCAAGAATGTTCTTCTTATGGATGGCCTACATCACAATCTAATTGGTGTTAGACAATTATGTGATAATGGTTATCTTGTCCTTTTTAGCTCATTTAAATGATTGCTTCTAGATTCCCTCTCCTTTGATGTTATATATATGGGAACTAGAAATGGAAATTTTTATGTTAATGTTCTTGATTCTCTTAATCCTATTATTGGTAGATGCCTTGTTGTTGATTTGAATGATATATCTTTGTGGCACCATAGGCTTGGTCAAGTAAATATGCATCAGTTGAAGAAGTTGAGAAAAAAGGAATTGACAAAGGGATTTCCTAAATTGGACTTTGAAAAGGATGAGGAATGCCAACCTTTTACCCAAGTAAAGCAAACAAAATCCTCTGTTAAATCCAAAGGAGTCCTTAGTACCAAAAGAGCTCTTAAACTTATTCATATTGATCTATTTGGACCAATGAGAACTCAATCGCTTTGTGGTAGCAAGTATTGTCTCGTGATTGTCGAAGATCTCTCTTTCTATACTTGGACCTTCTTAGTTTTAAAAAGTGGCACTCTCAATGTTTTCTCTACTTTTTGCAAACAAGTTGAAAACAAAGCTTCGATCTGAATCATTTCTATATCTAGTGACCATGGGGGGATTTGAAAAGTTATGTGAAGAATTCAGTTACATTCACAACTTTTCTTCCCCTCATACATGAAAACAAAATGGGATTGTAGAGAGAAAGAAAGGTCTCTATAGGAAATGGCTAGGACCATGATTCTAGAGTATGATACTCCAAAGAAGTTTTGGGTTGAAGCAGTTAGCACCTCATGCTTTGTGCAAAACCGAGTTTTCACTCATCTATCTTTAAATAAAAACCCCTATGAGTTATGGCGTGGTAGAAAGCCCTCTATTGATTTCTTTCATGTTTTCAATTGTCCTTGTTTTGTTTTGAACACCAAGGATTTTCTTGACAAGTTTAATGTGAAATCATACAAGGCTTTTTTTCTTAGCTATAGCACTACTAGCAAGGTTTATAGAGTGTTTAACATTGATTTATCTAAAGTAGAAGAATCCATCAATGTTAAATTTGTTAAGACTAACCCCTTTGTTTCCAAGAATATTGTAAATGATGATGTTGTAGATGAGGTGAATCCTCACTTGAAAGAGCTCGACATTGTCGACAAAGGAAAAGAGTTGATAGTAGATGAAGAAGAGAAAGAAGAACAAAAGAAGGATCCAACTCCCCTCTTTGATAAAGATCATCCTAAAGAGCTTATCATAGTCAATCCTTTTGAAAGGGTGAAGATGTGGGATGCATTCAAAAAAGAACAAGCCCACAACCCCTTCATCTCACAACTTGAGCCAAAGAACATCAAAAAAGCTCTCAGAGATGATGAATGGATTCTAGCTATGTACGAGGAGTTAGAGAAGTTTCAAAAGAACAAAGTGTGGACTTTAGTGGCAAAACCAAGTGATAGGAAGATCATTGGAACCAAGTGGTTCTATCAGAATAAGCTAGATGAAAGCGACAAGTGGTAAGAAACAAAGAAAGGTTAGTTGCTCAATGATACAATCAACATGAAGTTATTGATTTTGATGAAAGTTATGAACCTATTTCTAGACTTGAATATATTAAAATGTTACTTTCCTTTACTATCTATAAAATTTCTGATTTACCAAATGGATGTCAAAAATTCATTTTTGAATTGTACAATAGAGGAGGAAGTCTTTGTGCCTTGTCTTTGAACATGATAAGCTCCCTAACCATGTTTATTTGTTATAAAAATCTCTATATAGACTCAAACAATCCCCTAGATCTTGGTATGAGAAATTAAAGAACTTTTTGTTAGACAATGGCTATATCATGGTCAAAGTTGATTCTGCCCTTTTTCTCAACACACTTTTAGCAACTTTTTTATTATTCAAATTTATCTCGATGATATCATTTTTGGAGGAACTGATCTTGATCTTTGTATGGAGTTTAGTTCTCTTATAAAGAGTGAGTTCGAGATGAGTATGATGGGGAAGCTTATTTTCTTCCTTAGATTTCAATTCAAACAAACAATGAAAGGAAACTTCATTAACCAAGACAAGTATACAAGTGAACTTATGAAGTTCTTTGGGATGGAGAACACCGAGACAATGGACACCCCCCACATCAAACACTGCCAAACTTGATAGAGATGAGGAAGGTGAGAAAGTGGACCAGTATATATATAGATCTATGATTGGTAGCTTACTTTTTTTAACTATCTCTAGACCTAATATTATGTTTAGTGTTGGCTTGTGTGCAAGATTTCAATAAAGTCCTAGAAAATCCCATCTTATAGCGGCTAAGAGGATTTTGAGGTATCAAGCCAAAATCCAAAATTTTAGACTATGGTATCCCAAATCAAGGGACTTTACTCTTACTGCTTATAGTGATGTGGATTATGTAGGGTGCTTAATTGATAGAAAGTGTGCAAGTGGAACTTGCTTCTTCCTAGGATCATGCTTAGTATCTTGGTTCTCTAAGAAACAAACCACATTGGCTCTTTCAACTACTGAGGTTGAATACATTGCAGCTGGGTGTTGTTGGACCCAAGTCCTATGGATGAAGCAAATGCTCCAAGACATTAACATTCATTTTGATGCTTCTCCTATCTGTTGTGATAATACTAGTGCAATTGATCTTTCTTATAATCCTATATTTCATAGTAGAGCCAAACATATAAAGGTCCACCACCACTTCCTTCGTGACCACATTGCCAAAAAGGATATTTATATCACACATGTGGAAATGGAACATCAACTTGTGGGCATTTTCATAAACCTCTATCTAGAAAGAAATTTACCTTTATTAGATCAAAATTGCTTGTTATTACTGTTGATGATATTGGTATGCCTTCTAGCTAGATATTCTCATACCTATATGCTCTTTCTCATAGTTTGATCATCTCATACTTGAAAGTGTTGTATTTGCCTTGTTTCATGCCTTATTTTGCTTGTATTTGATTTTTTTTGAAAATGTGTGTTCTACTGCAAAATAGTAGCCAATGATGATTTAGATGTGCTCAATATGTTCAAAATCATGATAGATAGAAAAATAATTTTATATAGCACTCTAGTGGCTTAGAATTGAACTTCTTATCTTTTGGACAAACTAACTGATTGGCCGAGTTTGACCTGGGAGAAACTCGACCGATCACAGGCTGAGGACTGAACTAAACCCCATTGTCGGCTGAGCTTCCCAAAACCTAAACTCGACCAAAAACATTGTTGGGTAGAAAATATATATGTTGTTAGTTGACATTTCTCCCTCTCAACTATAGAAAGTCGATCGATAGCCACTCTCCTTCATTCTTCTTCCAACCCTAGGGCAAACCCAACTTCTCCCTTACCCTCTTTAGCCCCAGATCAGCCATCCTACCCTCTCCCAATCTCGATATAGGTGGTTAGATAGCCTACAGCTTGTTCCATCTCCTTCTCTTGTGGTCATTTCATCTCCATCTGACCTCCATGGGCTCAAACTGTAGAAAACACACCGGACCAGTGGGAGTTTTGTCATCTTCACTACTCCTAGGCACCTCCTTTAATGGCACCTCTTTCATCTCCTCTCAGGCCATGAATAAGTATTAGGAACTTCTTCCTTGAATGCCTTTTCCATTCCATGCCTTGCTTGAACAACCTAATGGAGTGATGCAAGAGGTTGTTGAGGTTTTCAAATCTCATCACCTTAGTGCTTTGTGTGTACAGATATTGTGCTACACTAATCTATGTCTAGCTCAAAAGTGGTCTACAAATTTTATGCAAACCTCATGTGGAATTACATTGCCCTTGTGCCACCACCTAACACCCAAGTTATCTTGACCTCCATGATTACGGGTACCAAGATTACCATCTCTGAGGATTCTCTGAATTCCTATTTCAATGGTACTAACTTTGCAAATACATGAATGGCTTCCTATCACAAGTACCTTGACTTGCTTGACCATGAGAAGTTCTACAAAAGCTTTGACCCTGAGCTCACCCTTCTTGACATCCACAAGTTTTTGAAGAAAACCAATGTTCCATATAGGAAGAAATCCATCCCTCCTACCTCTTCCCTTAACATCAAGACTCATCTTATTGCATTAGTAGTCAACTGCAATATCCATCCAAAGTAAAATCAAATAGATATTGCAGAGAATACTGATATGATAGTGTATTGTCTCCTAAATGATGTCAGAGTCAAATGGGCCCATTACATTCTTCATCACATGACCTGTTCAACTCAGGGAAGAACACCAGTGGAACCCACCTGCCTTATCAGAATTGATATGTGGTGTGTTTGCTCACCATACTGAAAAATCCCTTTTCCATGAGATTGGCTACAAAGTGAGTAGAAAATGTGTTTATATTAGTGAAATTGCTATCAAGACATCATTCCATCCTACCTCCTATGCCACACCAAGTACTTCCACATCCACTCAGGCACCTCCACCTCCTCCTAAACTTGATCGTGCCTCATTTCTGGTGTCGAATGAAACCATGATGGGCTACATGATGCACACAGACGTACAACCTATAGGTCCAGGAGAACCTACACCAAGATCTAGTTCAAATCACGTTCCAACATGAACTTATCATGCAGCCACCCTCACCCCATCTACCAACACTACCCAACTATTGACTATGCTTCCTATGCATACAGTTAGTTCTACCCAGACCACCACCCTATTGCTTCCATTTTACCCCCAACCTCTGATGGAGGACCTGATACTGCTTCCTGTCAGCCTCTAGCTCTTCCCATTGGTCTTGCTTACACCTTCCTTTCTAGTTATGATTAGTTGTTTATACCCAATTATGAGCAAGTAGAGGTTCTGATTGAGTGTGGTGTCTCATGGGTAGAGCAAAATCACAGATGGCCCAGTCTTCACTCCTTTGTGCTTGATGAAGACATTAAGATGACTGATAAGGATGTTGATGATGATTCTAGTGGTGATGATGATGGTGATGGTGATGAGGATGTTGATGAAGATGGTGATGATGGTTCTTCTAATGATGGTGGGGCTATACTTTCTGCACCAAATGCACCTTCATACGGGGATGAGGACTACCATCCTAAAGACGATGAGTAAGTTGACATAGATGTATTATATGTTTAGTTCTTAGTCTATAAGACACTCATATATATCTCTTTTTGTATACTATCATGTACCGAACATTTGGGGACTGTATCTGAGGCATAGTATTTTCGTGTCTCATAGTTTCTTTATTTTTGTAGTTTTTTTATCTATAGTGGACATATCTATTATTGTAATCTAATCTCATGTACCTATAATCGATGTTTAGTTCCATATTATGAGTTCTTAGTATGTTCTTTTGTATCTAGATTATGATTCTAGATTGCTTGTTCTCTATCTGTGTCTCCATTTGGTGCTTTCTTGGTGGTTTCTTTTGTAGTTGGTACCTATGGATAAGACATGTGTTTTTTATCACTTCTACCCCCTTGCCATTTTGATATGACAAAGGGGGAGAACTGAGCTCAATCATATTGTATTGTGATCCTTTCCCAGTCTATTTTATAAAATATCATTTGTCTTGTAAGAGAATTCAATAGTTTATATGTGCTATGGTTATTTTTTCTTTTTGGAAGACACTAACTAGATAGGTGAAGGAATAGAGAAATTGAGGTGAGCATGAATTGAGGAGGAGAAATTGCTATTGTTCATTCATGTATCCCCTTACAATTCACAAGGTAAAAGTTTAAATTATAAATGTTTTTCAATATGTTGAGGAATTGTTTATCATCGTCAAAAAAGGGGAGAATGTTGACCTAAGTGTTATACATTGTCCATATTTTGATGACTTAATCATTCCATTCATATGTATCTAATATGTCTATTTGAGATTGATTTCAGGTATTAGGTACAAGAAAAGGATCAATTCAATCAAGCCCTAGCTTGATCAAGTTCAAGTCAAAAGCAATGCAAATGCAATTTTGTGGAAATAGCCTTAAATGACTTAGGACTATTTTTGTAGTCATTTGTATTGATTTTATGACTTGTAACTAAGATGAGAAAAAATCAGGAGCACATAAGTCGAATGTTTAATCACTTCAATAAAATTTTCCAAAATACATCACAAGATGTATGATCGGCCGAGTTTCCTTTCCAAAAACTAGATTGATACCTAGGATGTGTCTTGGAAATGTCCAGTTTTGGCTGAGTTTACCTTAGGATAAACTCGACCAACACCTTGCACTGGAAAACTAATTTTAAGCCATCAGTCGAGTTTCATCCATGATAAACTTAGTTGAAAACTCAAAATTAGCTTGTCGCATAGTGCTATCAGTCGAGTTACCTTTATGGAAACTCGACCGACTACACTGTACGAGATGTGCAGAAAAAGTGATTCTAGCCATTAGAATGTTGCAAACATCAAATATAGATCCTCTGACACCCCAAATAACTAGAAATCATTCCTAAGTGCTTCTAGTCGCTTGTAGACATCCCCAACTATAAATTAGAGCCCTTGGACTTCATTCCAAGTTTGCTCCTTCATGCTATTCAAGCTCATAGATATAGTTGAGTGCATTTTTTCCATGAGAGCCCCTTTCTCTCTTGCTTACAAATCTAAATGTCCATATGAGTGAGATAGGCTATGTGTGAGATATCTACTCAATTGTACTCTTGTGAACTCTCAAACCTTCCCTTTGCCAACCTCTTTCACAAGAGAAAAGTTGGTGAAAGCTTCTCCAAGGTGAAGGAGAAGGTGAAAGCTTCTCCAAGGTGAAGGAGAAGGTGAAAGCTTCTCCAAGTTGAAGGACAAGGTGAAGTATGAAGATCCTTGAGAAGAGTGGGTAATTCCTTCAAGGTGAAAGACTTGTTGCAAGAATGGGAGCTCCTTGGTGAAGGTGTCCAACTCCTTGTAAAAGTGGCAAAGCCCTTGTAGAGGTTAAAGACTCTTGCTCAAAGGATAGCTAAGTCCTTCTGAGGTTTATTGGCTCCTTTGGGTCCTTAAAAAGGAAGGCTAGGTATCCTTTCTATGAAAAAGGAAGGTCTTATTGTATGTATTATAATGGAATATAAGTATGCAATGGTTTCAAAATCCTAGGGCTTGACCTCTGTAGGTTGCGGAGTGACTTTCTCCAAGTTTGGAGATTGAACCACTCTACATAGCTTGTTCTTGTGCTTTTTCAACTTCTCTCATCCTTGCTATGTATGCTAAGTTGCACATCAAATTCTATATTTGGAATCCTACTTCTTGAAGTAATTTGAAGGTCTAATTGATTTTGTTTAAGTATTTTTCAGCTCCATTCACCCCCTCTCCAGAGCATTTTTATCCAACAGAGGTACCATTGGATCCTTACCTAGGTAGGATGTCAGTTTTGATCCAACATGTGAACCATAAAATGTGAGTAATTAGGTGAACCATCAGATGTTGACCATCAAATCTTGACTTCAGTGAAACCATGGGTTGTGAACCATCGAATCATGGAACCAGTGAACCATCGAGTCATGACACAATGAGATTGTTGTTTGTGAACTCAATGAAGCCATTGGTTGTCAACACTAGGTGGAAAAGAAATCTACAACATCAAGTAAAACCACCATTTGATAGAGTTTATAAAACCATTGATTAAACCACTTGATGAGAGCACAAGACCATTAGTTTTTAAGGAAAACAAAGTCATCAGTTTCAAGCACCAACGAAGGTCCAAAAGAGTAACTAAGTCTAAGACATCAGTTTACACAAGAAATCAAACCATCATATCATGAAACAAGGTAGAAAATAGTCCATAATATCTAAGGAAAGCCATTATTTCTCACCTCAAAAGAACCATCGATTCATGGACATTCAAGGTCTAGGGTTTCCACTTCCAAGGAGTAAATGTGTACATGAATAAGGAGTACATCAAGGAATATTGTCTACTCAAGAGATACAATACAAGATCAAACCCTAGGAAAACATATCATCTTTCTACTTAGTACTACATTTTAGATTAAGATCTTGTAGATGCAAGTTACGAGTAAGTAATAAACATGGAGAAAGTTATATAACTCGCCTCAAAGATGATGAATAAGGTCAAAATAATAAGTTACCTTGAACAAAGAGAGTAGAAACCCTAGCTTTAGCACTCCACACGTCCAAGCTAGCTCCTTTCTCCAAGAACAAGCAAACCCCAGGTCAAAGAAGCAAGAAGGAAGGTGTTCTTCAACCTCTAGCACAAGATCCACCAAGAAACACCATGGATCCGACCAAGAAGGAATAGAAAGAAGGTAGGGCAAAAAGAAAAATGAAGAAAGGAAGGAGATCTTACTTTTTAAGGTCGAGAAACAAGGCAAGAAAGCTCTAAATGACTAAGAAGAGGGTAGATCCAAACCCTAGGTGCACATGCAAGCAAGATCGGCCAAGCTTCTTCTTCCTTTAACTACTTCTTTTCCACCCAAGCAACATGTACAAGCTTGAAGAAGCAAGAAAAAGAAGGGAGGTGTCTAAAGAGCTTTTTTACATGGAAGGAGAGAGGTATATAATGCTTGGGGTGAGAGAGAAAGGAAGGAAGAGGTGTCAAGACATGCATGCCATGTTTCTAAGGTCAAAACATCATGTTCATGCAAAACCAAGTCAACCATGATTTCTTAAAACTAGGGGAGCCATTGGATGTCAACCCCAAAAGGACCATTGTCCTCCAACAATAGGTGGCCCATCAGATCATGTCATCCCTTGGCCACAAGAGCAGACCCTAGCATCACCATCAGTTGTTGCACATCACTCGGTGAACCATCGATCTAGGAGCCTCAAGAGAAAGATAATCGAGTATTGATCACCTGAAGTGGCCACCATCAGATCCCACCACCTCAAGATGGACCATCAGATCCCAACATCCAAAGGAAATCATCGAGTTAGGGCATCTAGGTGAGGAACCTTAGCCCTCAACCCTAAGTTAGATCTACCACTAAATCAATGTTGAAAGTAGGCACCCCAAGGTATGACTATATCAAACATGATATGAAAACATGTGAGGTACAACATAAATGTGACAAATTACAAGAAAACCCCCAGACATGGAGAAACTGCATAAAAGGCCTTATAACACATATATAGCAAAACTTGCTCAAACAGTGTCCAAACTAGGCCAAACTTGAAACTTAGCTTTGCACATGATATCACGAACATGTTAGGGTTTGATTAAGGTTTTAAGAATCCAATGATGATAAGAAAGCATGTTAAACCAGAAATCAAGGTTGGGGGTCTTACAACCATAAACCCATAATGAACATTTTTTCCCTCAAAATCCTACGCAAACAAAGATGGGTTATTCCTATGCATCTCATCCTCTAACTCCCACATCAATTCCTCCACACTAGGGTGATGCCACAACACATTCATAAGGATAAATACTTCTTCCTCAACTTCTGCACACACTTATCTAGGATCAACACATGACCCTCCACATAAGAAATAGCCTCCTCCAACTGGTCAGATTGTGTGCTTTGTATTTGGGTGACACTTCCTCAACATGGAGACATGAAAGACATTGTGCATCCTGTGTAGATCTAGTGGTAACTCCAACTTATATGCCACCTTCCCCACACGTGCCAAAATAAGGATATGGTCCCATATACCAGAGCCAACTTGTCCTTTTAACCAAACCTCAGGACACCCTTCCAAGGGGAAACCTTGAGATACACACAATCTCCAACTTGGAACACTAATGGTATGTGACGCTTATTAGCATACAACTTTTTTTTGTCCTAGGCTACTTTCAACTATTATTGTATCACCTTGATCTTCTCTATAGTCTATTGTACTAACTCAACACCCAAAAGCTAATACTCACCTACCTCATGCCAACATATGGATGATCGATAATGCCTCCCATACAAAGCCTTGTATGGTGCCATATCTATACTTCTCTGATATATTTTGTTATAAGAAAACTCAATCAAACTCAGATGCACATCCCAATTGCCAAGAAACTACATAACACACTCTCAAAAGATCTTCTGATGTATAAATGGTCCTTTTTTACTGACCATCTTTCTGTGAATGGAAAGTTGTGCTAAACCTCAGTTGAGTACCCAAATTTGTATGAGGACGTTCTGAAAACCTGCTCTTAAACTTAGGACCTTTGTCAAATAATATGGTAATTGGAATACCATGCCAATAGATTATCTCATCCACATAGATTTTTGCAAACTTTTCTTCTGTGTAACTCATCTTGATTGGAAGGAAGTGAGCTAACTTGGTCAACCTATCAACTATCAACCAAATGGAATCATGACCTTTGGCTATCCTAGGAAGACCAACCACAAAGTCCATGGTTATATGACCCTGTTTCCATTGTGGTATTGGTAAAGGTTGCAAAGTCACTGTAGGCTTCTGATTCTCAGCCTTAACTGCTAGAAAAGTAGACACTCTTCTAAGCATCTCTAGTCTGTTGTATCAACATCAGCTTCACCTACAACTATGATAGCAATCTTTCCAACAAAGAAACCTCTAACGGAATGTTCATCTGATGAAGTGATACTAACATGTCCCTCTTGTAACACACCATAGCATGTGATTGTGCCTTGTCTATAGATGATGAATAAGATGACTTCCTTCTCAATGCATCATTCACAACATTCATCTTCCCTATATGGTAGTCTATTGTGCAATCATAGTCTTTGATCAGCTCCATCCATCTCCTCTGTCTCATGTTCAACTCCTGCTTCAAGAAGATATACTAAGTTTCTTGTGTTCGGTGAAGATCTGACACTTCTCCCCATACAGACAGTGCCTCCAAATCTTTAGGGCATGAGCCATAGATTCTAGCTCTGGATCATGTGTTAGGTAGTTATACTCATGTTTCTTAAGCCATCGTTCGGAAAAAGAAATCATATTCTTGTCTTGCATTAGCACACATCCTAGGTTGTTCTTTAAAGCATCACAAAAAATGAGGTAGCCCTTATCTTTCTCTAGCAATACCAACACTGAAGTACTGGTTAGCTTCTCCTTAAACAATTGGAAAGAACGCTGACACTTGTCATCCCAGACAAAAGGAACACCTTTCCTAATCAACTTGGTTAGGGATAATGATACAACACTAAAATTCTTAATGAATCTCCTGTAGTAACCATCCAAACCTAGGAAACTTTAGACCTCGGTTGGTGTCTTGGGTTGTTACCACTCTAGCACAAACTCTACCTTCTTTGGGTCTACAAAAACACCCTTAGCATATATGACTTGACCAAGAAAGGATACCTTGGTTGACCAAAACTCACACTTGTTGAACTTGGCATAAAATATGTGCTACCTCAACAACACTAATGTCTAGAGAAGATGCTTCTCATGCTTCTTACTATCCCTAGAGTATATTAAGATGTCATCTACAAACATGACAATGAACTAATCCTGATATGGTATGAACACCTTGTTCATCAGATCCATGAAAGTTGTCGGCACATTGGTTAGCCCAAATGACATAACCACAAACTCATGATGAACATACATAGTCCTAAAATCAGTCTTAGGGATGTTGCCTACCTTGATCCTCAAATGGTGATAACCTTACCTCAAGTCTATATTCAAGAACAATGTAGCACCTTTCAATTGATCTAACAAATCATCAATCCTTGACAACATGTACTTGTTCTTCATGTAACCTTTTTCAACTGTCGGTAATCTATGCATAGCCTAATAGAACCATCCTCTCTTCACAAACAACACAGGAGCACCCTATGGGGAAGTGCTCAGTCTGTTGAAGCTCTTCTCCAACAACTCCTGCAACTATTGCTTCAACTCATGCATCTCTGTGGGTGCCATCTTGTAAGCTAACTGTGCTATGGGTTGCATTCCAAGAAATAGATTGATCTCAAAATTAATCTCTCTAGGAGGTGGAACACCAAGAAACTCCTCTTAGAAGACACCCTCAAACTCTCGTACTACTGGTACCTCCTAGATACTAGGACCTCACACCTTTGGTATCCACAACATGTGCCAAGAAAGCTTCACATCCTTGTCTCATTAGCTTCTCTACTATCGCAACTGACAACAAACACGTAGGAAGAATCTTCCTATCTCCTTGGAAGGTCTAAGAGACATCTTCATCACCAAACATTTCCACCTTGGAACTACATTCCAAAACAACTTTGTACTTATCCAAGGTATGCATCCCTAGGATCACATTGAATTCATGCATGTCAAGTGGCATAAGATTCACTTGAATGATGTGTCCCAAGAAAGAAAGGACACAAGATGGGAACACCTCTTGCAACTTAGCGGGACCAACTAAAGTGGTTTCTAACAAGAGATTATTAGGTCTACTACAAATAGATAGATAATAACTACTTATCACCTCTCTTATGATAGAAGAGTGTGTTGCACTCGGTTCAAAGAAAACATATATGAAAGAAGAAGTAGATAAGTCAGAATGAAAAAGTTTCATCTGACCTGTCATGACCCATGGATTGACCACTCCTTCTAGATGACTCATAGCATAGAATCTAGTTGTCACCTGTTGCCATCCATGTCCTCTGCCAGCTGGCCTAGACGACCATGCCTGTGATTCCTGTCTATGTCCTCTACCACCACCAACACTGCTATACTGCTGCTACTACAAATCTCGCTGACTTTGCCTCAACTATAGTGTCACTTCCTCATTCTTCATAGGGAAACACCACCTCAAATGCCCTACTTTTCCACACCTATGGTGGGTTCTAGACTTGTATTGGGGCCTAGATGGCTCTATCATTAATACTGATGTGGCACTGTGTGCTCCTACTAGTGGAAAGTTGTGACCTCTACCCTTACTCGGGAACCACTATGACAGTGTTCCTGATCTTGAATTCGAAAAAGCCAAACTCTATTGTGACTATAGTGATGAGAACCTCAGCTTCTTGAGGCCACCAAAAGAATGTCCTTGAAACTGAGGTGGACTCTTCCTAGCATTGGTTTCACACTTTTCATTAGCAAACCTCCCAATCCTCCTCACTAACTCCAAAAAGGTAGAGAACCTCTCTCTATTATCCAAAGAAGATGTTGTAGTAGGCAACTATGAGCTCAGTTCCTTCTAAAACCTTCAAATTCTCTCTTTCTCTCTCATTCCATATGAGAATAGAACCTCAAAATATCCATAAACCTCACCTCATACTCGTTGATGGACATCGAACTCTGGCACCACTGCTAGAACTAGGTTGTCTTCTCATCCAGGTACGTCTCTAGGAAGTAGGGGCTCACGAACTCCTTCCAAAACTCTTCCCGACTCATATAAACTCTTGGTCTTTTGTCTTCTTATATGGCCCACCAATGTCCAACACTGCCCTTCATCAGGTAAACAACATGATTCACCATGTCCTCTTCTGGGATGTTCATGATCTTAACTGCTTTCTCAAGCTCGATTAACCACATGTCAAAGTCAGTCAGGTCTTCCGTAGATGCATATTTGATAGTTCCAACATGCTTCAACCGCTCAAACGTCTTTGCGGGACACTAAGATTCCATATTAGGGATAGATTCCCTAGGATGTGGTGTTGGCACCCTATCTGCTAAATGTGTAATCATCACCATGAGTTGTCCAAACATGGACTAGAAATTCGGATTGGTCATGGTTGTAGGGTTGAATTGAGGCACTACGGGTTGTTCTGTCCCATCATAGGTACTCTACCATCTTGTACTGGCCTCCAACCACCACCTCCTAGTGTTACAAAGATACTCTCTTTGTGCTTGTCAAGTTCTCCAGACATATCGGCATAAGCATAGGCTATGATCAAATATGTTGGATTACATAAGAATAAACACAAACCTAAGTCATATGTCCCTATAGAATCAATGAATCTAAAGCTCAGATACCAACCTGAAAGTCCCTGATACGCTAAATGATATTACTCATAAAAAAACATGTGATCCATCACTAATTAACCACATAGCAAGAAAAGGGAAATAATTAAAACAAAATTAAGCATCACCAACATGTCCAGAAACATTTACATAAAGGTCCATAAGCCTACATACACATACCCTACCAGATATTTACATATATGTCCAGTGGCCTCAGCCACAACCTGTATCCAAAAGATATGTCCCACATATATACATGTGATATACATACATTGGCATACTACCAAAACTTGAGTTGATATACACATTTTCTACAAAACATCCAATGTCCTGACCTTAGAGTACAAGGACGTCTCTAGGAAACACAAAATCCAAGACAACCTTTTGGATCCTACTACTCTCCAAGCTGCTCTTCCTCACCTCCATGAGTCTAACAGTGTCATTGGTGATCACCTAAAAGAGATGTGGTGACCCATGAGGTGACACATGTGTCCCAGCAAGAGATATAACTCTCAACAATGGTTATTGATTATAGCACATTATTCAATTAAACAACTTAAGTAGATTAATAAGTTAGTACTACAACAAGCTTGATTAATAAGATATTTAGCAGAATTATCACCATCTAATCAACTGACTCTCTTACCGCATTATATAACAACTAAACATTATAAGAAACAAGGCAAGGGTTATCAACCAATGTGAATCGTATTTAACCCTAAAAAATATGCTACACGACTAAATTACATCTTTTATTAAGCATTGGTGAGTTTGAGGTATACCACTCAGACTCCAACTGACCATTACAAATTTCCATTCAGTTCTATACAAGGTCTAGGAGAACCAAAATATTAAGATCTCTCCACCCTCGGTCAGTACGAGTCTGCCATAGTGACATATATAGACAAGCTATAATCATCCTAGCCTGTCTTTGGTATATAAGTCACGACACTAGTAACTAGGGTATACAAAACCCTATCATCTGAGGTACAACTACAGTTGTCCTCAATTACATCACATATAAAAATATTTGAGACATAGCCTCAACCGTTCTCAATATGAGGCATGACCGCAACCATCCTCCAAACCTTGGGATCAGCATGTCAAGGATGTACTCTCCCTACACCCACACATACTCAACAATATGCAACTTTGAGCTTCCCATGTGGAATACTCATTTCACCATCCAACAAGTCCTGACACTAGAATGATTCTATGACACAAGTCACTACATGATTAGGATTTCACTTGATTAGTTAATGCCAATTGAGTGAGTTATGGCTGCATCAATCAAGTTACATACAATCCCTAAAGGAATTCTACAAAAACATGAGTATATAACAACTCTAGAAGATGTAAAATGTATGAGATATAATTCTTTTCACATCATCATAGGATACCAATCCTTTCCTCATCATGAAGAGGCTCAAACCTTTACAAGGGCTCAAACCATGCCCAAGGGTCATTAAGACCACTCACAAATCTCCTACAAGAACATGATTATCTTTCCACACCTTATAAAAGGTTTAACAAACCATCACCATACTTGTGATACATAGGTTCATCATAACATTGCATCAAAGAGCTATGATGTACATAGGGTAACGTAGTAGAGTTGCCATAATATTAAATAGTAGAAGAGCATTCTTCATCATAACAAAATACAAGAAAGATAGGTTTTCATTAACCATCATCACTTAATTGCATTAGGGCTAGGTTCAACAAGGTAGATTGAGTTTGATGTCACAATCAACATGTAAAAATAACCATCGGTTCATACACTTACTTAGGTTAAGGCACGAATCTTCACACATACAATATCCATCAAATCATGGATATACTTAAGACAAAACATCACCATCAAACCATGGACCTCGAACAAGACCGTGGGATATTATGTACACAAAACCATCAGATTTCATGTAAGAAAAACAATTGAATCATGCACATAGAAAGCCATCAGATCTTGCATATATGAAATCCATCGAATCATAGACCTAGAAGGGGAATCGGGTCTTGGACCTAGAAGAACCATCAAATCTTGACCTAGGTAGGCCATCAGTTGTGAAGAATAGGTGAACCATCGAATGTGAGCAATCAGGTGAACCGTCAGATGTTGACACTATGAAGATCATCGAATCTTGACTCTAGTGAAACCATTGTTAGTGAACCATTGAATCATGGAACCAATAAAGACATCAAGTCATGACATAGTGAAACCATATTTTGTGAACCCAGTGAAGCCATTAGTTATCATCACTAGGTGGAAACTAGATCCACAACATCAAGTAAAACCATCTTTTGATAGAGATTATAAAACCATCGATTAAACCACTTGACGAGAACACCAAGACCATTGGTTTTTGAGGAAAGAATAAGCATTAGTTTCAAGCACCAAAGAAGGTCCAAAATAACAACTAAGTCCAAGACATCAATTTTAACAAGAATTCAAACCATCGAATCATGAAACAAGGTACAAAACAATCCATAACATCTAAGAAAAACCATCGTTTGTCACCTCAAAAGCACCATTTGTTCATGGACATGAAAGGTCTATAGTTTCCAATTCCAAGGAGGAAACATGCACATCAATAAGGAGTACATCAATGAAGATTATCTACTCAAGAACTACTATAGGAGCTCATGCCCAAGGCAAAGATAGCATCTTTCTACTTAATACTACGTTTTAGAGCAACATCTTGTATATGCAAGTTAAGAGTAAGCAATAAACATGGAGAAAGTTATATAACCTCAAAGATGATGAAGAAGGTCAAAATAGCAAGTTATATTAAATAAAGAGAGAAAAACTCTAGCTTCATCACTCCACACATCCAAGCTATCCCCTTTCTCCAAGAACAAGCAAACTCAAGGTCATGGAAGCAAGAAGGAAGGTGTTCTTCAACCTCTAGCACAAGATCCACCAAGAAACACCATGGATCCAAAAAAGAAGGAAGAGGTAGGGAAGCAAGGAAAATGAAGAAAGGAAGGAGATATTACTTGCTTAGGTCAAGAAACAAGACAAGGAAGCTCTAAACGACCAAGAAGAGTGTAGATCCAAACCCTATGTGAACATGCAACCAAGATCGGCCAAGCTTCTTCTTCCTTGGCCTCCTTCTTCTCCACCAAGAAAGAGGGATGAGATTCAAGCAGAAAGAAGAAGAAGGGAGGTGTCTAAAGAGCTCATTTGCATGGAAGGAGAGAGGTATATAAATCTTGGGGTGAGAGAGAAAGGAAGGAAAAGGTGTCAAGCCATGCATGCCATGTGTCTAAGGTCAAAACATCTCGTCCATGCAAAACTAGGTCAACCATCATTTCTTAACACTAGGGAGACCAACGAATGTCAACCCCAGAAGAACCATTGACCTCCAACAATAGGTGGCCCATTAAATCATGCCATCCCTTGACCACAAGAGCAAACACTAGTTGTTGGTATGTATGCCCTGAGAGCCAATCAGGGGATGATTGGTGGGATACATTAAAATTGATTTGATAAAGATCAAAGGCAAGCTTCCAATTCTTTCTGATTCAGTCATATGAGATAATGATAGAACAGATTGAATCTCTAGAGAATGACAGTACTCAATGACGTATGCTTTCAGGTTCAGGACCTAAACAATGAGATCATACGGATGCTAAGAGATTGTACATTCTTATTCTGTCCCTAGTCATATGTCATTGTGGAAGGTAGATAGACAGTAATGACACACAAGACTAGATTGTGGTGTTGGTTGATGAAAGAATCTCATTAGTCATGATATGGAGATATCAAACCAAACATATAGGTACTTGTTAGAGAATAAGTGTACCGAACAGACCCACTGTGAGTTTGACACATGGAACCATAACATGGTAGTCACAGTCAGTTCTCACAGTGATGGTGGTGAGTGTGATTCTTTGACTTGAAATCACTTCACTCAACACATGTCGTTAGGTACACTTTGACATCATCAAACGCAGTCCTGAAACATGGGTTGTTATAAAGGTGATGATTGGGTGGCTTTGACACATGGGGCTTTTGAGGGGTGAGTGATAGATATGGGATTTGTCCCGCCTGAGGGAGTTTGATATCCATGGCCACTTGATGAGTAGAATTGAGATAGGCATACGCACACATGTGTGAATCAGTTTATGATATTGATGTCATACATATCTCCTCCAATCTACTCTGAGATCAAGAAAGTGAATGAACGTTGATAGGATGATTGTTCCATGCCTTAAGTTCATTCGGGATATTAGTGACAAAGGAATTATACATTCGCTGTAACACCATTCATGGATTGTTGGATTGAAAGTTGTTCTCCAACTTTCCTTTTTACTTGGGTAGCACTGATGTGCGACTAGGCACCGCTCTTTGCTTGTGAAGTCATAAGTGTTATGGACTTTCACTGCCAACGTGAAATGGACCTGTAGAGTCACACACATAGGATTTAACATGGAAGAGGAGTTCATCCACAAATGATGTTTAGATTGATTAGATTGATTACTAAAGGAGTTTAGTAGTTCAATTAAACACTCAATCAATTGATATCTCAGTATCATAGAGTTCAAGGTGTTGGACCGATTGATTAGAGTATCAGATTGATTGAAATTGCAATTGAATGATTTTGCACAGTCTGCACTCCCAACCGATCAGCTCATGTGATGAACTGATCGACTCAGGTTGGTGAACCGGTCGGCTCAAGTTGTGAGTCGATCGACTCATGTGTCATGAAACGATTGCCTCAATTGTTGAACCGGTCGATTCATGTGACCAACCGAGATCGTTTGGAAAGTCAGAAGACTCTTTTTGCAAAACATATTTGTTTCCCTTGTACAAATTTGATTTGGACAAGGACTAATATTTGATTAGTCGGAAACAAACATAGAAAGTCAATTTGAGTTGGATCAGGACCATGAACTGATCAGCTCAGACATGAACTGATCAGCTCAGAGCACCAGATGATTGGCTCATGTCCCAAATGATCGACTTAGGGCCCGTAATGATCATTTAAGGGTGTGAACTGATCAGTTCAACTGGCGCAGTATGTCAGTTTTGTGGAAAATCTTGAACCCTTCTACTCCTGCTTTAATCCCGCATTTCCCGGGGTAAGAACCTTGTCCCATGACCCTCCTATATATATAGGGGTAGTGGGGGTTCTCAGACACAACAACTCAGACCACCAGTTGCTTTGCAAAGTTGTCGTTCTCTCTGGTTGTGGTAATCGAGAGAGAGCCTGAGCAAGTGCTACCCGATTAGGGAGGCACAACAAGGGAAAGACAAGTGTAGAAAGGCAACTGGTTGCAGGAGAGTGTGTCGATGACTAGTATGCCGATAGGAGGGTACGAATCCTTTCGATTCCTTGTGGGACAAGGAGATTGGAGTTCCAGGTGGTCCGTGTGGATTTCTTCAGAGGTAGGAGACTTCTGCCGCTCAGAGGACAGTTGTCAATCCTGACAGTCCCGGTGAGACCAGGAGCTGCACAGACACCGTCTAAGACTGGAGGTGAAGACCACGCAATCTGCGAGGTAACGTCACCGAGAAAGCCTCAGGACAAGGTACGCCTCTACAAACCATCCTTCCTATTGTATAGACGTTGACGTGATTCCTTTATTCTGGGTTTGGGAGAAGAAATTTTTGTTTCCGCTACCTTCTCTGTCTCCCCTAAAACCTAACAGTGGTATCAGAGCCACGTCAACTGCTCTATACTTTAGGATTATCGATATGATCGATTTTGGTTTTTTGCCTTTAATTATTGCATGCGATGCGAATAATAATGGCTTTATGCATGTCCAATCCTAAATCCACAAATCCCAATATACATATATGATATGTAATATGAATGCACTCGATACACGTCACCCTTAAATGAATTTTGTGGTGGATGTATATCATGGTTATGGCCAATAAACCCTATGTATGTATGATTGGTTGAATGTGGTTGCTTGCATCTCGGTTGGGCACCAATTCCATACCTCCTTATTCCTGATGTAACTCGAGATAACTCGAGATTTCTTTCCTACCTTTGCTCCCCCCGAATGTAACTTGGGGTTTCCCAATTTAAATGTAAATAGGATAGATCCTTTTATATTTCCTATTATGTCAAAGAATGGTGGACAACCTGACGACAAATGAGACAGTCGGTTCAAGGCGTGAACCGATCGGTTGGTGTTCCAGACGATCAGTTCAAGGACTGAACTGATCGGTTGATGACCGGTTCAAGGAGTGAGATGATCGGGTGGTGCCCATGAGGAGATGCACAATGACCAGGTGAACCGATCGGTTGGAGGAGCCAACCGATCGCCTAGTGGCACCCAGACGACCGGCCAGGGCGATCAGGTCATTCATGTGATGAGTTGATCAACTCGGACGGCTATAGCACTTCATCATGGATAGGTTGCATGTGATGTAGATCTAGATGACTATGAGTGATTCCTCTTGGCTCGAGGAATCACATTAGAATTGACATAATCATCGCTTTTATCGTTTTGCATGTTTTCTGTGGGATATAGCATGTATATGATACGTACTATATATTGTGGTGATTGGATATGTATATGTACCTATAAAAACCAAATCCCTCATTAAATATTAAAGTTTTAGATGCCTTCCAAATGTGACAAACATGAAAAGCTTAATCGGCCAAGTGTGGGCACGCCCTAGCGTGGTGCACCATCTATCTCGTGGAAGCGTGAAGGATGGATGTGTGGGTCTGCCCTAGCAGGATGCATATTCATCGTGTTGGCTTTGGGTCGAACGTAACAAGGTGACCTAGATAGGATCTAGCACCATGAGGCATGGAGGTGATCATGGCAAGGAGTTGCATATGACATCTTTCAAGAGTTGCATATGATGTAATTGGCAAAAGTTGCCTACCTGAAAGATCTAAGTTGTGGGTGACAACCCTAGCTGGTCCATGACTCAGAGGATTTCAGGATCTTGACCCACTAGGAGATTGTACGATGCAATCTTCTGAATTGATAGTGAGGACTATCAATTTGAACAAAAATAGTGGGAGCGATAATTAATTAAAGTCCTAATTATATTGTCAACCTTTCAAATCAATCAAATAAAGTCAAAATTGAGTTTTGGACTAAATTGCATATATTTCCTTTTATAGTACAAATGACAACAAAAAACAATCAATTTTCATTGAGATCGGTCCTTGAAAAGGATAAGCTGAATGGGACTAACTTCCACGACTGGTTTAGGACGTTGAGAATTGTTCTCACTCAAGAGCGAAAGCTCTATGTCCTGGATACTCTAGTTCCAGAGGAACCTGCTCCTACCGTGTAACATCCCTGACCTGGGTTATGCTTAAACCTAGATGTTTTGCTTAATAAATTTGATTATATGCACTCTCTTATTTCTCTTAAAGTAATTAAGGTTCAAGAGGAACTTATATTTCAATTTTAGTCCTTTTTGAATTATGTTGAAACAAGGTTTTGTTAGTTTTGGACTAAAGTGCAAATTACCCAGGTTGAGAGGTTAACTTGAAAATTGTACATGATACAATGTTCCTCATGTGTTGAAGCATCATGGTAATGAGTATGATGCAGTAGTATGGCTTCTACAAGCCTGAATAACAAGAAAGAGCATGTTGAGCAATGTTTGTTCATTAAAACCTAGTTTTGGTGTAATGTGCAATTTACCCAAAATATGGGGTTCAATATGCAAAATACCACTTCAAGAGGGTCGCTAATGATTCTTGGCATCAGGTAGAGAAAATAATTTGAGAGGGGCGCCTCATTTGAATCATTTTGAAGGAGAGAGAATCTTGATATTAAAATAATCAAGATTTAAGTATAATTGAAACCCTAATTCAATTTAATGCAAAAATAATTACATTAATTGGATTGCCCTTCAACCAAAACTATAATGGTTGAGTTTGGTTATGTGTGGACGTCCTTGTGCCTTGCAAAGGAAAAGGAAATATCTACGTGAGTGGAGAATCCACTCACATTAAGAAAAGAAAAAGCAATATCCACTCACTTATGGATATTATTATATGATTTAAGGTGCTTAGTTTGTTTTCCTTTAAATCGTGGATAATTAATAGGAATAAGAGGCAAAGAGGATATACTCGTCCCTAAGGAAGAGAAGGGGGCATATGGAAAGAAAGTTGAGGAGATAATTCCTACTTTCTCTCTCTTAAATAAATTTTCAATAAAATTCATATATATGCTCCTTTATCCATGAGTTGAAAGGGAATTTCGAATCCACTTTCACTTCTTGCTTGCAAAAACGACCAAGGGATCTTGTAACAACATGAGGACGACCCCCAACCTGTTGGTCAGCTTCTTGACCTTCTTTCACCATGATTTCATGGTGGAAATCGAAAATAAATGATGGATTTCTTCTTTTCTCCATGCAATCTTCTATCCTAGCTATTTCTTTTCACTCAAAAGCTTGAGGATGAGCTTGGGATAGTTGAGAAATCTTCTTCCACCATTAAATACGTGGATCTTGGAGCTTTGAAGCTCAATTGGAGGCAGGTTTTATAACTTCAATCCTTAATATTGTTATTGCATTCAGTTCCTTATCAATTGATGATCCTTTCTTCATTCTCGAAATTTTATTTGGTTGATTGATGCAATCACCATGAAAAACACAAAAATTTTCGTGGGTTTAGAGCTTGATGATGATGACATCATCATAAGCACACACCTCCCCAAATATCTATTGCAAATGGTTTCAACAATATGGTCCAAACGGTTTCACCAAACCGTTTGGAGACCACACAGTTTGCAAACCATTTGGTGATTTGAATCCCAAACCGCATGAGAGAGTTGAACGTTTGGATGGGTTGACCATTTGAGTTCAGGACCCTAGTACATGTTGGCTGATGATCCAATGGATCCAATTGATTGACTAAATGTATGGACAATCCACTAATTATAACCCTAATCAATTTGTTGGAGGTTCCATAAATTGATCCATTCGATTTCAAGACAAATTGGGTCAAACGGTCTTAAGACCATTTGAGCCCAAATGGACTTGAAACCATTTGGGACAAAATGGTTTCAAAACCGTTTGGAGGGTTAATGGCTGATCCTTGATTATTGGATAAAGATCTAATGGTGTTTATTGATGAAACCTTCAATTGCCTAATCAATGGCCAATTCAATGGTACAAATTTCATTCAATATGATTAATGATTACCCTAATGAACACTTCCGGTTTTGAGACTGATTTAGCCCAAATGGTCTTGAGACCGTTTGAATCCAAACAGTCTTGAAATCGTTTGGGGTCAAACGGTTTCAAAACCATTTGGAGACCAAACGGTTTCAAAACCATTTGGTGATGAAATTTCAAAACCGAATGAAGGTCAATTGTGGTTCAATCAATTGGAAATTGAAGGTGATGATTGTTTTATTGATCCATTTATTAATAGTAATTACCATCAAGTATAGGTACAAAGGTTGAATCCCTAAAGTACCTAAATGATTAGTATCTTTAAAGAGATAAACCTTAATTGCTTATAAAAGCAATAATTCATTACACTATGTCAATCTTAGTTGTATGTACTTGATTGAAGGGTTGATATAACCTAATCAAGTTGAGAAGATAATAGAGATGAATTCATACTTGAGTATGATTCATGTGGTGATTACGGGTATGATCCTTGGTAAAGAGATCATGAAACCCTAATCATGAGCATAAACCCTATATGAGAAGATTAATGAACCTTAACCCTAATTCAGGGCAATCCTATGTGAAACCCTAATCCAGAGTAAGGATGTAACCCTAATCCAGGGAAAAGGCATGAGTAACCCTAATTTAGGGTAATGTGTTGCAAAATCCTAATTTGGATGAATAGTAAATCCTAGTTATGGGTATTGAAATATGAAACCCTGGTTGAGGGTGATTCCATGAAAAACCCTAGTTGAGGGTGATTCCATGAGAAACCCTAGTTGAGGGTGATTACATGAGAAACCCTAGTTGAGGGTGATTCCATGAGAAACCCTAGTTGAGGGTGATTCCATGAGAAACCCTAGTTGAGGGTGATTCCATGAGAAACCCTGGTTGAGGGTGATTCTATGAAAAACCCTAGTTGAGGGTGATTCCATGAGAAACCCTAGTTGAGGGTGATTCCATGAGAAACCCTAGTTGAGGGTGATTCCATGAGAAACCCTATTTGAGGGTGATTCCATGAGAAACCCTAGTTGAGGGTGATTCCATGAGAAACCCTAGTTGAGGGTGATTCCATGAAAACCCCTAGTTGAGGGTGATTACATGAGAAACCCTAGTTGATGGTGATTACATGAGAAACCCTAGTTGAGGGTGATTCCATGAGAAACCCTAGTTGAGGGTGATTACATGAGAAACCCTAGTTGAGGGTGATTCCATGAGAAACCCTAGTTGAGGGTGATTCCATGAGAAACCCTAGTTGAGGGTGATTCCATGAGAAACACTAGTTGAGGGTGATTCCATGAGAAATCCTAGTAGAGGGTGATTCCATGAGAAACCCTAATTGAGGGTAATGCTACAAGTTCTATGTGAAGACCTAACACTGGGTGATGTGCTGTGAAATCCTAATTTTAGGTAACACTATGTGAAACCCTAACATATGAGGATGTTATGTGAAACCCATATTTATGGGAGATGCTATGTGAACCTTAATTTATAAACATGGAAAATCCTATTCCTAATAATGGAATAGTGATTGATATATTGACAAGTGTAATATCTAAAGAGGTTGATAATGGATATTCTTATATCAATAGTTCCTAACTCAAAGATGAGTCCATATCATTAGCAATGGTTATATTTTCTAAATACAGTGACTTGTGACCAATACATTACACGATAAATGTGATGAACTGGTGAATAAAGTATTAGGATGGGAAATACCCTAATACAAGCTAAGTGGATGAACTCAAGTAAGGTAATGGTGATGAGGGAAGTGATACATCAAAATACGATAGATATCACATCCAACACCTCAAGTGTGATATACCTTAATGTAATTTTAATCCAATATATTCGGATGAGTGACACATGAAGTGTGTCATGTCAGTTGTTACATTTAGATGTAATGCACTTTGATAAGTGTAGGCTAACGTGCTTTATGAAAAGGTTAATCCAAATCAATAGATTGTGATGCAATCATATTCTGGTAAACATGAGAGAGAAACTTATACTTTGTGTTGATAATTCATTTAATGATGAATGATGAGAATAAATAAGTATGATTGAATACTTATGTTATCCATATTGATTCCTAGCTATGTGAAGTAATGGAATAGGACTTGATCTTTTAATAATATGATCTTTCGAACCTATATGGTTATTTATGGAAAACCCTAACACAGGGTAAGGCTATGTGAAAACCTAATATAGGGTAATGTTATGTGAAACTCTAATACAGGGTGATGCTATGTGAAGTCTTAACACAGGGTAATTGTATGAGAAGCTCAAATACAAATTGATGAGTTATGAATGTAGTAAGAAAACCCTTGTATTGCATGGTATTGATATATGATTGTTATCATGAGTACCAATCATGCAGGTATGTTGAGATGATGAGCATAGCCAGGTATGGGCTATGATGCTCTGTATATTGAAAATGTTTTATAGGCGTTATAAGCCTTCATATTCTTTATTACTCAGTGAGAGGTAATCTGGAAAGTAATGAGCCCTGCATGTCGTATGATGTTTTACTTATTGAAATTATTTATGGGCTTTATAAGACATAACATGCCTTGTGGCCTATTAAGGGGTAACAAGAGGAGAAATGATCTTTGTGAACTATGTGGAATGCTTTATGTAAAAAGAATCATAATGTCCTTGGTCAGATGACCTGAAGGTATTAAGTTACCTAATAAGTGGTAACAAGTATTCTATGTTGAGTTAAGGGTTCAAATACCCATATTCTATGATGATGAACTTGTTAAGAAATGGAATTGCACTTGTTGAGATGAGGGATTAAGATCCCAATACTTTGTTAAAAGAATATGGCTATAGGCATGACTCCACAAAGACAATGCCAAACATTAGCTATGTGATCTAAGCCTGAAGAGAGTATATGTTGTGGTTATAGTTCTATAGTGAATAAATGTTATACATATTCCTTAATGGATAAGTGGCATGCTACTCTATCAAGTTATAGCAGCAATGCTTTAGATAATAATAATGTTCTAATCTGTTAGACAATGAAGTAACTGCTGTTAAACAATAATGATTCTTCTGTTCAGATTTATCTTATTAAACTGCAATAATAATATTTCTGGCGTAGAGTTATATCTCTCACTGGGGCAATTTACAATTGTCTCACCCGCGTGGGAACCACATTTTTAGTTGGACGCAGACAAGGAGGCAGGAATCCTTCAGTAGGTGAAGGACAACAACTGCAGCAACAGGGACAACAGTAAAGTCTTAGGTGGAGACACTGGCTGATATGCCTTGTATAGATGTACATAGAGTCATATGTGTCACCTTTGTACTCTCAGGTCCTCGGAGTAGTAGTTAGTACTTTTGAGATTTTGGCTCTGCCTCAAGATTTTATATTGCATGTGTTTGGTTTAACAGGGCAGTTGATGCTTCTAATTCTCAGAAAAAGATGATGCAGGACATGTACTTGTAATCTAATATGTAATAAAAGTACTTCAATCCTTTGTGAAAGAGTTTTCTTATGTGTGGACCTTTTTGTAAAATGGTTTTAATTTTTAGTGATTTTCGGTAATCCGCTGCTTAGTGAACGCTTCCACTTAGTTAATAATTTTTTATTCGAACGAGGTGTCACATACCGCACCAAAGGCAGAAAGGGATGCTTATAAGAAGCATTCTGATGATGCCATTGATGCAAAGTGCTTGATTTTGTGCTCCATGAACCATGAGTTGCAGAGACAACATGAGAACATGGGTGTCGTTGAGATGATTCAGCATCTCAAGAACATGTATGAATATCAAGAACGGTAAGAGAGATATGATGTCTCTAGGGCATTGTTCAAGTGTGTCATGACAGAAAGAGATCCAGTTGGTCCTCACACGCTCAAAATGATTGGGTATGTGGAGAATCTAACAAGACTAGGATTTCCCCTGAGCCAAGAGTTGGGTACTGACGTGATACTACAATCATTGACAGAATCCTACAGTTAGTTTGTGATGAACTACAACATGAACAACTTTGACAAGCCATTGATAGAGTTGTTAGGCATGTTGAGGATAGCTGAGGCATAGATGAAGAAGGACAAGCCTAAATCTGTGATGATGATCAACAACAAGAAAAACAAGTCCAAGCGCAAGGGCAAGGGCAAAGCTAAGAAAGGATCTGATGCTAGCTAGCAGCCCAAGTCATCTTCAACTCTCAAGGCCAAGGGAGGTGTGACCAAGAGAGGCAATTTCCACCATTGTCAAAAGCCAGGACATTGGAAAAGAAATTGTCTACTCTATCTGGAATAACTAAAGAAGAAGGAGGCGACAGACGTCTCCACCTGAAGGTGTCATGAAATAAACTTGTAACATTTTTTTGAGGTATATGATACCAAGATATAAAATGTAGAGCACTCAATAAATGGGGCAAGTGTTGCACCATAGATAGGAGTACTTTAGTTTATTTTCAGCCTTAAAGGCATGTAATAGAGTTATGAACTGCTATTTGCCAATGGATAGAAACACCTTAATTTTTGCATATTGTATGACAATGATGGCAATTAATAAATTTGATGTTTCAAACTTTGTGGAAATGCCTTGTTTATCTTGTGGTACTTGGTATGCATAAGATAAAATGATACCTAAAAGTTATTGATAACTCAAACAATCAAATTAGCATAAATCATAAGAAATTCATTTATAGTTTCCATATGATGGATAAATATAGACTCTTTTAGTTAGAGAACCAGTAAGAGACATGAATATCTGAGACATGTTTAATCAATCTTCACTAGTGGTAGTGGGAGAATGATTATCCTATTAGGTATAATACATGTGATGTACTTACATACCTATTAGAGTTAATGCTAATACTTCAAATGGTGTTTGGAGAAATACCAATATGAATATCTTGAAGTGTTCGAGAATATCATAGATGAAGTACGAATTTGGTAAAGCGTTAATTCTTAATGAGATCAATGAATGAAATACTTGAACCAAATGTTTGAGATCCTTATGAGTGATTATGATAGTGTATCACAATGAACACATGATTAAGGCATGGTGATGTCTGAATCAAAAGGAGTCATACTCTAAGGAGTTAGAGGATGATTATCAAATAACTAAGTTCTTCTTAAATAAAGAATACCCTACACTAATAAGGGACATTAAGAATCACAAAGAGTTGTGAGTTCTTATATCCTTGACAGATACACCCCGATTATCTATGTGATGGGTTGGTCATGTGATGAGTCAACTATCTAGATGAATATAAGGAACCAGATTTTGAGTTATGGGTTATGACCATTACATCCTAAATGAATTCCATGTGAACCATAAGGTATGACCTTGATGGTAGCACCCATTGGGATGAAATCCATAAGTGCAAATGAGTCTTAAGTGTTAAGACACATGGATGACATTTTGAGAAGGATGATGCTTGTTGATTGCAACTTAATGACTAAGAGATTTGGCATACAGATACTAAAACCACATTCCTATGAGGAATAAAACAAGGATGTGTATGTGACACAACCTATAAGGTTTATGAATCCATTAATGCAAATGAAGTCTATAAGTTACAATGGACTAATCATTGTGATTGATTGAGTACAAGCAACTCAAAACTATGATCTTTATTTTTATAATATAGTCAAAGGGTTTGACTGATATGTCAAAAATAAAGAAGGGATCTGTGATTTAGTGGGAGCATATTCACATTCCACATGTTGATGTGAAATGATATATTCTAAGAATGGAAATCCAAAGTGGAAATTATCTTTAAGGAAGATAGATATGTTTCCTATGTAATAGGAATAGAGATCTATAGAGATAGTTCTCGAAAACCTCTTGACCTAAAGAGAGAGCATACATTGGAAATCTACACGGAAGGGTTCAGTGTGCATAGATTCAGTGGGAGAAAAACTTGTCCATGTTACATGGAGTTGGTATCCCAAGGCCAAGTGTCTAATTCTTATGAAGAATGGGAACACTAAGAATAGATATGGATCTATCATGTATGTAATCATCCCATTATCTTGCATGTATGGACATAGAAAAATAAAGTGCATTCATCATCTTGTATGTAGGACATGACAATATGATATGCTCATCCTGATAACTCATATGTGGGACATGATGAGTGGATGTCTGTCTAGTTCCAGTAAGGGTTACTGGAATACCATAAGAACTTGATAAGTACTTGAGAAGTACTAGTTCTATGGAAATAAGGAAGGGTTCACTGTAAAGAGTTACACTGATGCAAACTTCTGAAAAGGACAGAAAATTAATCGCAACATATTATATGATATATATATATAAGTGAATGTTTGTTGATAAATGGAAATGTTCCAATAAAGTTGTTTAAAAGGAAAGGCCGAGTATCCGTGTGTTAGAGAACATTAGTGGATACTATATGGATCTGGAAGTTCATAGAGATGAACTTATAGGTATTCCAGTCATTGATGACAAGTTAAGAGCACTTGGTCATGCAGTGTGGCTAAAGGTTAGCAAAGGAATACTAGATCACATATTACGACAACTCCATCTCATACGAATGATGTACAGTGAAGAGATGAGAGACATGCAGTTAATACCGACTTTGGCAAGGTTTTGCCATAACTCACTATGTTAGCACTAGAGCACAGTAACATGTGGACATGTTTGAAGATCACTATGAATATGATTCAAGGGTGATTGGCTCACAGTGCAAGTGGGAGTCTGTTGGTATGTATACCCTGAGAGCCAATCATGGAATGATTGGTGGGATACATTAAGATTGATTTGATAAAGATCAAAGACAAGCTTCCAATTCTTTTTCATTCAGTCATATGAGATAATGATAGAACATATTGAATGTCTAGAGAATGACAATACTCAATGACGTATGCTTTTAGGTTCAAGACCTGAACGATGAGATCATACAAATGCTAAGAGTTTGTACATTCTTATTATGTCCCTAGTCGGATGTCATTGTGGAAGGTATATAGACAAAAATGACACATAAGACTAGATTGTGGTGTTGGTTGATGACAGAATCTCATTATTCATGATATAGAGATATCAAACCAAACACATAGGTACTTGTTAGAGAACAAGTGTACTAGACAGACCCACTGTGAGTTTGACACATGGAACCATAACATGATAGTCACAGTCAGTTCTCACAATGATGGTGGTGAGTGTGATTCTTTGACCTAAAATCACTACACTCAACACATGTCATTGGGTACACTTTGACATCATTAAAAGCAGTCTTGAAACATGGGTTGTTATAAAGGTGATGATTGGGTGGCTTTGACAGATGGGGCTTTTGAGGGGTGAGTGATATATATGGGATTTGTCCCTCCTAAGGGAGTTTGATATCCATGGCCACTTGATGAGTAGGATTGAGATAGGCATGAGCACACATGTGTGAATCAGTATATGATATTGATGTCATACATATCTCCTCCAATCTACTCTGAGATCAAGAAAGTGAATGAACATTGACAGGATGATTGTTCCATGCCTTGAGTTCATTCGGGATATCAGTGACAAAGGAATTATACATTTGTTGTAACACCATTCACAGATTGTAGAATTGAAAGTTGTTCTCCAACTTTCCTTTTCACTTGGGTAGCACTGATGTGCGACTAGGCACCTCTCTTTTCTTGTGAATTCATAAGTGTTATGGACTTTCACTGCCAACATGAAATGGACCTGTAGGGTCACACACATAGGATTTAACCTGGAAGAGGAGTTTATCCACAAATGTTGTTTAGATTGATTACTAAAGGAGTTTTGTAGTTCAATTAAACACTCAATCAATTGATAGCTCAGTATCATAGAGTTCAAGGTGTTGGACCGATTGGTTAGAGTATCAGATTGATTGAAATTGCAATTGACTGATTTTGTACAGTCTGCACTCCCAATCGATTGGCTCATGTGATGAACTGATCGGCTTGGGTTGGTGAACTGGTCGACTCAAGTTGTGAGTTGATCAGCTCATGTGTCATGAAATGATCGGCTCAATTGTTGAACTGGTTGATTCATTTGACCAACTGAGATCGTTTGGAAAGTCAGAAGACTCTTTTTACAAAACGTATTTGTTTCACTTGTAAAAATTTGATTTGGACAAGGACTGATATTTGATTAGTTAGAAATGAACATAGAAAGTCAATTTGAGTTGGATCAGGACCACAAACTGATCGTGCTCAGAGCACCATACGATCGGTTCATGTCCCAAATGATCGATTCAGGGCCTGAAACGATCATTTCAAGGTGTGAACTGATTGGTTCAATTGGCGTAGTATGTCAGTTTTGTGAAAAATCTCGAACCCTTCTACTCCTTCTTTAATCCTGCATTGCTCGGGGTAGAGAACCCTGTCCCATGACCTTCCTATATATATAGGGGTAGTGGGGGCTTCTCAGACACAACAACTCAAAACACCAGTTTCTATGAAAAGTTGTCATTCTTTCTAGTTGTGGTAACTAAAAGAGAGCTCGAGCAAGTGCTACCCGATAAGGGAGGCACAACAAGGGAAAGACAACTGCAGAAAGGCAACTGGTTGCAGGAGAGTGTGTTAGTGACTAGTACGCCGACAGTAGGGTACGAATCCTTTCGATTCCTTGTGGGACAAGGAGATTGGAGTTTCAGGTGGTCCATATGGACTATTTGAGAGGTGGGAGACTTCTGCCACTTGAAGGACAGCTGTCAATCCTGACAGTCCCGGTGAGACCAGGAGCTGCACAGACACCCTCTAATACTGGAGGTGAAGACCGCACAAGCCGTGAGGTAACATCACTGAGCAAGCCTCGGGATAAGGTACGCCTTTACAAACTATACTTCCTATTGTATAGATGTTGATGTGATTCCTTTATTCTAGGTTTGGGAGAAGAAATTTTTTGTTTCCACTGCCTTCTCTGTCTCCCCTAAAACCCAACACTAGCATCACCAATGGTTGTTGCACCTCACTTGGTGAACCATCAATCTAGGATCCTCAAGAGGAAGACCATCAAATATTGTGCACCCAAAGAGACTACCATCAGATCCCACCACCTCAAGGTGTACCATTGGATCCCAACATCCAAAGGAAACCATCGAGTTAGGGCATCTAGGTGAGGAACCTTAGCCCTCAACCCTATGTAAGATTCTACCACTAAATTGATGGTGCAACTAGGCATCCCAAGGTACAAATATATCAATCATGATATGAAAAATGTTAGGTACAAAATACATTTGAAAAATTACAAAAAAACCCTAGATATGGAGAAATTTCATACAAGCCCTTATAAACACATATATAGCAACAATTGCTCATACACTGTCCAAATTGGACTAAACTTGAAACTTATCTTTTTCATATGATATCAAGCACATTTTAGGATTTGATTAAGGTTTTAATCATCTAGTTATGATAAGAAAGCATGATCAACCATAAAGCAAGGTTAGAGTCTTACACTTGATCTTTCTTATACTCTAGTGATGACTATCTTGCATGGAAATGACTCATATGACTTACTTTTTTTAGTGATGATTAAGACACAAATCTTATTCAAATATTTTGATTTTCCTTTTAAAATACATGAAACTTGAGTTTTAAATCCCTAATCTTGATAGGATGTTTAAACCTAAGTGAAAATGAATATGATGTAGCATGTAGCTTGATGGTGAATATTTACATGAACGTTGGAGATATAAAAAACAATCATCGTGATTAATGGAAATTTGATTAGGCAAAACATCCACCCCTGATGAATATGTTTAAGATGACCTAAGTCTTGTGATGTTAATCTAATCACATTATTAAAATGTCAAGATCTATTTGGACTCTTTTCAAAGATTTAATCTTGTATTTAATGCTAGTATGCTCGTAATCAAGGTATGTTTTAACCTCCTATCAACCAAACTAGTGGTATTGGAAATTACATGTATCTATGTAGTATAAATGCTTGGCTTTATATACTTTCTTGAGCTACATGTTCCCTACAACTACTATGTTTTGGTCTAGATTACATATGTTGAAAAAGCGTGAAAACATAATCCTAGATGTCCAATATACAACCTTGTGCAGCTGCATGTATTCTTGGGTTAATGACACAAGGATGGGTGTCCTAGTTAATTTATCAAGCTAGGAAGACCATTTTGATATAAGGGTTATATCTTGGTGATGGCCTAGAGGTCCCTTACGAATAGGGTTAATTCTTGACAATTTTTCTTGTAGTCCCTCATGTTGAAAGAGGGTAGCTAATCTTGAGCACTCTCACAGACCCTTTTCTTTGAGAAGTTGGTCAAATGCCTTATGACATTGTTGGTATAATGCAAATGAAATTAAAATATGGTTGCATTTTAATAAGAAAGTCTCTTAATGTTGTTGCTTCCTTTCTTGATATTACTTTATGCTTTTTCTAATCAATATATGTTCTAGTAAACTTGTGATTTTATATGTTTGCACATCGTACTCAACACAGTCATGCTGACGCATACCCATTTCATGCTTTTAGGTAACAAGAACACTATGAATCCCTTAGAATGATCGATTCTTCCACTTATGATAATATTCTCTTACTCTAATGATACATAATGAAATGCAAATGGAATTCACACGGTTGATATATAAAACATAAGATATTTTCAGGTTTTAGTTTTGTGTTCTTTTATGAATATATGGTTGTCTCATACCTTAGTATGTAGCTTGATGAGGAATATTTACATGAACCTTGTAGATGTCAAAATAAATCATCACGATTAATGGAACTTAAATTAGGTAAAACATCCACTCTTGCTGAATATGTTCACGATGACCTAAGTCATGTGATATTGATCTAGTCACACTTTCTTGAAATGTCAGGCTCTCTTTTATGGACACTTTCGAAATATTTAATCTTGCACTTAATTCTTGAATGCTCTTAATCAAGGTAAGTTTCATCCTCCTATTGGCCAGACTAGTGGTATTGAAAATTACACGTGTGCATTTAGTATAAATTCTTGGCTTTATATAATTATTTGAGCTACATGATCTCTACAACTACTATGTTTTGGTCTTGATTACATATGTTTAACAGACATGAAAACATAATCATAGATGTTTGTTATACAACCTTATGCACCTTCTTGTATTCTCAGGGTAAGGACACAAGGTTGGGTGTCCTACTAGATTTATCAATCTAGGGTAGACCATGTTGATACAAGGGTTATCTCTTAAAGATGGCCTTAAAGTCTCTTATGAATGAGGTTATGTTGATGTGTAGTCTTGTAGTCCCTTATGTTGAAATAGGGTAGCTAATCTTGAGCACCCTTGCGGACCCATTTTTTTAGAAGTTGGTCAAAGACCTTATGATACTGTTGGTATAATGGAAATGAATTTAAAATATGCTTGCATATTAATAAGAAAGTCTTTAAATGTTGTTACTTTCTTTCTTGTTATTACTTTATGTTTTTTCCTAGCAATATGTGTTCTAATAAACCTGCATTTTATATGTTTGAACATCATACCCAGTATAGTTGTGCTAACGTGTACTCATTTCACGATTTTAGTTAATACGTACAAATCTCTTACAAAGATTGATTCTTCTCCTTAAGACAATCTTCTCTTACTCTGATGATATATAATGACATCCAAATGGAATTCAAACTGTTGATATATGAGACCTAAGATCTTATCAGGTATTATTTTATCATTCTTTAATGCTTTGTTATCTCGTACCTTAGTTCTTGTTTGTGGTTTTATTCATGCATATCTTATGTGATCCATTGTATAGACGGATGCTCTAATCCTCTCGCCTTTGGCAGTCTAGCCATTGGGGGTTAGGATTAGGATAATAAATGGTTCTGTGATAGGGATCTTGTCCCATAAACTTAGGATGTTATTGGATCTTGTCCCATCACCTCCAAACAATAATATTATAGGATGTTATTGGATATTCTCCATAGAATATTATTTTGATGGATCCATTGAATGTCTTAAAGTCTTCCTAGTTGCCAAATGCTTCACCTAGACATATGTCATGGACTTCTTTAAGACCTTTTTGCTAGTCACTCATATGGCATCAGTCCGACTGGTTATCTCCTTAGCAATAACAATATTGGCCTTTATAGCAACTTGAGATAACAATTCCTTCCTCCATGGTTAGTTTCAGGAGGAATTAGATATATACAAACTATTGAGATTTACTATTGAGGGGGAGTCATTTCATGTCTACTGCCTCAAAATCCCCCTATATTGCCTCAAGAAATTGTCTTAAGTATGGCTCAACAAGTGAAGTGGCATCCTTGATGCTCTGTGTTTTTCCAAGTCATCTTGTATCACAATCTCTTCTCTTTCTGCAAAACTAAATTTGGAATCATCATTCTAGTTATCTATGTTGATGATATCATCACTGCCGGTAGTGACTCTATATGAATTTTATCCTTAAAGGAATAATTGAAAATCAAAATTCCACACCAAGGACCTAGGAAAACTTTGGTATTTTGTGGACATTGAACTTTTATGTATGTAAATGGAATCTACCTCTCATGATAAATATATGTCCTAGATATCCTTGTTTATTTAATATGTTTGGATCCAAGCCTTTCTTGGATCCAAGCCTTTCTCCTCTCCGATGGACTATTACGCCAACACCAAGTCTACTGGGGAGTCCTTTCATGATGCTAAACAATATTTGTGCATTGTTGGAAAGTTGATTTATCTCACTATCATCTTCCAAACATTTCCTGTATAGTTAGCTTGGTTACTCAACACATGGTTAAGCCTCATTAGTTTATCGGGGCAACTAGAGAGGGTTCAATATTATTTGAAAGGTGCACTTAGACATATCTTCTATATAAAAACATCCTTCTCTAGATAGTTCCATAACATGCTATGTTCATGTTGATTGGGCCATGAACGTTAATGATAGGAGATCAACATCTGACTGTTATGTTCTCTTGGAAATCAACCCATTATCTGGCAAAGTAAGATGCAGTTAGTTGTTGCTCATTCCAACACTGAAGCAGAATTTTGGGTTATTGCCCATTCTTCCTGAGAGATCCAATAGGTTACATCAATTCTGTATGAACTTGGCATTCATGTATTCTATCCAGTCATCCTTAAATGTGATAATCAAATTGTAACCCATATAGCAAACAACCAGGTGTTTCATGAGCACACTTAACACTTAGCCAAGAAGATCATCATGCCATGCATAAAGACTAGAGTCTGTCTTAATCTTCACCCAGTCGTTTCCACCTCCCTCATTCAATTAATGTGTACCAAGTTGGGAATACATCATGTATACCCTCAAACTTGAGGGGTGTTAATTTAATAGGCAATTCTATTTTATTTGCCTAATTGGGACTGTTGGGCCTCTCCTTTGTAAGCTCATTGCGTCAGTCTGGTTTCTCATATTGTTTTCCGCATATACATTACCACTCATTATACTCCTTCTATTGTGAATAAGATTACTCTACAATATATGTACAGTGTGTCTTGCACATATCGTGAATGTAGGCTAATGCAATTAAATAGAACGTCAAACTAGATAACCTTTTCAAAGAAAAATCCCTCAATATTCTAGGTTTGAAATTTATGATGAATGATCTAAAGGAGTCAAAATACTACAAACTCATATATTTGCCAATATATTAGCCAACGAAATGTGTATCTTAGAAAAAGATCAAGCAATTAGATTTGCGTAAAGCTATAAGTAGATCGTTTAATGTTGTTTGCTCATTTTCCAACTCTTTAATAAAAATGTATAAAGTATGAAAATGTTGGATGTATGTGAGAAAAAAGCTTTTATCTCATAGTTCGAGATGCCTTCCCATGAGGATCATTCTATCTGATTACTTACAGACATCACCATCACTATCATTGTATATACGGTTATAGTTTTCCGTTGAATCTATTTTACTGTATGATTCGTGATGGAATATACAATGGTTAGTATTAGATATTTCAGTATAGAGTATTTTATTTCAACCGTATACTCTTATTGATACAATCTATTTCTTGCTAAAAGTACTAATCAATTTTTTTTCTTTCAAAACTGTAGGTTTCTCAATGGCATAAAGAATGAAAATAATATGAATACAGAAAGTTCAGAAGTAACTGCAGGCATAGTAAAAAAGACCGTGATTTGTCTCATAGAATAAGGGTTTTACTAGCGGAAAGTATAGTATAATACTGGTTATATTTTTATTGTATAGGATGATCAATCATATTGCATTATTTCTTATTCTCTCCTCTTCAAGATCATACTCTTTACAAAAAAAATAAGGATAGAAAAACGTCTACTGTACACTAAAAAAATACTATTAGATCCTACTAAATTACTATAGGACCCATCAACCCAACATTGACTGTGAAATTTTCTATTTTTTCATATTCCAATGGATTTCCATTTTCCTTATTCAATACCTATTCTTAGAACAAAATTACCAAACAAGCATTTGAAAAGGTAATGCAGATTCAAGTATCCAGTCTACTGTTGGTTGCACATTTTGGAATTATATTGTTGCTTCCAAATCGGGATAATTTAACCTGTCGCCATCCTTCCAAAATCTTTTGTGCAGTTCGTTGAGAGTTCCTTTCGAGTATGTTGGTTCAGATTTCATTTGATTTGACTTGAACTTTTACATCGAAATAGAAGACAAGCGGGAAACAAGTTGCACCGCTAGTCCTTTTCGAATGACAAAATTAATGATTTAAAGCACTACATCCATACTCTTTAAAACATAACTCTGCTATTCATAAGTTTTAGACCCTCTTCAGAGTCTGTTTAGAATTTGGAAAAAAAATACCCTACAGTTAAACCTTAAAATATGATTATGGTGGGATCAGTTCAAAAGCGTCTTTTGTGTGCCAAACATCACATGGACAAAAGACTCTTTAATAAAAATGTATAAGGTATGAAAATGTCGATGTATGTGAAAAAAAGCTTTTATCTCATAGTTCTAGATGCCTTCCCATAAGAATCATTTTATCCGATTACTTACAGACATCATCATCACTATCATTATATATACGGATACAGTTTTCCGTTGAATCTGTTTTACTTTATGATTTGTTGTGGAATATACAATGGTTAGTATTAGATATTGTATAGAGTATTTTATATCAACCGTATACTCTTATTGATACAATTTATTTTTTACGAAAAGTACTGATCAATTTCTTTTCAAAACTGCAGGTTTCTCAAGTACATAAAGAATGAAAATAATATGAATACAGAAAAATTCAGAAGTGCAGGCATACTAAAGAAGACTGATTTGTCTCATAGACTAAGGGTTTTACTAGCGGAAAGTATAGTATATGACCGGTCATATATTTTTTTATATAGGCTGATCAATCATATTATACTATTTCTTCTGCTCTCCTCTCTAAGATCCTACTCTTTATAAAAAATAAGGTTAGAAAAATGTCTACTGTGTTAGGATTTGGTTCTTATCATAATTGGATTAAAATTAAGTCCAACAATATCTGGAAAGAAAAAATAATGTCCAACGTTGAGTCCAATCATTATTTCCTTCTCCTATTCTATTTTCGTTCTCCTAGTTTTTATAGAATAGACGTAACTCTCTTACTTCTGGGGATGTCATGTACCTATAAATAGAGGTAGACACCATGAGTTATCGGTGTGCCAAATAGCGCCAAACATTGTGTGTGCCAATACAGTGGAAGACATACAGACATCCAAGAAGGAAGAGAGCGAGAGTGGGATATACAATTCTATTGTGGGCACGGAATTGTGGGAGAGCGATAATCCTTGTAATCTTTGTGAAGTTGCTTAATAGAATTTTTGCGATCTTCTTCACCAATTCAGTTCTCTCATTGGTTGTTTGTTTGTCGTTTTGGTCTGTCGACTGGGAGGTCGTTGTCGCATTTATCGTGCAAGCTAGGGTTGTATCTCGTGTCGTATTTTCTTGGGCTTGGAGGGCTTCCGTGCAAATCACATCAAGTGGTATCAGAGTGAAGGTTGCTACGAGACGATCAACGAGTACCGGAGGCACGTGAAGCACGGCGGCGTCGACTAGCAACGTGGGGAGTCATCATATTGACAAATTTGATGACAGAAGCAACTTCAGTGTGTGGCAAAGCACGGTGCAGGACGTCTTCATCCAACGAGGGCTAATCAAAACTCTTGAAGGGGAAAAGCCAGACAAGATGTCTGAAGGCTACTGGAAGATGATGGAGCACAAGGCGGTCAGTACAATCCTTCTGAGTCTTTCCATAGATGTAAAGTATTCAGTGATCAATGAAGATTCATCAAAGAAATTATGGAAAGTCTTAGAAGAGTTGTATATGGTGAAGTCGCCGACGAACATGTGGGTGCTGAAAAGGCAATTGTACATATTGCGCATGGAAGAAGACATAAGGTTCGTCGACTATCTCAATGTATTCGACAAGCGTGTCGCACAACTGGTTAGCATGGAGGAGAAGATCAGTGAGAGCAATAAGGTCGTTCTCTTAGCATCATCTCTACCACAGTCATGGGAACAACTGGTGATGAACATCCTTGTCGGGAAGACTACACTCAACTTCAACGAGGCGATTGTATATTTATTGGAGACGGAGTCTTTGAAGAAGCCATCTGAATCTTCCTCCTCAGTTGGTAATATTTTGGTTGTTACAGACGACAGCTATAAAAGCAAGGGTCACGGAAAGAAGAATCAAAAGGACAAAGACATACATGTATGCTATATATGTGACGAGGAGGGCCACATATTAAAAGATTGTCCAACGTTGAAGTAGTTGAAGAGTGGAGCTTGCTCGTTAGCGGAAGGATATTCAGAAGCACTGGCTGTCATGAAATCAGGTACTAATCATGGGTGTATATTTGATTCAGGTTCTTACTACATCATAATCATATGTCCAAAGAGAGATGTATTTGAAGAAGGATCTCTCCATCGGGCACGTGGTACTGTTCAACTGACAGATGACAAACTCTACCAAATCGCCGGAATTGGAACAGTTACGTTCATGATGCATGATGGAGCACATCACACATTGTCGGGGGTCCGATATGTCCTCCGTCTCAAGAGGAAACTAATATTTTAGAGGGCACTTGAATCCATCGGTTGCAAGATTTTAAAACAAGGTGGAGTCGTGCAAGTCACATGCAAGGGACAAGTGATCATGAAGGGTACCTGATCCAAAGGAGCATATCGATTGGTTGGGGAGGTTCTAACTAAAAGAGGAGTAGCTGACGGGAGTTCTACCGCTGGAGGCGTAGATGAAACATTGACACGTGAGGTGAGCTCAAAACGTGCTACATGTCTTCAACTCGCAGGGGTAGTCACGTGCGAGGCTGCAAGACCGACTACAAAATTCAACAGATACAGAGGCGAAGCTGTTAACTGTTGAAAAAAGGAAGATGTGGCAAGACCAACCACACAGTACCAGCGAATAGGTGGAGCTCGGAGAAGGTACAAACATATGGCATGGAGGGCCAAAGGAATGAAGGTTGCAGTTATTCCAACTGCAGGTGGAGGCGGTGCAGTTTCCCAAACTGTACAATTTGAGGAGCTCTCAGATGAAGGGTCTAGACACCTATGTCTGGACACGTACTCTACATAGGCGTGCAACGGTAGAGTGCTTCCGAGGGCCGAAGCAAATAGAAGAAGAATGAGAGCAAAATTCTTGAAGGAGCAGATACTTTAGCGGATAAGATCCAAGGTGGAGATTGTTAGGATTTGATTCTTATCGTAATTGGATTAGAATTAAGTCCAGCAATATCAGGTTAGGGAAAATAATGTCTAACGTGAAGTCCAAGTATTATTTCATTCTCCTATTCTATTGTTGTTCTCCTAATCCTTATAGAATAGATGTAACTCTCTTACTTTCTTATAGGGGGATGTCATGTACCTATAAATAGAGGTAGATATCATCAGTTATCGGTGTGCCAAACATCGTTAAACATTATGTGTGCCAATACAGAGGAAGGCATACAGACATCCAAGAAGGAAGAGAGCGAGAGTGGGGATACGGAATTCTATTGTGGGCACGAGATTGTGGGAGAGCGACAATCCTTGTAATCTTTGCGAAGTTGCTTAATAGAATTTTGCGGTCTTCTTTGCCAACTCAGTTCTCTCATTAGTTGTTTGTTTGTCGTTTTGCCCTGTCGACTGGGAGGCCGTTGTCGCTTTTATCATGCAAGCTAGGTTGTATCTTTTGTTGTGTTTTCTTAGGCTTGGAGAGCTTCCGTGTGAATCCCATCATACTGTACACTAAAAAAATACTATTAGATCCTATCAAATTGTTGTAGGACGCGTCAACCCAACATCCGTTGAGAAATTTCCTACTTTTTTTGCATATTCCAATGGATTTCCATTTTGTTGTTTAGTACTTATTCTTAGAACAAATTATCAAACAATCATTTAAAAAAGTAACACAGATGCATCTATGAGTATCCAGTCTAATGTTGGTTGCACATTTTGGAACTAATATTGTTGCTTCCAAATTGGGATAATTTAACTTGTCGCCATCCTTCCAAAATTCTTTTGTGCAGTACGATGAGAATTCCTTTTCGAGTATGTTGGTTCGGATCTCATTTGATTTGACTTGAAATTTTACATCAAAATAGAAGACAAGTGGGCAACAAGCTATGTCGCTAGTCCTTTTTAAATGACAAAACTAATGATTTGAAACACTACTTCCATACACTTGGAAACATAAGATTACTACTCAGAACGTTTTTGACCCACTTCAGAGTCTATTTAGAATTTGAAAAAGAAAATACCCTACATGTGAGTATGAAAATATGACTATAGTGGGATCGGTTCAGTAGGGTCTTTTGTGTGCCAAACATCACATGGACAAAAGACTCTTCAATATTTGCGTATACGCACCTCCAAAAAATTGCATAAAATATTTTTTTAGATAATTTTTCCATCTTATTCCACTGGGGGACCCCATCGAAATTAATATGAATACAGAAAGTTCAGAAGTAACTGCAGGCATACTAAAAAAGGTTGTGATTTTTCTCATAGATTAAGGGTTTTACTAGAGGAAAGTATAGTATAATACCGGTCTTATATTTTTTTGTATAGCATGATCAATCATATTGCATTATTTCTTCTTCTCTCCTCTTCAAGATCCTACTCTTTATAAAAAAAATAAGGATAGAAAATATGTCTATTGTACACTAAAGAAATACTATTATATCCTACCAAATTATTATAGGACCCGTCAACCCAACATCCGTGGCGAAATTTCGAGCTTTTTTTTGCATATTCTAATGGATTTCTATTTTTCTTGTTCAGTACTTATTCTTATAACAAAATTACCAAACAAGCATTTAAAAAAGTAATGCAGATTCATCTACGAGTATTGAGTCTACTGTTGGTTTCACATTTTGGAATTAATATTGTTACTTCCAAATCGGGATAATTTAACCTGTCGCCATCCTTCCAAAATTCTTTTGTACAGTTCGACAAGAGTTCCTTTCGAGTATGTTGGTTCGGATCTCATTTGATTTGGCTTGAACTTTTACATCGAAATAGAAGACTAGCAGGTAACAAGTTGTGCCGCTAGTCCTTTTTGGATGACAAAAATAATCATTTGAAACACTACATCCATACATTTACACTTGAGAACATAATATTATTATTCATAACTATTTAGACGCTCTTCATAGTTTCTTTAGAAATTTGAAAAAAATATCCTACGGCTAAAGCCTTAAAATATGATTATAGTGGGATCGGTTCAGCAGGGTCTTTTGTGTGCCAAACATCACATGGACAAATGACTCTTCAGTATTTGTGTATAGGCACTCCCCCAGAAAAATATCGCATAAAATATTTATTTTAGATAATTTTTCCATCTTATTATTCTACTGAAGGAACCCCATCGACCGTAGGTTTCAAATTACCGCTGAGCCAAGCAGTGTGCTTCACTTCTCTAGTAGTTAACCCATCTATATTGGTTGGAGTTCTGCAGTTGGATTCATGCTCCTACTTCACTGGCTGAACTTCCGGAAGTAGACGCTATCTAGACGCTATCGGAGCTGCTGCAATTAAAACTTTTAGGCTTTGTAATGTGTCACAACAACTTCCAGTACCATTGGCGCCCTATGCGCACGCGTGCGCATCAGTTGGCTCTGCAGGAGGAGCAGGCAGCATGTGATCCCTGATCCATAGCATTTGCAGCTCCGACACTGGAGCGATTCACGGAATGATATGGTATACGTCAATTCGCATTGAATTCCAGTTTCCTGTCAATAGCTGTTTCTTCTTCTTTTCCTTTTCCAAGAAGCTGATGACTTTCATTACTTACTCTTTACTACTGTAGTCCCAACTTTACTGTGGCTTAGCTCACTGGACCAGCTTTTTGGTCTCCCGCTTGCATGAGAGTCCTCAATCGGATATGTCACATACTAAAAGCAAGATTTAATTCCAATGCAACGTTTCCATCTTTGATGCGTCTAGAGTGGGGCCGCCCCACTGGGGCTGGGGCGCGGTGATACACCACTCTCTTATAGAGGCGTGTTTAGTAAGATGTAGTTCCCGGTCATGATGTTCAAATGTAATCATTTGGGTTATAATTACCATTTACTAGGGTGATATTCAGATGTAATCTTTCGGGTTATAATCAACATTTGCTAGGATATAGCTGGGTGATGTCGGTCGATTTGCAACTACACCGCACTCTCCTTTTAATGTTAAATTTCTTGAGTTTGTGCAGCGCCTAAATTGGCTGGGTCTAATGCAGAACTAAGCATTTGAGAATCATCGCAATCAAAAAGATGTTTGACCTCTGCTCATTCGTGCCATCATGTATCTAAAATAGATATCATCTGTAAGGATATTGGAATATAGTCACGCAGCAAATGCAATGCACTATCACTCACGCAGTGACCGACTCTGTGATTAGTCAAACACATCAAGCAAATTAATGAGTTCGGTCATACCCAACTAAATGACATGCGTACAGATTAAATTTATATTTTTGTGAGATTTGCATCCCAATTACATTGTACCAAACAAGCCCTGAAAAACATTAGCTTGCACGCCCCGCAAAGCAAAGTTATTGATACATTATACTTATCGCTCGTTTGGTTAGGCTTAAAATCAATGTCTTGAGTTTCAATTTTACCACGTTGAGAATTTGTGTTTGTTTGGTGGAATTGGGGCGTTGTAACACACTTACAACAAGAGATTTTCCACATAGAACGTGATCAGGAGATGAACTCTGATTCCAGCTCGTCAAAGTTGGAAATATGGTAGGGGAGATAGACTGAGAGCACACTAGGATTTTGTCATGGTGAAAAGAATACAAGTTCTTGAGAGGTTCCATGAGCATCCTATTTGCTTTCCCAGACATGGAGAATTCCAATCACGCAATTGAACCCTCTCCCTTACCATTAATTCCACCATTGGCTAGCTTGGATCAAGCTCATCTCCTAGCCACCTCCAAGCCAAATTCACTACCTATGACACCTTCAAACACCACAAAGAAAGCTCGCCCATGCCTTCTCATGGAGATTTTACTCCTTGATCTCCCTACTAGTGACCCTCTATCTATGGGCATCACCAGAGTCTGGATTCTTGTCATTTTTCTCCATGATACAACAAGGAAGACAAATCAAGCTTTCTATGGTCGACAAGGAGGCAGAAAGTCCTTGCATGCAATTGAAAGAGCTATCACGTGCAAGGAAGGAGTTGTTGCATAATCTACATAAGATGTTTGATCATAGTTGAGTCATACTGTATCACTTAGTAGCAAGGATCCAATTAGATAACTAAACACCTTATTGGAGCATGTATGAACACAAACAAATTGAGTTTTGAGGAGATCAAATGGCTTTGAATATTCTACATAAGTACAATTTAATTTATATAATAAAATATCCTAGAACTCTGGAAAATCATTGAAATCATACAAAAGAGATACAATTCTAAAAAATGAGCTCATAGAAAACAAACACAAAGATTAATTTATATAGGTAAAAACAATATCTAGTTAGGTGTAACTTTTCCTAGTCTATTTGCCATTTGTTGTAATTACTAAACTATGTTAAATACAACAACCTACTTCAAACTTTTAACATAAATAATGTAACATATGCTTAGTCAAATGTTAATTATAATACCTTCATGTAATAATACTATTGATATGATCCTATAGAAAATTATAAGATCCAAATTTCATTAACAAAATGAAGTAAATAGAGTATACATTGGTTTTGTTGTCAATAATGGAAACCTTAGGCTAAATGCAGTAATATTAGTGATTGTGGGACTTCATCTTAAACTCTGATAGGATGCTAACATCCATGATATTTGTTGACAGAGAGAAGTGAACTATATGTTGTGTATATTATAGACAAGAGGGCTACCTTTGTATAGGACTATGGTTAGTTGCCAATACCCATTTACGCAATGTGGGACTAATCCCAATATACAAGAATATAGACAGACTTATATACTTAACACTCATTTTCAAACCGATGCATAAATATCATAGCTACCCATTTTGTTATATAATATTTTAACCAAACATCCATTTAAGGATTTAGGAAATAGATCTACAAGTTTTTCTTCTGGGAAGACTGGTATGAGTTTGATGAACTTGTCTTGAACCTTCTCTCTAATGAAGTGACATTCAACTTTGATGTTTTTAAATAGTTCATGAAAGAATGGACTGGAAGCTATGTGAACTATATCTCGATTGTCACACTACAATTTTATGGATTCGTATTGTAGAAATCCCAATTTCTCTATGAGGTTCCTGACCCATAGAATTTTGCTAGTGACATGACCAATAGCCCTATAGTCATATTCAGCGCTTGAGAAAGAAATAAAATTCCACTTCTTACACTTCTAAGACACCACATTGCCTCCAACAGAGACACAATATCCAGTGACAGATAATCGATCAATGAAAGAGTCAACCCAGTCGGCATTAGAAAAACTATACACCTTTAGGTGCTCATGACTAGAATAGAGGATAGCTTTCCCAAGGGGATCATTTAAGATAAAGAAGGATGTGAATAACAATGTCCTAGTAACCAATGTGTGGGTTCTTCATGAATTGACTAACCAGACTTGTAGTAAATGAGATGTCTTCCTGATCATTTATGAGATATTTAATTTCTCAACTTATCATTTGTATTGTCTAGGATAAACAAGAGGTTTCCCTAATCTTTATATAATTTAATTTTAGGATCCATAGGCAATTTTTTAGGTTCTGGCCCCAAAATGCCGCTCTCTTCAAGAAGATCTACGTACTTGCATTGAAAGATGAAAATTCTATCTTTGGACCTTGTCCCCTCAATACCAAGGAAGTATTTGAGAGGGCCAAGATCTTTGGTCTGAAAATTTTCCTTGAAGAAACTATTGTAGACGTGCAATTCCTTGGTGATCATCACATGTAATAACAATGTTGTCCACATCAACATATAGAAGGATCTAAGAAAAGGATACATGTTCATAGAAGATAGATTGGCTAAGACTAGACGTTGTAGGTCAAAGGTTTCAATAGATTGACTATACTTCTTGAATCATACTCGGGGTGACTATTTTAGTCCATACAAGGATTTATGAAGCTAACAAATGATATGAGAGTGCCACTAAGCAATGAACCCATGTGGTTTTTTCATATATATTTATTTAGATTATTCACCAATAAGGAAGTTGTTCTTGATATCTATTTGATGCAATGGCTAATAGAAGTGAACAACCAATTAGATGAATAAACAAATAGATGTCATCTTGGCCACTAGAGAAAAATTCTCCAAATAATACTCCCCATAAACATGGTTGTAGACTTTTGCAATGAGTCTTGGTTTCAGACAATCACTTGTCCCATCTAGATCAACTTTAACTGAGTAAACCCATCTGCAACTAACTACTAATTTATCTAGAGCAGCGGTCATAGACTCAACATGCTATTTTAGACAAAGCATCCATCTTGTCCTCCATAGCCTATTTCCAACCATGGATGATTTCATGCAATGCAGATACTATGAGGTATTGGGATAGTAGATAGGTTATATTTCAACCATTTTAACAAATAATTTTCTTCTAATGATATGTGGAAAGATGAATGGGCAGGACTTATTCATACAATTACTCAATGAATCCATATTATAGCCCATATATCTAGGAAAGAGGCACATAATGTGAATGCATGATAGCCTAAATACGAATACGGCCCATGGGCCTGATGGATTTAATGGCCATTTCTATAAGAAGACTTGGGGAGATGATGTTTTGGAAGAAGTAAATGACTTCTTTATTTATGAAAATATTGTTAAGGAGTCAAACATGATGTTTATCACTCTCTTCCAAGAGCTCTCCCACGAAATTCATCACAAATTGGAGACCTATTGCCTCATGCAATGTTTTTATAAGGTAATTTCCAAGATTTTAACTAATAGACTTCAATTTATTTTTCCTTTAATTATTTATACTAATCAATGCACTTTTATTAAAGGAAGGAGCATTAAGGATGCAACTTTAATTACTATCAAAATCATAAGTGAATTTAGGAACACTTCTCAGATGAATATGTGCTTTCAGGATGATATATCAAAAGCCAATGATTTTATCAAGTGGAAATTTTTATACCCTATCATGCATAACATTGGTTTCCCTAGTTTATGTATAAAGTGGATTCAAACAATTTTTAACACGGCTTCTTATGAAATCCTTGCTAATAGGGAGCCTTTGGATCCTTTCTTACCATCCTATGGCATCAAGAAGGGGGATCCATAGCCCCATATTTATTTGTCATCATAATGCAAGGTTTCATTGAGCTATTGAAGAAATCTATTAAAAGTAACAACATTTCTCCAAGCAAAGCTTCTAGACAACTACATATTTTACACTTAATATTTGCAGATGATCTGATGATATTTGTCATAGCTGATTGTCCTGGTGTTGACTCCCTAAAGTCCATTTTTTCCAAATTTGGTGAGAAGTCAGGCCTCTCTATCAATTATGTGTAAAGATCCATTATTTTGAGTAAAGATTGTGATAAATCATCCTTTCTATTTTGTGTATGGCTAAAAGTACATGTGTGTCTAAATGCCTCATATTTCCACTATTTTCTAGCAAGTATTCTAAGAAATTATGTTCAATCCATGTTGATAGTTCAAGAGGAAACTAGATAGTTGGAAGGAAAATATTCTCACTGTGATAGGGAGAAGTGAACTTATTGAATCAACTTTAGCCTCCATGGCAATGGATCTATTCTTTCCTGTACCTACTACTACTCTTAATGATATTGACAAAATATGTAATGACTTTCTCTAGTGGCACATTGAATCAAAGAAGAATCTTTGTCTAGTGAAATAGGGTAATATAAGCCTTTTGAAAAAAGGAGGTTTTGGAATCATGAAGAGTAAAGAGGTATCCAAAGCATATTTAATGTTGAATGAAGGGGATATTGTTAACAAAGAAGATCTGATTTGGATAAATGGATCAATTGAAAGTATATGAAAAAGAATACATTTTGAAGAATTGATAGATCCCCAAACTTATCCTGCCTATTCTATAGCATTTTAAGAATTTGAAGTACCATTTTACCTCTTATACATTTTGAGATTGGTTCAGGTGTTGAACTCAAACTTTGGAAAGACCCTTGGATTTTAGGTAACTTTCTTAGTGACATTGTTGGAGGAGACATTATTATAAAATCTAGGCTCCCTTAGGATGCTTCTATTAGTAAAATAATGTATAATGCAGAATAAAAAGTTCTTTTTAGTAGATGCTCTCGTATCTATTTCCATTGTCCTTTTGGTGTACAATTTGAAGACTGATAATGTTGATAACTTACTATGAATAGGTTATCAAACATCAAAAGTAGCTACATCTAGAATATCATTTGGTCCAAAGATAATGATAATGTTGTTTTTAACTAGATTTGGGACACAAAATCTTCAAATAAATGTGTCTTTCATTTATGGAAGGTTGTTTTGAATAATATATCTACTTTTTATTACACTAGGATGAGGGGGATTCATGTTGCATCAATTTGTTTCTTATGCATGAAGGAGTATGAGGATGCTAATCATGTTACTTTCTCATTTTGTTTTGTCAAGAAGATATGGTATAAGGCACTAGAGGCTAGGTATATCACCTCTAGTCCAAGTAATCAAGAAGAGTGGTGCATTTTAAAGAACATGATAACTAAAATAAAATGTGGTCTCATGCCTTATAATTGCTAGTTGGAAAGGAATTTGAGGGTTCATGTGGAAGTTTACATGGATTATGATATTCTTTGGAAGAAGACTGACTTGGATATCATTACTTTCATGTGATTCTAGGTTTTGTAGTTTGGGTATTCTTAGCTTCTTCTATGAGTAACCAAGTTTTTGGCTTTTTGATGTTGGACTTATCTCAGTATTGGATATTCCAATTTTTTCCTCTTGTGCTCTTGGGAGCAAATTTGTAAGGAGTGGGATCCCAGAGGGGAACCACTCTCTACTAGAAATTAAAAGGTAACATCCCTTGAACCAAACACCACATAATTTTTTTTAATAAGGGATGATAATAAATTCATTCAACATGTATGTATCATAGCACAATAAGTAGCAGTGGAAGAGAAATTAACTATTACTATTATGACCCACATTTCGTTTTACCAGTAAGTACCTTGGTTAGTGCATAATTGAACTAGTTATGTCGAGATAAGTACTTGCTTTTGTTAATAGTGTTTTGAGTTTTGAGCTAGTGTTAATGTATCATTAGCTTGTTCTCTTGTCCTGAGATTGAGGGCAAGTTTGTGCTTAATCCGTTGCCGAAGAAATCATGTGAAACCGACCTACGAGTAAAAAGATATGAGCTTTTTAGTGTGCAGGGACCTATGTGTAATTTCGGAAAGTTTCTGGGCAATTTGCATCCGGCCCCCTGGGCGCCCTTCCTTATCTTTTCCTTCAGTTTTCCTTTTTAACTCTTTTAACCGACTTTGGAATGAACGATAGTTCATTTCCTTCGGTTGCCGCTTGGGAGAAACAGAGAAGGAGAAAGGGAGAAAGAGCAAGCTAGAGGAGAAGCTAGGCAACCCAGCTCCTTCCTTCTCCGTTCTTCTTCGATTTCTTCATCTTCTCCAGCCAAACCAACCGGCTGCATCATCTTCTTCTTCCTCACCTTCTTCTTCCTCCTGCAGCCATGAAGAAGACGACCATGGAGATGGTCTAGGGAGCGAACAGTGCTTCCCCCTCCGTTCTTTCTTCTTGCCAAGTGCTTGCTAGGTCAATCCGAAGCTATAGGAGTGATTCGGGTAAGAATCGTCCACCGAATCGACCCCAATCGTCTCTTTTAATTCTGCAATTTCCGCCCCTGCGCAGGTTGCACGGCGTGCAAATCTGTTTTGCACGGCGTGCAACATTACAGATAGTTGATATAGGGGAAAAATCCGTTTCTGCGCAGGTGCACGGCGTGCAAAGTCAGTTTGCACGGCGTGCAAAGTTGCAGATAGCGGAACGAGTTTCAGCCCAGGTGCACGGCACGCAAATCAGTTTGCACGGCGTGCAGGTCAGTTTGCACGGCGTGCAAAGTCAGTTTGCACGGCATGCAAAGGTGCAGAAAAGCAGATCAGAAGTGCCCTGAAGGTGCACGGCGTGCAGCCTAGGTGCACGGCGTGCACGCTGCTGTAAAGGTCAGAATTGGGCGTGTTTGTGGACGTTTTTCGGTGTATACGAACACACCGAAGTGGGTGAGTAATAGTTCATTTAGAAATCATTATTTAACTCATTTTAAATACTTATTTGCTTCAGTATCAGTTAATATGATTCCTGAACAGTGTAGCATGTACTTCAGTATGATAAGTTCAGTGGAACTTGAATTGCATGATGTAAATGATGAAAAAGAGGAAATTCTATGTCTTACAGTTGCTATATGATATTTCTGTTTAAATGTTTATTTGTTAATCAGGTATAGACCTAGATGCCCTAACACCGTAGAACCCCTAAATGAAGGTCTGTTTCTTAGGGGTGAAACTCGTGTCCAACATCAACCGGTTGAGTAATTCTGGTGGCACGAGGAGAGAAAGAAAGGCAGTGTCTAACAACAATCGTGCGTGTGTCACGATGGCACTGGGGAAAAGAAAAAGAAAACACGGTTATCTAACACCATTCGTGCGTGTGTCACGAAGGTAACCCTGTGACTCTCCGACGGTGTACTCCGGTTAAAGTAGGAGTCGGGAGCACACGTGGCTGTGCATTGAGGCCGTAGAGCCTATGTTCTGGCCGGAGAGCCAGGGGTCCTGTAGCAGAGCAGGGCTGGCGTCAGACTTAGCATTTCCCGGGTGTGTCGCTAAGTCTTGTACGGTGGGACCGTAGCATGGACTTGTTGCGGATCTTTACATGCAGAGTACACTGCATATATTTAGGGCATAATAATAAAATGAATAAATAATCGAGTAGGTTCACAGTAAATTTATATAACTGTTTATTTACCCGAAATACCTGTAAATGCTTAGAAGTGTGGTTATTGTCTGTATATTTGCTATGCTAATAGAACTGCCCTACTTGAACTGTATATTTGTTTATTTCAGTTTATAAACCTGACGAGTTGTTTAATGATAGCTAAGTGAAATGTTATTCACTGAGCGAGTAGGCTCATACCTCTATTCAAAACATTTTCAGGTCAGCAACAGCATCAAGGATCAGAAGGATCGTTTCATCCTAACGCTTAGTTGATAAAAGGTTTGTAGTTAGTCTAGTTAGAGGTCTCTTAGTCCATTCCCCTCGATCCTCGGGACAAGGTGTGAGTGAGAGAGAGAATGTGTATACAGATGTAAATTAATGTTATGCTTTCTTTATGTTGATCAATGTATTATGCCGTAAACCTTGCTTGTATCTCTATCAGTGTAACTGAGAAGTTTCTGCAGTTTGTTTAGTTCTTGTTTACAGCTTAAACTTGATTATCATTTAAATGCCTTGAATTGTTCTAAAAAGTGAAGATTGGTTGGTTATGTGATAATCCCACCCTGTCGCGTCCTAATTCGTGGTTTGTGTTTAATGAGAGATTGGGGCGTGACAACTCTTGGTATCAGAGCTTAGGTTGAGTACATAGTTACTCAGAGTCCAAGTCAGGGGACGATAAGAGACCAATAGGATTAAGGTTTAGGTGTCTTTCTTCTATCTGTAGTTTTCTAACAGGAAATATTCTGTTATATCATTGCAGATGGCAGGGAGAGGCTTTGATCGTGATGATCAGGCCGAGAGCCATGTTGGCCCTGATCCTTTGTACTTGGGTCCAGGTGGTGGTGACCACGTGGATGAAGCATCCCGTATGTACAGGATGTTTCTGGAAACCAAAGAAAAGTACAAGGCTGATAGGCGAGACTCTTCTTCTACCAGCAGTAAAGATCTGATGCGGTCTTATGAGCTTGTGAAGAAGCTTGGTGGCACAGAGTTTAGTGGCACTACGGATCCCGCCGAAGCTGATGAATGGTTTAGACAGATAGAGAAAGTCTTTCGTCTGATGGGGCTTCCAGAAGATAAGAAAATCAATCATGCGGTCTATCTTTTAACAGGCGATGCAGAGTTGTGGTGGCGTGGTGTGGAAGAAAAGAGGGGAGGTACAGAGCTTTCCTGGCAGGATTTCTCTGAGGAGTTTCATCTCAAATTCTATCCACCCACTTTTCTTAATGAGAAAATCAGGCAGTTGCAGAATATTAAGCAGGGGAACATGACAGTTACAGAGTATGAAGCACTTTTCACACGGTTGGCGAACTTCTGTCCACAGCTTGTTCCTGATAACATAGAGAGATGTAGAAGGTTTCAGGAAGGACTAAGGCCAGAGATTCGGCATACAGTTTCTGCTACTAGTAGGAGGAACAGAGAGAACTTTGGTGAGTTTGTTGAGGCTGCCAGACAGGTTGAAGAATCTGTGAATGCTGACAAGGTGCCTGAGTCTAAGAAGAGATCTGCAGACTTCAGTAGAGGGCAATCTAGTAGTGGATACAGAGGCGGAGGTAGAGGTTTCTTTTCTAAGCTTGAGCGTGGCTTGGGATGTTTTAGCAGACAGAGATCTGGGGATGTCACTACTTCTAGAGGCAAAGGAGGATACAACCCAGGAAGATGGGGCAGTGCCGATAGTGGACAGTCTTCTGGGTCGTCAATGTCAGTGACAGGTCCTCAGAGGCAAGAGATACCACCATGTGACAAATGTGGAAGGCCACATACTGGTCAGTGTTGGGGTGCAAATTCTCGAGGTTGTTTTATCTGTGGACAAGTAGGACATTTCAAAAAGGAATGTCCTCAGCTTCGACAAGCAGCATCGCAAGCTTTCCAACCTCAATACCATGATGTTCCAAGTTCTTCTGTGGCTTCTGGATCTAGAGGTGGTGGAGTGTCTAGTGGCAGGAGTGGTCAGAAAGGACAGTGTGGCAGAGGGAGAGCTTCAGCATGTTTCTTCTCTTTGACACCTCAGGAAGGTATAATTTCTTCACAAGTTGTTACAGGAGAGATGCTTTTGTTTAATAGTATACCAGTCTCAGTTTTGATAGATCCGGGTGCTACTCACTCTTTCATACGACGTTCTTTAGTTGGTGAACTTAATCTGTTAACTCGAGAGTTGGTAGATGAGTTGGTGTTGAGGGTTCCACTAGGTGGACCAACAGTTTTATCCGAGTTTTGTCCCGGATGCTTGTTATCTTTTGGAGGGTTCACCTTTGCTGCTAATCTCATACCCCTGGATGTAAATACCTTTCAAGTCATCTTGGGTATGGATTGTCTTGAAACATATCGAGTGCAACTCGATTGTTGGAAGAAGGAAGCTACCTTTCAACTAGGTGAATTTTCTTGTGTCTTTACTGGAGACAGGAAAGTTCTGCCTACGTGCATAATATCAGCTGCTGTAGCTGATAAGATGTTACAGAAAGGATGTGAAGCGTTCCTTTCTCATGTGGTTGACACCAGAGCAGAGAAGAGCACCGCCAGTGTTTATGATGTTCCCGTGGTTTGTGAGTTTTCTGATGTTTTTCCAGAAGATTTGCCAGGCCTACCTCCTGTCAGAGACTTGGATTTTGAAATTCAGGTATATCCAGGTAGTCATCCAGTAGCACTGCCAGCCTATAGAATGGCACCTGCAGAGTTGAAGGAACTCAAGGTGCAGCTGCAGGAATTGCTGGATAAGGGTTTTATTAGACCCAGTTCTTCACCGTGGGGTGCTCCAGTCCTGTTTGTTAAGAAAAAGGATGGTACCATGCGTCTCTGTATAGATTACAGGCAACTGAACAAAATCACTATAAAGAACAAGTATCCATTGCCGAGAATAGATGATCTGTTTGATCAGTTGCGTGGAGCGACGATATTTTCTAAAATTGATTTGAGATCTGGATATCATCAGCTTAGGATAAAGGCTTCTGATATTCCTAAAATAGCTTTCAGAACCAGGTATGGGCATTATGAGTTTTTGGTCATGTCGTTTGGGTTGACCAATGCCCCAGCAGCCTTTATGGATATGATGAACCGGATTTTCAAACCGTTCCTACATCAGTTTATTGTAGTCTTTATAGATGATATTCTAATCTATTCCAGAGATGATGAGCAACATGAACAACACCTGAGAGTAGTGTTGCAGTTGTTGAGACAACACCAGTTGTTTGCTAAGTTTAGCAAGTGTGAGTTCTGGTTGGCCGAGGTAGCATTTCTTGGACATGTTATCTCGAGAGGTGGAGTTAGTGTTGACCCTAAGAAAGTTGATTCTGTACTTCAGTGGGAACAGCCTAAGACTCCTACTGAGATCAGAAGTTTCTTGGGATTAGCAGGCTATTACAGAAGGTTCATATAGAACTTCAGTGTGTTAGCATCACCTTTGACACGCTTGACGAGGAAGGATGTACCGTTTGTTTGGTCTGATAACTGTGAGAGAAGTTTTCAGATTTTGAAGAAGAGATTGACTTCAGCACCAGTGTTGGTTTTGCCTGAAGCAGAGAAAGGCTATACAGTGTTCTGTGATGCTTCCAGGAGAGGTTTGGGTTGTGTACTGATGCAAGAAGGCAAAGTTGTGGCTTACGCATCTAGACAGCTTAAGAAGAATGAAGAGAACTACCCTACTCATGATCTGGAATTAGCTGCTATAGTTCATGCTCTTAAGACATGGCGTCACTACCTGTATGGTGAGACATGTCAGGTGTTTACAGACCATAAGAGCCTGAAGTATATTTTCACTCAAAAAGATTTGAATTTGAGACAGCGCAGATGGCTTGAGCTGATTAAAGACTATGATGTGACAATCGATTACCATCCTGGTAAGGCAAATGTTGTAGCTGATGCCTTGAGTAGAAAGTCAAGTTCAACAGCAAATGCATTTTCTATGGCATGTTTCAAGAGAGACTTGCTTGTAGATATGCGAAGGTTGAACTTAGACATGGATGTGACTGGACAAAGTGGGTTGATTGCTCAGATGCAAGTCAGACCTACTTTCTATAATCAGATTAAGGAATTACAGCAGAGTGATGATGAGTTGTGGCAAATCATGCAGGATATGTCAGAAGGCAAGAGAGCAGAGTTCAGGTTTTCTGATGAAGGCATGTTGTATCTTCATGATAGGTTGTGTGTACCTGGAAACAGTGAGCTGAAAGAGCAGATTCTTGAGGAAGCGCATACTTCTATGTATGCTATGCATCCAGGTAACACAAAGATGTACAGGAATCTCAAAGAGCTATACTGGTGGACTGGTATGAAAAAGGATGTGGCTGAATACGTGGCTAGGTGTGGGGTGTGTCAGCAGGTTAAGGCTGAGCATCAGAAACCTGCTGGTACTTTGCAGTCGCTTCCTATACCAGAATGGAAATGGGAACACATCACGATGGACTTTGTGGTAGGATTACCCAGGACGCCTAAGGGTTCAGACTCGATATGGGTAATTGTGGATAGACTAACTAAGTCTGCTCACTTTCTTCCTATCAAGTCAACCTTTGACGTTTCAAAGTTGGCCAAAGTTTATGTGGATGAGGTAATCAGATTACATGGGATTCCAGTTTCCATTATTTCTGACAGAGATCCAAAGTTCACATCTAGATTCTGGAATCAGTTACATCGTGCGTTGGGCACAAAGCTGAAGTTCAGTACGGCGTTTCATCCACAGATAGATGGTCAATCTGAGAGGACCATTCAGACCCTTGAAGACATGCTGAGAGCATGTGTGCTACAGTTCAGAGGTAACTGGGAAGAACACTTAAGCCTAATGGAGTTTGCATATAATAATAGTTACCATTCTAGTCTTGGAATGGCTCCATATGAAGCTCTTTATGGCAGGAAGTGTAGATCGCCAGTTTGTTGGTACGAGGTGGGTGAGAAGGAAATTCTTGGACCTGAGCTAGTTGATGTAACTACAGAGAAGATATCTGTGATCAGGGAGCAGTTAAAAGCTGCTCAGGACAGACAGAAAAGTTATGCAGAAAGACGACGTCGACCTCTTGAGTTCGAGGTTGGTGACGAGGTTTACTTGAAGGTTTCACCGTGGAAGGGAGTGCTGAGGTTTGGCAAGAGAGGTAAATTGACCCCTAGGTATATGGGTCCATATCCTATTGTTGAGAGGATTGGACCTGTAGCTTACAGGTTGGATTTGCCGTCTGAGTTGGCAAATCTTCATGATGTCTTCCATGTGTCTATGCTGAAAAAGTGTCATCCTGGTACGGAAAAGATTCTAGATCCAGAACCGGCGCAGCTTAGAACAGATGTGTCCTATGTAGAAGGACCAGTGCAGATAGTTGATCACCGGATCAAAAAGCTTAAGAACCGGGAGATATCTTTAGTGAAGGTTTTGTGGAGGAATCACAATATAGAAGAAGCTACGTGGGAGCTTGAATCAGAAATGCGTAACAAGTTTCCTTTTCTCTTTTAGGAATTTCGGGACGAAATTCTTATAAGGGAGGGAGATTGTTATGCCCCACATTTCGTTTTACCAGTAAGTACCTTGGTTAGTGCATAATTGAACTAGTTATGTCGAGATAAGTACTTGCTTTTGTTAATAGTGTTTTGAGTTTTGAGCTAGTGTTAATGTATCATTAGCTTGTTCTCTTGTCCTGAGATTGAGGGCAAGTTTGTGCTTAATCCGTTGCCGAAGAAATCATGTGAAACCGACCTACGAGTAAAAAGATATGAGCTTTTTAGTGTGCAGGGACCTATGTGTAATTTCGGAAAGTTTCTGGGCAATTTGCATCCGGCCCCCTAGGCGCCCTTCCTTATCCTTTCCTTCAGTTTTCCTTTTTAACTCTTTTAACCGACTTTGGAATGAACGATAGTTCATTTCCTTCGGTTGCCGCTTGGGAGAAACAGAGAAGGAGAAAGGGAGAAAGAGCAAGCTAGAGGAGAAGCTAGGCAACCCAGCTCCTTCCTTCTCCGTTCTTCTTCGATTTCTTCATCTTCTCCAGCCAAACCAACTGGATGCATCATCTTCTTCTTCCTCACCTTCTTCTTCCTCCTGCAGCCATGAAGAAGACGACCATGGAGATGGTCTAGGGAGCGAACGGTGCTTCCCCCTCCGTTCTTTCTTCTTGCCAAGTGCTTGCTAGGTCAATCCGAAGCTATAGGAGTGATTCGGGTAAGAATCGTCCACCGAATCGACCCCAATCGTCTCTTTTAATTCTGCAATTTCCGCCCCTGCGCAGGTTGCACGGCGTGCAAATCTGTTTTGCACGGCGTGCAACATTACAGATAGCTGATATAGGGGAAAAATCCGTTTTTGCGCAGGTGCACGGCGTGCAAAGTCAGTTTGCACGGCGTGCAAAGTTGCAGATAGCGGAACGAGTTTCAGCCCAGGTGCACGGCGTGCAAATCAGTTTGCACGGCGTGCAGGTCAATTTGCACGGCGTGCAAAGTCAGTTTGCACGGCGTGCAAAGGTGCAGAAAAGCAGATCAGAAGTGCCCTGAAGGTGCACGGCGTGCAGCCTAGGTGCACGGCGTGCACACTGCTGTAAAGGTCAGAATTGGGCGTGTTTGTGGACATTTTTTGGTGTATACAAACACACCGAAGTGGGTGAGTAATAGTTCATTTAGAAATCATTATTTAACTCATTTTAAATACTTATTTGCTTCAGTATCAGTTAATATGATTCCTGAACAGTGTAGCATGTACTTCAGTATGATAAGTTCAGTGGAACTTGAATTGCATGATGTAAATGATGAAAAAGAGGAAATTCTATGTCTTACAGTTGCTATATGATATTTTTGTTTAAATGTTTATTTGTTAATCAGGTATAGACCTAGATGCCCTAACACCGTAGAACCCCTAAATGAAGGTCTGTTTCTTAGGGGTGAAACTCGTGTCCAACATCAACTGGTTGAGTAATTCTGGTGGCACGAGGAGAGAAAGAAAGGCAGTGTCTAACAACAATCGTGCGTGTGTCACGATGGCACTGGGGAAAAGAAAAAGAAAACACGGTTATCTAACACCATTCGTGCGTGTGTCACGAAGGTAACCCTGTGACTCTCCGCCGGTGTACTCCGGTTAAAGTAGGAGTCGGGAGCACACGTGGCTGTGCATTGAGGCCGTAGAGCCTATGTTCTGGCTGGAGAGCCAGGGGTCCTGTAGCAGAGCAGGGCTGGCGTCAGACTTAGCATTTCCCGGGTGTGTCGCTAAGTCTTGTACGGTGGGACCGTAGCATGGACTTGTTGCGGATCTTTATATGCAGAGTACACTGCATATATTTAGGGCATAATAATAAAATGAATAAATAATCGAGTAGGTTCACAGTAAATTTATATAACTGTTTATTTACCCGAAATACCTGTAAATGCTTAGAAGTGTGGTTATTGTCTGTATATTTGCTATGCTAATAGAACTGCCCTACTTGAACTGTATATTTGTTTATTTCAGTTTATAAACCTGACGAGTTGTTTAATGATAGCTAAGTGAAATGTTATTCACTGAGCGAGTAGGCTCATACCTCTACTCAAAACATTTTCAGGTCAGCAACAACATCAAGGATCAGAAGGATCGTTTCATCCTAACGCTTAGTTGATAAAAGGTTTGTAGTTAGTCTAGTTAGAGGTCTCTTAGTCCATTCCCCTCGATCCTCGGGACAAGGTGTGAGTGAGAGAGAGAATGTGTATACAGATGTAAATTAATGTTATGCTTTCTTTATGTTGATCAATGTATTATGCCGTAAACCTTGCTTGTATCTCTATCAGTGTAACTGAGAAGTTTCTGCAGTTTGTTTAGTTCTTGTTTACAGCTTAAACTTGATTATCATTTAAATGCCTTGAATTGTTCTAAAAAGTGAAGATTGGTTGGTTATGTGATAATCCCACCCTGTCGCGTCCTAATTCGTGGTTTGTGTTTAATGAGAGATTGGGGCGTGACAATTACAAAGCTTGATATCATTATACATCACTACACCACACATGGGTGAGTTACAAAATAAACTATAAGGATCCATCTGAGAATCATCTAACCACCTCTTTCAAGTCTCCCAAAAGCTCAGCTACAAAGGTTGTTTTCCAAGTCCACCTTGCTTATCCTCTCCTTGATCTAAACCTAGGGATGGAAGCATACCCCACAAGAAGGAGAAGAAAAGGAAATATCAACAAATGCAGGTATGTTTATACTAAATAGGAAAATTGAGCAATATTATGAAATAAATGGACAACAAATATAAAAGGTTTCATATAGAAAAGACAGGGACTAACCAAAGAGGGCATAAAAGGAAGAGAACAACAATAAAAGAGATACTTGCCATAAATATAACAATAAAGTTGTTCCACAATAGCACCTATAGAGAAAGTAGGGCACACACCCTACAATAATCAACATGCATGCATGTGAGATAAACATAGTCCTAGAACAATATAAAGACATGACGGCCAAGAATCATATGTCTTGCACCTGATAGAGAATGGTACATTAATCAAACACCCAATTTATGAATGTGGGCCAAGAATCATACATCTTGCAAACTCGAGTATGGGGAATCATATATCCTCCATCCCAATAATATCACAATGTTGCGGTATTATAGAAAACCAATGTAATTACTACTCTAGTGCTACTGAATTACATAACATGTAAAATGTAGAGGCAAGTAGAAGGTATGGTCATAATCATACAATGTTGCCATATCATACAATGGACAATACATACATCCACATGCAAGTGGGCACAAGATACCACATATCATCAAAGTAAACATCCAAATCAAAGTGGGCACATATCAACAATAAGTCCAGCATGTACCAAAGCATAAGATAAGAGTCCAAGAGAATATCCAAGATCACAACAAACAAGGCAGTTCACCATGATATCAAAAGATAGGACATAATGTGTAGGCCAATATCTATAGGACCAAGATAAAGAAGAAACATAGACTAATTGCTCAAAAGAATAATCGAGGATGCAAACATACCTCAAATTTTGAGTCTAAATAGTCTAAGTCAGTCCTAGATCCAAGCCTAGGCCTCCAAAACCCTCTAGGGAAGGTGGACAGGACCAATAAGTAAGGTTCCTAAGCATAGAGAGGTTGGTTTCTCTAATAAAGCTCCTATCTCAAGCAAGAAGTACCTTCTCCACTTTAGCGGTGAAAAATCTTAACAAAAGAACATGGAGATGGGGCGTTTAAGGGCTCTAGGTAGGGTTTCACCATGGAAGACTAGGGTTCTGACCTGGAGGAAGGTGGAAGGAAGACTAACAACATGAAAATAGGGAAGGAAAGGAGCATACTTACTAGTTTTGGTCAAAATCACCAAGGAGGAGCTTAAGAAATCCTAAATAGAAAAATTTGTAAACCTAGGTGTGGCAACACATCCCATTATCACACAGATAATGAGGTATTACGCGAAAACGTGTGGAAATCACCATAACCACAGATTATGAAAACACGGGTCAATTAAAACTGATTGCGTAAAACAGATAAACTGTGAAACTATTACTTTCCAGTCCTCATTCTGCAAGGAAACATGTCATATATATATATATATATATATATATATATATATATATATATATATATATATATATACACGAGATCTGATACGTGTCTACAGCTTACAGAAACAGCTACCCATCCATCACATGAGTTCACCACCTGTTCACATACATAAAGGCCCACATCCGGCCAACAGCAGGATATACAAACGTCATCGATCGTTCATCGTAAAACATCGTCAAAACACTGCCAAGGACCTGAGAGTACAAGGATGACTCTAGACTCTACTACAAAACATCCAAAACAGCAGCATATCCATCGCTTGCCTTCTACTGCTCCTCAAGCTGCTCGACCGCAACACCACGACCACGTCTACCTCGACCACCTAAAAAGGGGTTAAACCAGTGGGGTGAGACAATTGAATAATTGTCCCAGCGGGAAACATAACTCCCCACCGCAACTACAAAACCTCAGCAAGATATACTATAAAAGCAGATATCTAATAATAGGTATAACAAGAGCAGTCTATATAAAATAGATTATTCTTACCGACAAGCTTACCCGCTATACAAAAGCATATAACCAGATATATCTCAAGGAATATGATTACAAGATAATATGTATCCCTATGTAACATGATTATCAGAACAAGATATAATGTCACATAACCTGCTTATCAAGATAAGACATATTGTCACATAACCTGCAAGATATAACAAAGATATTACACAAACAAGGCCTCAACCAATGTTACGTGTTTATCTTAAGCAGTAAATACTAAACGGCTGTGTTACGTATTATTATGCCCTGAGGATTTGAACCGTACCATTCAAATCCCACCTTCGGTTACGAAACCCAAGCCGGTGCCATACAAGGTCAATGGAAGATCCGGACTCCATGACCTCCCACCTCGTGGTCAGTACACGAGTACAACACAAGTAGGACCGCAGTCACATGCTGAAGTGGTCTAAGCCACAGGGTCAGCTCCATAGGCTACCCTCACTAAATGCAGGTCAGGGTCCTTACAGTGTGTGTCGACCTAGAGGTGGTATGTCGACCTAGAGTAGTGTGTGTTGCCCAGAGGAGCTACTAGTTGTATCGCCCATGTTGCTTGGTCCAACCTTGACCATGTTTGGTGGACACTTGGTGTATAGCTTTGAAAAGTGTCTCTTGGTGTGCTAGTGTGTTGGCTTGAACCCTAGGACAAGTGTCCCTTGGGTGGAAGACACTTAGCATGGATCTACCTTGGTTTCTCCTCCCCTTCTTTCTATATAGGTAGCTCTTTCCCTTGCCTTAGATTCCTTTGCTCTTTTGGTCTCTCCTCCACCTTGAGTGCACGACACTCCTCCCTCTCTTGCTTGTGTCGGCCGAGACACTCTCCTAGAGTTGCAGTGGTGGCCGATACCCTCTCTTGGATCAGCTTTGGTGGATGACATCCCTTGGAGCTTGAAGTGCATCTTCTTCCTTGGAGCTTGGAGCTTAAGGTGGGTTGCATAACTTCTAACCCTAACTCCTTTACCTCTAGCTATGATCTTGTTGCACGTTAGTAGTTTAGCTTAGTTCTTTACTTTTGTACCTTTCTTGAGTTTCCTTTGGTGGCCGATATCCCCTTAAGGTTTAGGGTTTCTAGTGTACCTTGTGATCTAGGGTTTGTGCTCCTTTGAGTTGGAGGTTGATGGTGACCTAGGGTTGGGTGATATCCCTTCTTTGTTGGTGGGTTGGAAGATATCCTTTTGAGTTGGACGACATGTCACCTTTTTCTTTGAGTTGGACGATATGGTGTACCCTTTGATGGACGATATGTATGCCTTTGGTGGACGACATGATGTGTTCTTGAGGTTGGCCGATACCCTTGCCCATGTGTTGGGAGATAGGGTGAGCTAGGGTCATGTTGGCCGATATGAGGGTGACCCTGGTTGAACGACATGGTCCTTGTGATAAGCAATCCCTTTGTTCTTGGTGTTGGGCGACATGGTGAGTGCTCTTGTGTTGGGCGATGGGTCAAGCTAGTAAGGAGCTGGCCGATATGGTTGAGCTGGCCGATATGGTTGAGTTGGCCGTTGGATGTTGTTGGGCGATACATCTTGAGGTGTTGGCCGATATAGCCTTGTCAAGCTTGATGGTTGTTGGTGTCGGACGACATGGCCATGTGTGGCTTGTTTCCTTGTCTTGAACGATAGACCATGCATGTTGGCCGATAGCCATGTTGACCGATAGGCCATGCATGCGATGGTGGTCGATAACCATGCTGATCGACACCCATGATGGCCGATAGCCATGGTGGGTGACAACCTAGGGTTGGGTATGTGTCGTCCGACAGGCCTTGATAGGTTTTAGTGAGGGCGGTGATGAGTTATGGTGAGAGTATTGTAATCATATAGTAACGGTCCTTTGTGTTATGAAAGTGATTAGTTATGCACCAATAAATGATGGTGGTGTCTTGTTAGTGATAACAACAATGAATATGATGCCTTGCAAACAATAATAATGCTAATGATAGTAACAATGATGATAATGGTAGTTGCATGATGATAATGATAGTAATAATGTTGATCATAATGATGATAATGGTAGTAGGGATGGTAATGAGGAAGGTAATGGTAATAAGATGCATGATGTTATCCTTATGCTTATTTGTTAATAATAAAGAGGACGATAGTAATAATGTTGAATAATAATAATGATAATAATGATGATAGTGGATGGTGACATAATGGTAGTGGTAACAATAGTACTTGTTCTGTATGTTTGGACACCTTGATTACTTGTATAATCTTGAGATAAGAGTAAGCATGTATATGGCTTGTTAATGATGTGACTTGATCAGCAAATAGTGTAAGAATGTTAAGTAGAAGTATCTTGAATAGCATTTCATGATGGTAGCATATTCCTTATGATTGAATCTACGATTATTGTGTACTCTAACCATGCAGGTGATGATTAGCCTTGAAAAGGGCTATGAAACACATGTGATGAGTAACATCACTTGGTAATTACTCTGGTTAATAAAATGATATGTATAATGTGTTAAGTTCCATGATGATGATGTGAGCCTTGAGAGGCACTGACAGTACATGAAGAGGGATTGAGATCCCATGGTATGTGATGATCCTCGAGATGGATCTGGATGGTTGGCAAGAGGCCAAGTGGTAACATGTGATGTTGGATCCTTGTGATGGATCAAGTTGATGTGATTAAATAATAATATAATGTTGTTTACTTTCCGTTATATCTTGCATGTTATACAACTTGGTTGAATCTTGCAATCCATCTAAAAGATACTAATTAATCACAGTGAAATATATCATGTAGTTTGCCCTGGCCATAGATCCATCATCGTCAGGACTTGGTGATGGTGAAATAGGTTCTCCTACGGGTTAACCTAGAAGCACATATTGTTGAATATGTGTAGGTTGCTCCTATCCTGAAAATGAGGAGGTAAGAGTGTAACTCCAGTTGCAGACTTAGATACGTGTAAAGAGCATGGTGAACAGGCCCATGGCTCAGGATATGTGATGTGAGGAGCATGAATGTGTTCATGGCTCATAGCACGGTGAACAGGCCCGTGGTTTACCCTGTTTGTTTTGCTTAATCTTGGTGCTTTGATGCTTGCTAATCACCTTTAAGTGGTGATTAGGGTTTTGTTGTGCTTTGTTGAGAGTTTGAGGGGCTACTTGCAAATAACCCAAGTTTAGGGTTTTGTGTGCAAGTTGGTCATCTTGAGAGATGTTTTTCCCTCTTTGCTTCCTCTAGGGTTGAGAGGAAGGCTTGGGTTTGTGGTTTGAGTTTTCTTGGGCCTTGGTTGAGCTTGTTTGAGCCTTGAGGTGCCTTGGTTGGGCTTGCTTGAGCCTTGTGTCAGCCAGGACCTGCTTTGTGTCGCCCAGCAGGCTGGTGTGTCACCCAGTAGAGCTGCTGCCTGCGTCGCCCATGATGCTTGGTCTTGTGTAATGGACACTTGGTGCATGTTTTGGACAAGTGTCCCATACCTTGCTAGTGTGTTGGCTTGAACCCTAGGACAAGTGTCCCTTGGGTGGGCGACACTTGGCATGGTTGTACCTTGGTTTCTCCTCCCCTTCTTCCTATATAAGTAGCTCTTCTCCTTGCCTTAGCTTCCTTTGCTCTTTTGGTCTCTCCTCCACCTTGAGTGCACGATATCCCTCTCCATCTTGCTTGTGTTGGCCGATACACTCCCTTGGAGTTGAAGTGGTGGCCGATACACCTTCCTAGAGAAGCCTTGTGGATGACAGCTTTGGACCTTGGAGCTATGTTGGACAATACCCCTTGGAGCTGGAGTGCTTCTTCTTCCTTAGAGCTTCAAGGCGGGTTGCATAATTTCTATCCCTAACTCCTTTCCTCTCATTATGTTCTTATTCATATGCTAGTAGATTAGTGTACCTTGCTTTTGTACCTATGTTGGACGATAGGCTAGGGAGAGTGCTGGACGATATGGTTGTATTGGGCAGCAGGCCTGACGGGCATCAGCCTTGTGACGGGCGATACCCCACCCCTGTCTTGGTGTGTTGGGCGATATCCCTCCTTGGTTGGATGAGTTGGACGATATCTTTGAGTTGGACGACATGGCACCTTTGCCTTTGAGTTGGACGATAGGTTGCTCTCTTTGATGGGTGATATGTGTACCTTGGTGGATGATAGGTTGTATCCTTGAGGGTGGTCGATACCCTGCCCATGTGTTGGGCGATAAGGTGAGCATGTCTTGTTGGCCGATATGGTAGTGACCATGATGGATGATAGGTTCCTATGATGATGAATGATGCTCTTGTTCCTCTCTTGGACGATGGGCCTTGGTTCCTTGGTGGATGATAGGGCTTCCTGTGATGAGTTGATGGAGTTGCACGACATGCATAGATGGTGTAACGGCCGATAGCCCTGACGGGCGTTGCATCTTGTGTCGTATGATAGGCCTAAGCTGTGACGCACGATAGCATGGGGCTGTGACGGGTGTCAAGCCTTTGGGTTGGGCGAGTGTGCTGGCCGATAGGCCTAGTGTTGTTGCACGATATGTGGGGAGTCCTTCTCTTTCTTTCCCTCTCTTCTTTCCTTCTTTCTCTCCTTCTCTCTCCTGGCTGTTGTGGAGTTGTTAGATGGGCATTACCCTTGGTTATCGGACGTCAGGTGTTGGCTGTGACGGGCGTTGTCCAATGGGGTGTGTCGTGCGACACTCCCTGACACGCGCCACACTTCCCTTGTAATGCGGCGTTGCAGGCAGAAGGCTGGGTGCAGCGCAGCGTTGCTGCCTTCCCATGCCCTAGCCGTATGGTTTTCTTAGTGAGGGTTGTGAGGTTTTAGTGAGGGTAAGTAGTTCTTTGGTGACAGTCTCTTATGTAATAGAAGTGGATGCTTATGCTTAAACAACACAACGTTAGTGATGCCTTGCTTAATAATGATTTCTATGATAACGACAGTGTTGCCTTGATTTATGATAACTATGACAATGTAAATAATAACCATGATGATAATGTTGTTGATAACAAAGATGATGGTGATTCCTTGCTAGTAGTGGAAGTATTAGTAATGATAATAATGATGCGAAGTGACAGCTACATTAATAGTCTGCTTGATGACATAGCAATAAGGATAATAATAGATGATGACACTAATAATGGTAATGATGGTAACAAGAGTAGTAATGCTATGCTTGATGTGAGTCTTATGCTTAATTGTTAATAGCAATGATAAATGGTAGTTTCATTAATGGGTGCTTAATGATAAAGGTAATGATGATGATAGAGGATGGTAATAGTAATGACTTTGGTAACAATAGTGTATATGCAACATGTTTTTATATAAAGTAAATACCTTAAATGTTTGTATAATCTTGAAATAAAAGTAAGCATGAATAGGGTTTGTTAATGATGTGCTTAACAAGCTTGATCATCAAATAGGGTAATAATGATGAGTAGAGTATCTTGAATGATAGTTCATGATTGTGAGCATGTTCCTTATGTTGAATCTATGGTTATTGTGTATCCTAACCATGCAGGTGATGTGTAGCCATGAAAGGGTTATGTGACATATGTGATGAGTAACATTACCTTGATATTTGTTCTATGAGATTATATATGTAATGTGTTGATCCCATGATGATGATGTGAGCCTTGAGAGGTAGTGACAGTACATGATGAAGGATTGTTATCATATGGTATGTGATGATCCTTGATATGGATATGGATGGTTGGCAAGAGGTCAAGTGGTAACATGTGATGCTGGATCCTTGTGATGGATCAGGTTGATGAGGTTTCAATAATAATATAATGTTCTTTATTTTCTGTTATATCTTGCATGTTATACAACTTGGTTGAATCTTGTAATCCATCTAAAAGATACTAATTAATCACAGTGAAATATATCATGTAGTTGCCCTGGCCATAGATCCATCATCGTCAGGACTTGGTGATGGTGAAAAAGGTTCTCCTACGGGTTAACCTGGAAGCGCATATTGTTGAATATGTGTAGGTTGCTCCTAGCCTAAAAATGAGGAGGTAAGATTGTAACTTCGGTTACAGACTCAGATATGTATATAGAGCATGGTGAACAGGCCCATGGCTCAGGATACATGATATGAGGAGCATGAATGCATTCATGGCTTAGAGCACGGTGAACAGGCCCGTGGCTCAGTTTTACTAGTGTCGAGACCTGTACCAAGGCAGGCTAGAGTGAGGGTAGCCTATGGAGCTGACCCTGTGGCTTAGACCACTTCAGCATGTGACTGCGGTCCTACTTGTGTTGTACTCGTGTACTGACCACGAGGTGGGAGGTCGTGGAGTCCGGCTCTTCCATTGACCTTGTATGGCACCGGCTTGGATTTCGTAACCGAATGTTGGATTTGAACGGTACGGTTCAAATCCTCAGGGCATAATAATACGTAACACATCCGTTAGTATTTACTGCTTAAGATAAACACGAAACATTGGTTGAGGCCTTGTTTATGTAGCTAATTCTATTATATCTGCAGTTACTTCTATATCCATCAGGTATGTGATAATATGCTTTGTTTTGATAATCATGTTACATAGTGATACATCTTATCTTGCTAATCATACCCCTTGAGAGATATCTGGTTATACACTCTTTTACAACTGGTAAGCTTGTCGGTAAGAATAGCCTTGCTTTACGTAGACTGCTCATGTTATATATGTTGATTAGATATCTGCTGTTATAGTTTATTCCTGCTGAGGTTCTGTAGTTGCGGTGGGGAGTTATGTTTCCCGCTGGGACAATTGTTCAATTGTCTCACTCCGCTGGTTTAACCCCTTTTTAGGTGGTCGAGGTAGACGTGGTCGTGGTCGTGGTGTTGCGGTCGAGCTGCTTGAGGAGCAGTAGAAGGCAAGCGTTGGACATGCTGCCGTTTTGGATGTTTTGTAGTAGAGTCTAGAGTCATCCCTGTACTCTTAGGTCCTTGGCAGTGTTTTGACGTTGATTCACGATGAACGATTGATAATGTTTTGTATATCCTGCTGTTGGCCGGATGCGGGCCTCTATGTATATGAACAGGTGATGAACCCATGTGATGGATGGACAGCTGTTTCAGTAAGCTGTAATCACGTATCAGATCTCGTGTATGTATATATGACGTGTTTCTATTGAGGATGAGGAATGGAAAGTAATAGTTCCATAGTTTATCAGTTTTCCGCAATCAATTTTAATAAACCCATATTTTCATAATCTGTGGTTATGGTGATTTCCGCACGTTTTTGTGTAACACCTCGTTATCTGTGTGATAATGGGATGTGTTGCCACAAGTTTTGGTATCAGAGCTTTAGGTTCGCTGAGGCTACAGAGATTTAGGACTAGGTTGAGTTGTTCTTATGAGTGTCTAGGTTTTCTTATAATATCTTCTGCCCTCAGTGGAAGAAAAGTCAAGATGTCTTGAAACCATGAAGAACACTCTGCTGAGTACAGTGATGCTGCATCGGTTGATGGAGCAGATGGACATGCACATGAAGATCGGGTGCCTGAGGTTCCCCAATTTAACCCAGCCATACTTGAACATCCTGCTTACCAACAGCTTATGGGGCAGTTAATGGATACGATGAATCTCATGGTTGAGCGATTACCAGTGCCTCCTCCGCGAGCACAGGTTCCCCATGAAGTAGCATCAGGTATTATTGATGGTTGTGTCACTAATGCAAACCCCTTTGTGACTTGGTTGGTATCTAGGGTCATGGATGAGGGATTTTCCATTATGGTGAGTGAATACACCAAAAATTAGGTTTAGATACAGGAGATGGGTGCTAGAGGTGTTCTTCTGGGAGTTAAAGCAGGTCATATGATGGATAATGCAATGAGCCCACTTAACTCTAATATATTTTAGCAGACGATACATGATCACTATAGTGTTTATTGCAATCTCACTTTGATTCATCTTGGGATGAATGTTGTAGTTAACCACTAAAGAGTTTAGTCTTGTCTTGATACCTAGGGTGTGGTGCACCGATCGAACAAAACATTATTAACCAAGCGGAAGCAATCGTTAGTAGCGGATTACTGAAAAATCACTAAAAATTAAAACCTTTTTTATAAAGAGGTCCATACACTAGAAAACTCTTTCAAAAAGAACCAAAGTATTTCTATTACATTCTTGTTCACAAGTACATACTTTGTACCATCTCTTCTCGAGGATCACATACATCAACTACCCTATTAAAACTGTACATAAGAAGCATAATAACCTCGAGGCATCAAGCCAAAATCTCATATCGACTTATTAAACTAACTACTGACTCCGAGGACCTGAGAGTACAGAGATGACACATAGGACTCTATATACAAGACATGACAGCCAATGTCTCCACCTAAGAATTCACTGTTGTCCCTACTGCTACTCCTGCTCTTCCCATGCAGTAGGGTTCCTACCTCTTCCACCGCGTCTACCTAAAAAGTTGGATCCCACCGGGTGAGACAATTGAAATTGCCCCAGCGAGAGATATAACTCTCCGCTAGAAACATTATTATTGCAGTTTGATTAGAGTAAAACTGAGCAGAGGAATCATTTATATTAAACAACAGTTAAATTAATGTCTAAACAAGTTAGAGCAATATTCTTATTCAAAGCATTTCAGTTGTAACTTGATAAAGCAACATATCACTTATTCAATAAGGAATATGAAGAACATGTATAAATTTTATCCGATATATTAAGCAGATAACATCAACCAGTGATTCTCATATTTCAACCTTAAGCAAATACGCTACATGGGTGATTACATTTTACAATCATACTTAATGCCCTAGAGAGATGAAGTATACCGTTCATGTTCCAACTGACCATGATTACGTAAAGCATCGGTACCGCACAAGGTCAATGGAAGAGCTGGAATCCAAGACCTCAACCTTCTCAGTCAGTACGAGATTACTTGGCAGAGACATCACGTGTCAAATTGCAATTAGCTTTCCAGGGTATAGTGGCATCTTCGTTATAGAGTTATAGCCCACAACATATACTCTCTTCATGGTTATGGCCCGTAGCCAATGCCTGGTATCATATCATGGAGTCATGGCATGTAGCCTAGGATATAGCCCACAACCATTCCTATGGGGCATGAGGATATAATTGCCTAATTACCCCCACATATTCAAAAATATGTGCTCCGAGTTAAACTCATTTCACCATTCAACAAATTCTGATGTTGATAGATCTGTGGTCAGGGCAACTACATTATGTGATATCACTTGATTAATTAAGTGTATTACCATATTCTTTTTACCATCAAATAAGTTCTCAAACATCAATTATTTTAACAATTGCTACAAAGAATGTGTAATACTTTCATCAGGTACTATTCAATACTTTAATAAAGCATTGGGATCTCAATCCCCCATCTCATCAGGTGCATTCTCATCCTTTCACAAACTCATCATCATGGTTATAGAATATGGGTATTCAAACCCTCAGTTCATCAAAGAACATTTGTTACCACTTATCAGATAACTAGAACACCTTCAGGTTATCAGACCAAGGTAACATGATACTTGTTACATAAGCATCTCACATGGCTCACAAAGCCCATTTCATCTCTTGTTACCTCTCACTAGGAAACAAAGAATATTATGGATCACAAGGCCCATTTCATCTCTTGTTACCTCTTACTAGGCAACAAAGCATATTATGGCTCACAAGGCCCATTTCATCTCTTGTTACCTCTCACTAGGCAACAAAGCATATTATTGCTCACAAGGCCCATTAAAAATAGTAAATGAAACATCATAGCTCATACCTGGCTATGCTCATCATCTCATGATACATGGATGGTTAGTAATCATGACAACAGCTTTATCAATTACATATCAGCATCATGCTATACAAGGGTAACACCACTAATCCTTTATTAGGGTTAGGGTTTCCCAATTCATGTCAATTAGAGATACTCATCCCATTATCCATCATTCGGGCTATGGTTAATCATCTCATTGCCCAAAATTAGGGTTTCATGTAATATAACTCAAAATTAGGGTTTCATATCACATTACATCACCTTGTATTAAGGTTTTACACATCATTACCCTGAATTAGGGTTTCACCATCACCCTAGATTATGGTTTTACACATCATTACCCTGAATTAGGGATTCTCATCACATCCTTACCTTGAATTAAGGTTTCATATAACATTTCCCTTAAAATTAGGGTTTACCAATAGAATACCCTGAATTAGGGTTTATCATATGATTACCTTGAATTAGGGTTACACCATCACCCTAGATTAGGGTTTCACTTAGTATTGCCCTAAATTAGGGTTAGGGTTCATTAACCTTCTCGATTAGGGTTTTATGATCTCATCAACTTGGATCATACCCTAATTACATATTGTATTTATGTTGAGAGTGTCGAGGTTAAAACACTACATGATTATCACTCATGTATAAGTTCCTCTCTCTCATCCTCTCTAGGAGGTTAATTGCTTTAATGTCAATTAGATTTGAATCAACTTGAATGAAGAGTTGACATAGAGTATTAGGTCATTGCTTCCATAAGAAACAAATGTCAATTATTCTAAGCATACCTACTCACTAAGTACCTTAGTGATACTTTTATTGTAATCAACCTTGAGATACTTTATGATCACTCATTTAGGTTTGAGATTAATTGATCCTTCAAATGATCTTGGGGTACTTGACCTCTATTCGGTCTTGAGGTGCTTGACCTCCATTCGTCTTAAGGTGCTTGACATTCATTTGGTCTTGAGGTGCTTGACCTTCATTCGGTCATGAGGTTCTTAACCTTCATTCGATCTTGAGGTGCTTGACCTCCATTAGATCTTGAGGTGCTTGACCTCCATTCGATCAACTCTCCCAAATGGTCAACATGACCTAACGGTTTTGAAGATCCATTCGATCTTGATCAACTTTACCCATTCGATCTTGATTGAGTTTACCCATTTTGTCTTAATTGATTTTACCCATTCGGTTTTAATCAAGTTTACCCATTCAGTCTTTATTGGTTTTACCCATTCAATCTTGAATGGTTTTACTCATTCGGTCTTGATCAAGTTTACCCATTCAGTCTTGATCAATTCCATCAATTAAAACTTCAATTAATTCAATCGATTAGAGTTTGTAATCACTGGATTATCCATCATTGAACCTATTATGAGTCAATCAATTAGAACCATTAGATCATCATACAATCATGACATCTCCTGACCTCAAACAGTCTTGAGGTCGTTTGACCTCAAACGGTCTTGAGACCGTTTTGGTGTCAAACGGTCTTGAGACCGTTTGTTCACCAAACGATCTTGAGATCGTTTCGTCTCAAGAATGAAACTGTTTGCCCAAGATATTTATTGAGGTGTGTGCTTATGATGATGTCATCATAATCAATCTTTGATCTTGCAAAATCTACTGCCATTCTTATGAAAATTTCATCATTTATTCAAAGGAATTTCAAGAAGAACAAAATGATCAACAAGTGATGAAGTTTTGAATGTAATAATAACATTTAAGGGTTCAAGTTATATAACCCACCTTCAAAGTTGAAACAAACTTCAAACTCCACGTCTCTAATGGTGAATGAATCTTTCTCAACCTCCCAAGGCCTGTCCTTAAGCTTTTGAGTGAAAAGAAATGGCTAGGGTTGAAGAATATTGAATGAAGAAAAGAAGAAATCAAGCATTGATTTTCAATTTCCACCATGAAATCAAGGTTGAAAATGATTAAGGAGCTTACCTATAGGTTGGGGCACGTCCTCCTATTTCTCCTAAGCTCCCTTGTGTTCAACCAAAGCAAGGAGAGAAAGAAAATCCAAAAACGAGTCTTCAAGTGGTTGGAAAATGAAGTGTTTATAAGGGAATTTCAATGAGAGAGAAAGTGATATAAAAATCCTTTAACTCCCAAAATTGGTGCCACATCTCCCCCTCAAATCCTTGCATGCAAAGACATCTTCCCCACCTTCGAATTCCTATTCATTATCCATGAATTAAAGGAAAAGAAATTAAGCACCTTAATTCATATAATACTAATATCCCATTTTTAGTGGATATTACTTTTTAGTTAACTAATGTGAGTGGGCTCTCCACTCACTTGGGATATTTTCGTGGCCTTTGCAAGGCACAAGGATGTTAACACTTATGCAAGTTCAACCATCTCATTTTTGGTTGAAGGGTACTTCAATTAATATATTTATTTTTGCATTAAATTGAATTAGGGTTTCAATTATGCTTAAATCTTGATTATTTTAATATCAAGATTCTCTCTTCTACAAAACAATTCAAATGAGACGCCCCTCTCATTTTCTTTTCTCTAAATGATTCCAAGAAACATGAGGGACTCTCTAGAAGTGGTATTTTGCATATTGAACCCTAGGTTTTGGGTAATTTGCACATTACACCAAAACTAGGTTTTAATGCACAAACATTGCTTAATAAGCTCTTTCTTGGTACTCAGGTTCTACAAGCCATACCTCGACATAATTCTGATTCTTATGATGCTTCAAAACCTAAGGAACATTTTACCATTTCACATTTGCAAGTTAACCCCTCAACTTGGGTAATTTGCACTTTAGTCCAAAGCAGACAAAACATTGTTTCAACATTATTAAAAAAGGACTAAAATTGAAACATAAGTTCCTCTTGAGCCTTAATTACTTTTCAAGAGATAAGAGCAAGCATATAATTTAACTTTACTAACAAAACATCTAGGGTTAAGGCATAACCCAGGTCAGGGATGTTACAAATTATCCACCCCTAACAGGGATTTCGTCCCCAAAATCATCAATAGAAAAGAGAAGGGTACTTCCTCCTCATTTCTTCCTCTAGCTCCCACGCAGCTTCTTCAATGCCACGATGATGCCAGAGAACTTTCACAAGACATATGTCTTTCTTTTTCAGTGTTTTAATTCTTTTATCAAGGATCATCACATGTCCTTCAACATAAGATATATCATCATTTAATTCTACTTCCACAGGTTGCAAAACTAACTCGGTGTCAGGATGACACTTTCTCAGCATAGAGATATGGAACACTGGATGCAACTTATATAGCTCAGGTGGAAACTCCAACTTATAGGCTACCTTTCCAATCCGTTCAATGATTAGATAAGGCCCCATAAATCTAGGAGCTATCTTTCCCTTCTTCCCAAATCTAAGGACACCTTTCCAAGGTGAGACCTTGAGATATACTCTGTCTCCAACTTGGAATTCTAAAGGTCTTCGCCGTTTGTCGGCGTACAACTTCTATCTATCGTGTGCAGTTTTTAACTATTGTTGGATTACTTTAATCTTCTCAGTTGTCTGTTGCACAAGCTCAGGACCCAAAAGTAGATATTCTCCTATTTCATACCAACATAACAGAGATCTACAACATCTACCATATAATGCTTCATATGGTGCCATATCAATACTATTTTGATAGCTATTATTATAAGCAAACTCTATCAAGCTCAGGTGTAGATCCCAACTTTCTACAAACTAAAGTACACATGCCCTAAGCAGATCCTCCAAAGTTTGTATGGTCCTCTCAGATTGTCCATCTGTCTGTGGGTGAAAGGTTGTACCAAACCTTAACTGTGTACCCAAAGCTTTATGTAGTCATTCCCAAAAATGACTCGTGAACTGGGGACCTCTATCAGAAACAATAGTAGCTGGAACCCCATGCAACCACACTATCTCATCTATATATATCTGTGCAAGCTTTTCAGCATTATAGGTTGTTTTGATAGGAAGAAAATGTGTTGTCTTAGTCAACCTATCAACTATCACCCATATGGAATCATGACCTTTGGTTGTTCTAGGCAAACCAACCACAAAGTCCATGGTCACATGATCCCATTTCCACAGCGGTATAGGCAAAGGTTGCATTGTTCCTGCGGGCTTTTGATGTTCAACTTTAACCTGTTGACACACCAGACACCTCATAACAAACTCAGCTAAATCTTTCTTCAATCCTGGCCACCAATACATATCCTTCAGGTTATGATACATTTTGGTTCTTCCTAGATGCATTGCATACATCGAAGTATGAGCTTCCTCCAAAACCAACTTTCTTAAATCATTGGCATCAGGTACTACCATTCTACCATGGTAACAGACTACTTGATCCTTTGACTCATGAAAGCCATCCCGTTTCTCACTACCACACTCTGACCGAATCTACTGAATTACAGTATCAACCTGATGTGCTTCTTTAATCTACTGTCTCAGAGTGGGTTTCACTTGCATCTCAGCTAACAACCCGGCTAACAATAATACTTTAAGCTGTATATTGTTTAGCCTCATAGAGATACGCATATCTCTCTTAGAGCACACTAAGGAGTTCAACTGTGCTTTATCTAAGGCTGTCTCCAGATCTTCAGAGCATGGACCACAACAGCTATCTCTAGATCATGTATTGGATAATTCTCCTCGTGTTTCTTAAGCTGTCGAGAGGAAAAAGAAATCACTTGATTATCCTGCATCAACACACATCCTAGACCATTCTTAGATGCATCACAGAAAACTATGTACCCCTTCCCTTGCTCAAGTAACACCAATACAGGTGCACTTGTTAACCTTTCTTTCAACAGCTGGAAAGAATGTTGACATTTGTCATTCCAGACAAAAGGAACCTCCTTCCTGGTCAACTTGGTTAGGGGTAAAGCTATAGAACTAAAGTTCTTAATGAACCTCCTGTAATAGCCTGCCAGTCCTTGGAAACTGCGTATCTCCATTGGTGTCCTTGGTTGTTCCCATTGCAGGATAGATTCTACCTTCTTAGGATCAACATGGATACCTGAGGCAGATATTACATGTCCTAGAAAAGAAACTTCTGGTAACCAAAACTCACATTTGCTAAACTTAGCATACAGCTTATGCTCTCTTAGCAAATTCAAAGCCTGACGGAGGTGCTGCTCATGTTGTTGAGCATCTCTAATGTATATCAAGATGTCATCTATGAAGACTACAATGAACTGATCAAGAAAAGGCCAGAAGATTCTATTCATGAGTTCCATGAACGTAGCCGGTGCATTAGTTAGTCCAAACGACATAACTATGAACTCGTAGTGACCATACCTTGTCCTGAAGGCAGACTTAGGTATGTCACTCTCCTTGATATGCAACTGATGGTATCCTGACCTCAGATCTATCTTAGAGAAGATAGTTGCACCATGCAACTAATCAAACAGGTCATCGATCCTTGGCAGAGGATATGTGTTCTTTATGGTTACTTTATTCAACTATCTGTAATCAATGCATAACTGCATTGATCCGTCTTTCTTTTTAACAAAGAGAACCAGAGCACCCCATGGTGAAGTACTCAGTCAGATAAAACCCTTCTCAAGTAACTCCTGTAGTTGTTTCTTGAGCTCTTCCATCTTAGCAGGCGCCATTCTATATGGTGTTTGTTCTATTGGTTGTGTGCTCGGGATTAGATTAATCTCAAAATCAATCTCTCGGGGAGGAGGTACACTTGAAAGTTCCTCAGGAAACACATCTTCAAACTCCTTAACTATCAGAACTTCAGAAAGATTAGAGCTCTCCATTGTGGTATCTACCACATGTGCCAAGAATGCAAAGCATCCTTGTCTCATCAGCTTCTTAGCGACCATAGCTGACACAAGACATGTTGGAAGAATCTTTCTATCTCCCTAAAAGATCCATGTGTCACTATCATCTGTGAACACAACTTGCTTGGAATCACAATTCAAGACAACCTTATACTTTTCTAGAGTGTCCATTTCAAGAATTATATCGAACACATTCATCTCAAGTGGTATAAGATCCACCTAAATGTGATGTTCAGAAAAGGAAAGATTGCAGGGAGAACACACCTCCCACAGCATTGCATATCCAAGCAAAGGAGTTTGCAACATCAAACTCTCTGCCCTATGTCCAACTGTCATATTACAGTTAAGAATCACTTTTCTAGTGATAAAGGAATGTGTAGCACCCAGATCAATTAAAATAGATATGAACCAGGATGAAAACATATCAGAATAAAATAGTCTCATCCGACCTGTCACAACTCGAGGGTTGACTACTGCTTTGGGTTGATTCATCGCATAGAATCTGGTCGTTGCTTGTTGTTGACCCTATGCTCGGTTGTTGGGTGCCGATGAACCAGCTTGGGACGCTTGCCCACGTCCTCGAGTGCCACTTGAAAATTGCCTCCTCTGAGAGCCTTGCTGACTCTGCCTTGGAGGTTGAGTCACCATTGTGTTCCCGACTGGACAATCCCTTGCCAGATGTCCCACTTATTTACACTGATGAAAGATCCTGGTCTCAGGATAGGGTCAAGGAGGTCCAGTCACTGATGTTGATGTTGTGATGGGGGCTCTATTTGGAAAAAAATTATGGCCCCTACCCCTACTTGACGTCCATTGCGTCTGGGTATTGAACCTTGGTGGTGTCGTCAGTGCAGAAAACCTTGGCTTCTTAAAGCTCTCGGACCTCCGTCCTTGAAACTGAGTGTACATCTTCTTACCACTAGTCTGTCGCTTCTCAATCACAGACCTCTCTATCCGTATGACAGACTCCACAAAAGTGGAAACCCCTCCCTATTCTCTAAAGAAGACACAGGAGTGGTCAATTCAACATTCAACCCCTTTTCAAAATGTCAAATTCTTTCCTCATCAGTAGTTGTCATATGTAGGCAGAACCGCAAAAGCTCCATGAACTTAGCCTCATACTCGCTACTGTTCATCAGTCCTTGTATTATCTTCTCGAACTGAGATATCTTCTCATCTAGGTAAGTCTTAGGGAAGTATCTAATGATGAATTCTTGTTAGAACTCTTCCCATCCAACTTCGACACCTGGCCTCTTGCCTTCTTTAATAGTCCACCAGTGACCAGCACTCCCTTTCAGCAGGTACACTACATGCCTCACCTTTTCAGCTTCAGGAATATTGAGGATTCTGAAAGCCTTCTCCATCTCAGTCAACCATAAGTCAGCATCTGTTGGGTCAGCTGTACCAACATACTCTGTGTCTCCTACCTGACGAAGTCTCTCAAAAGTCTTGCCAACTCCATGTCCCTCATTATGGGCTAGTGCCCTAGGTGTAGGTGGTGGCATGCTATCCATCATGTGTGTCATAACTGCGATGAACTACCCAAACAGAGCATTGAAAGCTGGATTCTCTATCATGGCTGGATCAAACTGGGGTTGTTCAGGTACAGGTTCCTCCCTAGTCTGGTCCCTTGCACCTCCTCCCGGTGCAGCAACACTGCTCTCAGCAGCATGTTCTCCATGTGATCCAGACATCTTCAAGTTCTTCTTCTCCTCCTAAATGAGCAGAAGTCACTATCAGATAAACTGGAAGACACTAGAAAACACTCAACAACCTTAATCCTATGTCTATGTAGACTTAGCGAACCTAGAGCTCCGATACCACTAATTGTGGTTCACCGATCGAACAAAACATTATTAACCAAGCAGAAGCGATCGTTAGCAGTGAATTATTGAAAATCACTAAAAATTAAAACCATTTTTTTATAAAGAGATCCATACACTGGAAAACTCTTTCAAAAAGAACTGAAGTATTTCAATTACATTCTTGTTCACAAGTACATACTTTGTACCATCTCTTCTTGAGGATCACATACATCAACTACCCTGTTAAAATTATACATAAGTAGCATAATAACCTCGATGCATCAAGCCAAAATCTCATATCAACTTATTAAACTAACTATTGACTCTGAAGACCTGAGAGTACAGAGACGACACATAGGACTCTATATACGAGACATGACAGCCAGTGTCTCCACCTAAGAATTCACTGTTGTCCCTACTGCTGCTGCTGCTCTTCCCCTGTAGTAGGGTTCCTACCTCTTCCACTGCGTCTACCTAAAAAGTTAGATCCCACGGGGTGAGACAATTGAAATTTCCCCAGCGAGAAATATAACTCTCCACCAGAAACATTACTATTGTAGTTTTATTAGAGTAAAACTTAGCAGAGAATCATGTATATTCAACAGCAGTTAAATTAATGTCTAAACAAGTTAGAGCAATATTCTTATTCAAAGCATTTCAGTTGTAACTTGATAAAGCAACATATCACTTATTCAATACAGAATATGAAGAATATGTATAACTTTTATCCAATATACTAAGCAGATAACATCAAATAGTGATTCTCATATTTCAACCTTAAGCAAATACACTACACAGCTGATTACATTTTACAATCATACGTAATGCCCTGGAGAGATGAAGTATATTGTTCATGATCCAACTGACTATGATTATGTAAAGCATCGGTACTACACAAGGTCAATGCAAGAGCCAGACTCCAAGACCTCAACCTTATCGGTCAGTACAAGATTACATGGCAGAGACATCATGTGTCAAACTGCAATTAGCTTGCCAGGGTATAGTGGCATCTTCGCTATACAGTTATAGCCCACGACATATACTTTCTTCAGGGTTATGGCCCGTAGCCAATGTCTGGTATCATATCATGGAGTCATGGCTCGTAGCCATACTCATACTGGGGTATGGTCCATAACCAATCCTGTGCATAGGATATAGCCCGCAGTCATTCCTATGGGGCATGAGGATATAATTGCCCAATTACCCCCAAACATTCAAAAATATGTGCTCCGAGTTAAACTCGTTTCACCATTCAACAAATTTTGACGTTGATGGACCTGTGGTTAGGGCAACTACATTATGTGATATCACTTGATTAATTAAGTGTATTACCATACTATTTTTAGCATCAAACAAGTTCTCAAACATCAATTATTTTAACAATTACTACAAAGAATGTGTAATACCTTCATCAGGTATTGTTCAATTCTTTAATAAAGCATTGGGATCTCAATCCCTCATCTCATCAGGAGCATTCTCATCCTTTCACAAACTCATCATCATGATTATAGAATATGGGTATTCAACCTCTCAGTTCATCAAAGAACATTTGTTACCACTTATCAGATAACTAGAACACCTTCAGGTTATCAGACCAAGGTAACATGATACTTGTTACACAAGCATCTCACATGGCTCACAAAGCCCATTTCATCTCTTGTTACCTCTCACTAGGCAACAAATCATATTATGGCTCACAAGGTCCATTTCATCTCTTGTTACCTCTCACTAGGCAACAAAGCATATTATGGCTCACAAGGCCCATTTCATCTCTTGTTACCTCTCACTAGGCAACAAAGCACATTATGGCTCACAAGGACCACTAAAAATAGTAAATGAACCATCATAGCTCATACCTGGCTATGCTCATCATCTCATGATACCTGTATGGTTAGTAATCATGACAGTAGCTATATCAATTACATATTGGCATCATGCTATACAAGGGTACCACCACTAATCCTTTATTAGGGTTAGGGTTTCCCAATTCATGTCAATTAGAGATACTCATCCCATTATCCATCATTAGGGCTATGGTTAATCATCTCATTGCCCAAAATTAGGGTTTCATGTACTATAACTCAAAATTAGGGTTTCATATCACATTACATCACCCTGTATTAGGGTTTTACACATCATTACCCAGAATTAGGGTTTTGCCATCACCCTAGATTAGGGTTTTCCACATCATTACCCTGAATTAGGGATTCTCATCACATCCTTACCTTGAATTAAGGTTTCATATAACATTTCCCTTAAAATTAGGGTTTACCAATAGAATACCCTGAATTAGGGTGTATCATATGATTACCTTGAATTAGGGTTACACCATCACCCTAGATTAGGGTTTCACTTAGTATTACCCTAAATTAGGGTTAGGGTTCATTAACCTTCTCGATTAGGGTTTTATGATCTCATGAACCTGGATCATACCCTAATTACATATTGTATTTATGTTGAGAGTGTCGAGGTTAAAACACTAAATGGTTATCATTCATGTATAAGTTCCTCTCTCTCATACTCTCTATGAGGTTAATTACTTAAATCTCAAATAGATTTGAATCAACTTGAATGAAGAGTTGACATAGTGTATTAGGTCATTGCTTCCATAAGCATCAAATGTCAATTATTCTAAGCATACTTACTCACTAAGTACCTTAGTGTTACTTTTATTGTAATCAACCTTGAGATACTTTATGATCACTCATTTAGATTTGATATTAATTGATCCTTCAAATGATCTTGGGGTACTTGACCTCCATTTGGTCTTGAGGTGCTTAACCTCCATTCGGTCTTAAGGTGCTTGACATTCATTCGGTGTTGAGGTGCTTGACCGTCATTCAGTCTTGAGGTGCTTGACCTTCATTCGATCTTGAGGTGCTTGACCTCCATTCGATCTTGAGGTGCTTGACCTCCATTCGGTCAACTCTCCTAAACGGTCAACATGACCAAACGGTTTTGAAGATCCATTCGATCTTGATCAACTTTACCCATTTGATCTTGATTGATTTTACCCATTTGGTCTTAATTGATTTTACCTATTCGGTTTTAATCAAGTTTACCCATTCAGTGTTGAATGGTTTTACCCATTCGATCTTGAATGGTTTTACCCATTCGGTCTTGATCTATTCCATCAATTAAAACTTCAATTAATTCAATCGATTGGAGTTTGTAATCAGTGGATTATCCATCATTGAACCTATTACAAGTCAATCAATTAGAACCATTAGATCATCATCCAATGATGACATCTCCTTACCTCTAATGGTCTTGAGGTCATTTGACCTCAAACGGTCTTGAGACCGTTTTGGTGTCAAACAGTCTTGAGACCATTTGTTCACCAAACGATCTTGAGATCGTTTAGTCTCAAGAATGAAACTGTTTGCCCAAGATATTTATTGAGGTGTGTGCTTATGATCATTTCATCATCATCAAGCTTTGATCCTTCAAAATATACTGCCATTCTTATGGAAAATTCATCAATTATTCAAAGGAATGTCAAGAAGAACAAAATGATCAACAAGTGATGAAGAGTTGAATGTAATAATAGCATTTAAGGGTTCAAGTTATATAACCCGCCTTCAAAGTTGAAACCAAACTTCAAGCTCCACGTCTCTAATGGTGACTGAAGCTTTCTCAACCTCCCAAGTTCCGTCCTCAAGCTTTTGAGTGAAAAGAAATGGCTAGGGTTGAAGATTGAATGAAGAAAAGAAGAAATCAAGCATTGATTTTCGAATTCCACCATGAAATAAAGGTTGAAAATGATTAAGGAGCTTACCTACAGGTTGGGGCACGTACTCCTATTTCTCCTAAGCTCCCTTGTGTTCAACCAAAGCAAGGAGAGAAATAAAATCCGAAAAAGAGTCTTCAAGTGGTTGGAAAATGAAGTGTTTATAAGGGAATTTCAATGAGAGAGAAAGTGATATAAAAATCCTTTCACTCCCAAAATTGGTGCCACATCTCCCCCTCAAATCCTTTCATTCAAAGCCATCTTACCCACCTTCGAATTCCTCTTCATTTTCCATGAATTAAAGGAAAAGCAGTTAAGCACCTTAATTCATATAATACTAATATCCCATTTTTAGTGGATATTACTTTTTAGTTAACTAATGTGAGTGGGCTCTCCACTCACTTAGGATATTTTCGTGGCCTTTGCAAGGCACAAGGACGTTCAAACTTATACAAATTCAACCACCTCATTTTTGGTTGAAGGGTACTTCAATTAATATATTTATTTTTGCATTAAATTGAATTAGGGTTTCAATTATGCTTAAATCTTGATTATTTTAATATCAAGATTCTCTCTCCTCCAAAATGATTCAAATGAGATGCCACTCTCATTTTCTTTTCTCTACATGATGCCAAGAAACATGAGGGACTCTCTATCTAGAAGTGGTATTTTGCATATTGAACCCTAGGTTTTGGGTAATTTGCACATTACACCTAAACTAGGTTTTAATGCACAAACATTGCTTAATAAGCTCTTTCTTGGTACTGAGGCTTCTACAAGCCATACCTCTACATCATTCTCATTATTATGATTCTTCAACACCTGAGGAACATTTTACCATGTCAAATTTTTAAGTTAACCCCTCAACTTGGATAATTTGCACTTTAGTCCAAAGCAGACAAACCATTGTTTCAACATTATTCAAAAAGGACTAAAATTGAAACATAAGTTCCTCTTGAGTTACTTTTCAAGAGATAAGAGCAAGCATATAATTTAACTTTATTAACAAAACATATGGGGTTAAGGCATAACACAGGTCAGGGATGTTACATAGGAAAGATGAGGGTAGGGTAGAATTCTTCTTATAAGGGACACCTGGTTTCTTTAGGAACCTATGGATGTCAGGAAGGGTAAGCTTTGAAAAACCACTAGAGGGGGATGAATAGGGTTTTATGGATATTTTTAAATAATTTAAATCAAACAACCACAATTGAGATAATAAGAAGGAGATAAGGTGTTTAGAGTGGTTCCAACCTTAGCAAATACTAAGGTAGTCAATCCACTACCTGGTTGCTTATCGAACTGGGATTTTGAAAGTATTTAATTTTATTACCTCACAAGGATGTTACATAAAATTACAACACTTTCACCAAACCCTTCGAACAGCCTTCACCTAGAAGTAGTCTCACCAACCTCGAAGCAGCCTTCCTTGAAGTAACCTTAAGCTCCTCCTTGAAGTAGCCTTCCTCTTGAAGTAGCTTCCCGTTGAGACAACCTTCTTGAAGTAGTCCAAATTCCACCTTCTCCACCGAGAAGAACCTTCCCCAATCCGCAGCCTCCAACCCTAGGAGTAGCAAGGAGAATACAAACAATATAAAGGAACAAGAAGGAAAAATAGAAATTACAATTACCACTTGTAGCACAAGGCTTGATTTCCTATATCAAGCGTTTTGATCTCCTAACCAATGTGTATGGAAGTGTAAGTGTAGTGGGTAGGAGATGATAGCCTATAGGACACGAATCTAGAGCAATGGAAATGTATAGCCAATGTTGGAATTGCTCAATTTCTCACAAGAATGAATTGCCAATTGCAAGTATGAAAGTTCAAGTGTACCACAAGTGTACTTTGGGTGTCCTATGGCTTGTCCTATTTATAGGAATGGCCTATGGATGCTTAAGGACGTTCTAGACACTTTCTAGGGGGTTCTTAGTGCTTAACTAGCCACTAGGTAGCCATTAGTTGCTTTAGCAATGGCTAGTTAATTAATCTTGAAAAGTGCAGACAGAACTCTTCTCGGTTGATAAATTGTCGATCGAGAGTCCTTCTTGGTCGAGGATTTGTCGACCGAGGGACGTCTTGGAGCAAGTGTTTAAAATGTTCATTTCCAACTCACAACCACCTTGTCTGCTGGGTCTAACAGCTACTTGGGTCAATCTCGATCGAGGAATTTGTCAACCGAGAGTGTCTCGGTCGAGGAGTTTGTCGACCGAGAATGACCATGTTTCAATGTTTTGAACTAGATACTAAGTGTGAGTGTGCAGATGTGACACTGTTATAGGGAATGACCTATCTAAGTGTTGTGATTGTCTAGGGAAGATCTAAATGCTTGATTTACATGATATCTAACTACTTGTACATTATATACTTGTACACGTTTTTACATTTGATTACAATCAATAATTAAAGCAATTTAAGCATATAGATCTTCCAAGTAGTTTGTCATTCACCTAATTCCTGCAACACTCAAGTAGCACGTTAGATCCACAAGAATGAAATGTTTGTCATCATCGAAACAAAGGGATTATAATAATGTCCAATTTAGCCAACAATCTCCCCCCTTTTGAAGATGACAAACATTTCCAAAATATAAAATAAAGAAATATAAATCATATGAGTTTCATACCTGAAGTTTACCTTTTGTAGCCATTCTTGTTTTGTAAGTGTGTACTAGCCGAGATATTATGAAACTCATTTTATTTTATGTTTTTGATTTTATATTATTTCTCCCCCTTTGTCATTTCAAAAATATATCCAAGATAATAATTTAGTATGACTTTTTATTTCTCCCCCTTAATTTTATGCTATGATCCCCCTTAATGAGATATTCAATTTAAAAGCAAGGGATTAATGCAAACCAATTAGCCACAAATTATTTCTCAATCATTTGCAAAGGATGTTAAGCCTTGAAATGATATGAGTTCCTTTTAAGTTCATGGCATATGTGTATTGATTTCTCATCCATTTTATAAGGGATGTTAAGCCCTAAATGAAATGAGATTCCCTTAAGCTCATGATGGATACATATTGATTTCTCATCCATTTTGCAAGGGATGTTAATCCCTAAAAATGATATGAGAATCCTTTAAGCTTAGAGTACATGAAAAGTGTCTCTAACCAAATGCACGGGATCATAAGCCCTGATTTGTTTAGAGAATTCCATCAAGAACAACATATATATCACATTCATGAAATTTGTAGATTCCTTTATTTTCATAACCAATATTAAAAATACTAAGGTCATAACATGTTTACAAAGTTTTTGTGAACTCCCCCTTAATCTTATAATCAAGATAATTTTAAGATGCTAAGGTTATAAAAATCATTAGATCATAATAAATTAAACTTTTATGAGAGCTATGCACTAGAATCTTGTTTAATATATTAAGGTTGATTTCAAGAAAATGATTTACAAATACGCATTTTGTCAAGCTTATTTTAGGTCGACATTGACTTTGACCATAGCGCCCCTTGGTCAAACTTGATTTCAACCAAGAGGCAATTTCTGTAGATTTTCAAATTAAAATGCATTTGAGCCATGAAGTTTTACTATTTATGTAAAATGGAATCTTCATATGAGATGAATCACAATGATCAAGAAAAATATCCATTAATGGTTTGTATATATGGATCAAAGATTATTTTAGACAAACCAATGAAACACAATGATCATGGCATAATAATTATGATAGAACAGTAGAAGCATATCCACAATGCAATGATCAAGATAAAAACATATAAATATAATGATTATGATTATTTCAAAATTCAATATACATGGTTCCTATATAGATAGACCAAGGAATACTTAGGAAAAAAACATGTGGATTATGATAAAATAGTAATTTCCTTGATTAAACTAATCATGGTTCATATTTTTAGTTTTAAGCCAAACCAAGTAGAGAATAAACCAAAATAATATCATTCAGGTTCATAAGTTTTCAATTTTAAGACAAACCATGTAAATGAACATGCTTAATAAACTTTTTCAATCAATGAATAAGGTTTGTTCAAAATCAGTCTTCATATAACACTTTTTCAATATGTTTAAGGATTTCATATTCATAATGTTATAACTTAATTCATGATGCAAAAAGATTAATATGTCTTGTTTCAAAGATGGTCTCCAAGATTTATTCTTGATTTGCATATTAAATCAATCATTAATAACAAATTGATAGCAAACTATATTAATTGAAAATAGGTTCAGCAGAACTTGATTCAGTCAAACTGTTTGTCGACCGAATTTATCTCGGTCGATGTTTTTCTCGATTGAAAATGCTGATGTTTGTACATGTTTTGTTACATTTGTTGCAAACTTGAAAATAGTAACCTGTTCGATCGACTATTTCTCGACCGACAATGTTCTCGGTCGAATAGTTGCTCGATCGAGATTGTTTTTGTACTATTTCTCAGCCATTGTTTACAAGTAAATCATAGGTTATTTTTAATTCAATTATGCGGTTTGAAAATTCAGTTTAGTTGAGATGAGACATTTAAATGTCAAAGTAACATTTAGGTTAGATCTCAACTAATCATATACAATTTGCTAGGTTTTGAGAATCCAAACTAAACCAAGTTAATTGAAGATGTATGTTTAGAAATTTTAATTTCTTGGATTAACTTGGTGTCCTATTATGTTAAGTTGAGATAGACATAGAGATATACAACTTAGAGTCTTTGGTCATATCTCAACTTAATTTTATTCATTTAGTTTGGGGGTTTTGGAACCCATACTAACTCAACATCCTTTTTCTTGTAGGGACATGAGAAAGAATAAGGTCCAAGATGCAAACAATAATGACAACATATGGAATCAACCTCATATCTCTTTCTATGATTTTGTTCTAGGTTGTTCTTGGGTACATATGTATATTTGCCTTTAGGTACATACATAGATTGATTTTCTAGCGCTTGTGTCTTTTTCCAACTATATTTTTGATAAGATTTTCCTTTAGGATTATAACCTAGTCCTCTCCTTCCAATTTGATGATAAGAATTATTTAAAATTTTATCAAGGGTATCATGGTTACTCAAACTACTAATTTGTTGTTGCAGCTTGACAATCTCATCCATTCTCTTATTGATGTCTAGCTTTGCTTGATCTAGATTAGATAATAAGGAATCTCTTTCTTTCACAATAATATCATAATCTAGATGTGTACACAAAATAGGATGTTTTTTAAGATCATTTACTTGAGTTTGCAAGTTTAACTTTTCTAGGGAAAGAAGATTGCAATTTGCTTCTACATATTTCATCTTAATATCATGATCTTCAATAATCTTTTTAAGATCTTCATTTTCAGATGTGAGAGCAAGAAGTTTAGCATGTAACTCATCATTTTCCTTATTAGATTTCTTTAATTTCTTCTTGCACTCAATATACTTATTATGTGTCTCTTCAAGACTACCAATTAACTCTTCTTTAGTTAAATAAAAAAGACTTACCTCTTCTTCTTCTTCTTCTTCACTTATTGTAGAAATTAGGCAGTCTTTATGCACTTCTTCCTTCTTTGACCTCCATGGACAGCTAGGTGTAGTGTGCCTTGTTCCTAAGCACCAATTGCAACTTGTTGAAGATTGGTCCATACTTTTCCTTTGCTTGCAGTTGTAGACACCACCGCCCTTCATTCTTCAAGACTCGATTAGAGCTCCTTGAAGCCTGCTCTGATACCAATTGAAAAACCACTAGAGGGGGGTGAATAGGGTTTTATGGATATTTTTAAATAATTTAAATCAAACAACCACAATTGAGATAATAAGAAGGAGACAAGGTGTTTAGAGTGGTTCCAACCTTAGCAAATACTAAGGCAGTCAATCCACTACCCGATAGCTTACCGAACTGGGATTTTGAAAGTGTTTAATTTTATTACCTTGCAAGGATGTTACATAAAATTACAACACTTTCACCAAACCCTTCAGACAGCCTTCACCTAGAAGTAGTCTCACCAACCTCGAAGCAGCCTTCCTTGAAGTAACCTCAAGCTCCCCCTTGAAGTAGCCTTCCTCTTGAAGTAGCTTCCCGTTGAGACAACCTTCTTGAAGTAGTCCAAAGTCCACCTTCTCCACCGAGAAGAACCTTCCCCAATCCGCAGCCTCCAACCCTAGGAGTAGCAAGGAGAATACAAACAATATAAAGGAACAAGAAGGAAAAATAGAAATAACAATTACCACTTGTAGCACAAGGCTTGATTTCCTATATCAAGCATTTTGATCTCCTAACCAATGTGTATGGAAGTGTAAGTGTAGTGGGTAGGATATGCTAGCCTATAGGACACAAATCTAGAGCAATGGAAATGTATAGCCAATGTTGGAATTGCTCAATTTCTCACAAGAATGAATTGCCAATTGAAGTATGAATGCTCAAGTGTAGCACAAGTGTACTTTGGGTGTCCTATGGCTTGTCCTATTTATAGGAATGGCCTATGGATGCTTAAGGACGTTATAGACACTTTCTAGGGGGTTCTTAGTGCTTAACTAGCCGTTAGGTAGCCATTAGTTGCTTTAGCAACGACTAGTTAATTAATCCTGAAAAGTGCAGACAGAACTCTTCTCGATCGACAAATTGTCGATCGAGAGTCCTTCTCGGTCGAGGATTTGTCGACCGAGGGACGTCCTAGAGCAAGTGTTTACAACGTTCATTTCCAACTCCCAACCACCTTGTCTGCTGGGTCTAATGGCTACTTGGGTCAATCTCGGTCGAGGAATTTGTCGACCGAGAGTGTCTCGGTCGAGGAGTTTGTCGACCGATAATGACCATGTTTCAATGTTTTGAACTAGATACTAAGTGTGAGTGTGCAGATGTGACACTATTATAGGGAATGACCTATCTAAGTGTTGTGATTGTCTAGGGAAGATCTAAACGCTTGATTTACATGATATCTAAGTACTTGTACATTATATACTTGTACAAGTTTTTACATTTGATTACAATCATGAATTAAAGAAATTTGAGCATATAGATCTTCCAAGTAGTTTGTCATCCACCTAATTCCTGCAACACTCAAGTAGCACATTAGATCCACAAGAATGAAATGTTTGTCATCATCGAAACAAAGGGATTATAATAATGTCCAATTTAGCCAACAATCTCCCTCTTTTTGAAGATGACAAACATTTCCAAAATATAAAATAAAGAAATATAAATCATATGAGTTTCATACCTGAAGTTTACCTTTTGTAGCCATTCTTGTTTTGAAAGTGTGTGCTGGCCGAGATATTATGAAACTCATTTTATTTTATGTTTTTGATTTTATATTATTTCTCCCCCTTTGTCATTTCAAAAAGATATCCAAGATAATCATTTAGTATGACTTTTTATTTCTCCCCCTTAATTTTATGCTATGCTCCCCCTTAAAGAGATATTCAATTTAAAAGCAAGGGATTAATGCAAACCAATTAGCCACAAATTATTTCTCAATCATTTGCAAAGGATGTTAAGCCTTGAAATGATTTGAGTTCCTTTTAAGTTCATGGCATATGTGTATTGATTTCTCATCCATTTTATAAGCGATGTTAAGCCCTAAAAATGAAATGAGATTCCCTTAAGCTCATGATGGATACATATTGATTTCTCATCCATTTTGCAAGGGATGTTAATCCCTAAAAATGATATGAGAATCCTTTAAGCTTAGAGTACATGAAAAGTGTCTCTAACCAAATGCACGGGATCATAAGCCCTGATTTGTTTAGAGAATTCCATTAAGAACAAGATATATATCACATTCATGAATTTTGTAGATTCCTTTATTTTCATAACCAAGATTAAAAATACTAAGGTCATAACATGTTTACAAAGTTTTTGTGAACTCCCCCTTAATCTTATAATCAAGATAATTTTAAGATGCTAAGGTTATAACAATCATTAGATCATAATAAATTAAACTTTTATGAGAGCTATGCACTAGAATCTTGTTTAATATACTAAGGATGATTTTAAGAAAATGATTTACAAATAAGCATTTTGTTAAGCTTATTTTAGGTCGACATTGACTTCGACCATAGCGCCCCTTGGTCAAACTTGATTTCAACCAAGAGGCATTCTGCAGATTTTCAAATTAAAATGCATTTGTGCCATGAAGTTTTACTATTTATGTAAAATGGCATCTTCATATGATCTGAATCACAATGATCAAGAATAATATCCATTAATGGTTTGTATATATGGATCAAAGATTATTTTAGACAAACCAATGAAACACAATGATCATGGCTTAATAATTATGATAGAATAGTAGAAGCATATCCACAATGCAATGATCAAGATAAAAGCATATAAATACAATGATTATGATTATTTTAAATTAGAATTCAATATACATGGTTACTATATAGATAGACCAAGGAATACTTAGGAAATAAACATGTGGATTATGATAAAACAGTAATTTCCTTGATTAAACTAATCATGGTTCATATTTTTACTTTTAAGCCAAACCATGTAGAGAATAAACCAAAATAATCTCATTCAGGTTCATAAGTTTTCAATTTTAAGACAAACCATGTAAATGAACATTCTTAATAAACTTTTTCAATCAATGAATAAGGTTTGTTCAAAATCAGTCTTCATATAACACTTTTGCAATATGTTTAAGGATTTCATATTCATAATTTTATACCTTAATTCATGATGCAAAAAGATTAATATGTCTTGTTTCAAAGATGGTCTCCAAGATTTATTCTTGATTTGCATATTAAATCAATCATTAATAACAAATTGATAGCAAACTAGATTAATTGAAAACATGTTCAGCAGAACTTGATTCGGTCGAACTGTTTGTTGACCGAATTTATCTCGGTCGACATTTTTCTCGATCGAAAATGCTGTTGTTTGTACAGGTTTTATTACATTTGTTGCAAACTTGAAAACAATAACCTGTTCGATCGACTATTTCTCGACCGACAATGTTCTCGGTCGAATAGTTGCTCGACCGAGATTGTTTCTGTACTGTTTCTCATCCATTGTTTACAAGTAAATCATAGGTTATTTTTAATTCAATTATGCAGTTTGAAAACTCAGTTTAGTTGAGATGAGACATTTAAATATCAAAGGAACATTTAGGTTAGATCTCAACTAATCATATACAATTTGCTATATTTTGAGAATCCAAACTAAACCAAGTTAGTTGAAGAAGTATGTTTAGAAATTTTAATTTCTTGGATTAACTTGGTGTCCTATTATGTTAAGTTGAGATAGACATAGAGATATACAACTTAGAGTCTTTGGTCATATCTCAACTTAATTTTATTCATTTAGTTTGGGGGTTTTGGAACCCATACTAATTCAACATCCTTTTTCTTATAGGGACATGAGAAAGAATAATGTCCAAGATGCAAATAATAATGACAACATATGGAATCAACCTCATTTCTCTTTCTATGATTTTGTTCTAGGTTGTTCTTGGGTACATATGTATATTTTCCTTTAGGTACATACATAGATTGATTTTCTAGCGCTTGTGTCTTTTTCCAACTAGGTTTTTGATAATATTTTCCTTTAGGATTATAACCTAGTCCTCTCCTTCCAATTTGATGATAAGAATTATTTAAAATTTTATCAAGGGTATCATTGTTACTCAAACTACTAATTTGTTGTTGCAGATTGACAATCTCATCCATTCTCTTATTGACAATCTCATCCATTCTCCATAAATCTTGGTCGAGGAATTTGTCGACCGAGAGTGTCTCGGTCGAGGAGTTTGTCGACCGAGAATGACCATGTTTCAATGTTTTGAACTAGATACTACGTGTGAGTGTGCAGATGTGACACTATTATAGGGAATGACCTATCTAAGTGTTGTGATTGTCTAGGGAATATCTAAACGCTTGATTTACATGATATCTAAGTACTTGTACATTATATACTTGTACAAGTTTTTACATTTGATTACAATCATGAATTAAAGCAATTTGAGCATATAGATCTTCCAAGTAGTTTGTCATCCACCTAATTCCTGCAACACTCAAGTAGCATGTTAGTTACACAAGAATGAAATGTTTGTCATCATCGAAATAAAGGGATTATAATAATGTCCAATTTAGCCAACAATCTTGGGTTCTAAACTCTTGAAGAAATCTTCAGGGTCCAAAAGGTCAAGGTAATGGAAATAAGAAGCCACCCAAGAACAAATGATGGTAGAATCACAGAAAGAGGTATTCAAAGAGTCCCCTGAGATAGTTAACTTGATTCCTGTGATCATCGAGGTCAAAACAACTTGGGTATCTGATGGTGGAATAAGAGAGGTGTAGTTCCATGTCAAATTGGCATCAAACTCATGGACAACCTTTGTGCTTGACATAGAAATTGAAAAGCATGCACACTCTACACATAAAGTACTTAAGTGATGTGCTTTAAACACCTAGAATACCTCTTCAATTAGTTCAATCATTATAAACTAAGGTTCAAACAAAGCTCGAAAAGGAAATGGATTTCTAGGCAAGAGCTCCTTATACCTATTCAAAGCTTGCCTGGAGATGAATGAGGTGCCATCGAAGGATACATGCCTTTGGGAAATTGGGCTAAAGGAAGCTCTAGATGGGGCAAACCTCTTTCTCCAGTTTGAATCCATCTAGGTTGGAGATAGGACACAAGCAGAGAAGAACCAAACAAGGTAGGTCGGAAACACCACCTAGATCACTAGGGAAGAGGCAACGGAGATCAATTTTGTGACTAGAAAGGGGATAGGAGTGGATGTTCTAGCCTAGAGTGTGAGGACGAGCACTAGAGAAGGGTTTTTAGTCAGCTTTTCTCTAGTTGAGAGGGAGAAAAGTCGGCTGATTACCCTATATAATTTTGGTCCAGCACCGCTATCGGTCAAATTTGGTGTTGTGGAAACTCGATCGATCGGGTTTATCAGCTTTGTCCTCGACCTGGGATTAATCGAGTTGTTTCAGGAAAACTCGACAGATTGACAATCTATCCCAAAACATAAAATATTCAATTATAAGCCTCTAGAAGGCTATATAAATTTATTTTTCTATCCTATAATGTGTTTTAAACATATTGCGGCACATTTTACTCATCATTGGCTACAATTTAGTAGTAAAACATTCATTTGTGAAAAATAGAAGAAAACAATCGAAATAAGGCATGAAAACATGTCAACTACATCACTTATAGTCAAGAAATGATAAATTTTAAGCAAGAAATATATATGTATGATAACATCTAGCAAGATTGCATGTCAATATAATCAAGAGTAGTTATCAACCATTTCAATCTAATGAAAGTAAATTTTTCTCTAGCTAGATGTTTAGTGAAAATGTCTGCAAGTTGATTCTCCATGTCCACATGAGTGATATAGATATCCTTCTTGGCAATGTGGTCATTAAGAAAGTGATGGTAGACCTCTATATATTTAGCTCTACTATGTAATATAGGATTGCAAGACAGGTTAATTGCACTAGTATTGTCACAATAGATAGGAGAAGCATCAAAATAAATGTTAAAGTCTTGGAGCATTTTCTTCATCCATAGGACTTGGGCACAAGAATTACTCGCTGTAATGTATTCAACCTTAGTATTTCAAAAAGCCACAATGCTTTATTTCTTAGACAACCAAGAGACTGGGCATGGTCCTAGGAATAAGCAAGTGCCACTTGTGCACTTTCTATCAATCAAACAACCTACATAATCAACATCATTATAGGTAGTAAAAGTAAAGTCCCTTGACTTGGGATACCATAGTGACATTCTAAAACCGTGCGTATGAATGCAAGTGCACGTGTCGAGTAATATAGGCCTATGTGAGGCCCGAGTCAAACTCAGGGAGACATAGTCTCAGTGACTACTACTAACTACGGTATGATCAGCTATGTCGATTAAAAAGTTAGATTTGAGTTTAACAAAAATAAAAGGAAATTAAAAGAAAATTAAAAGTGGTTGATTTGAATGAGATGGATTTCTTAGGATTACTGATTTCATCAAGGGGTCTTGTTATATCTTATTTCTACTGAATTAATGTAAATTTTACTCCTACCCATGATAGAAAGCTTGTAATAAGAATTGCCCGCTTCCACGGTGCAATTCACTACCTAGATCTAAGCTAATTCTACATTTGTGGTAATTTATATCTTAGTCTAGGTGCACTATTGAAGACTCTGGGTTTCTTTCCACTAACCGTACATTACCTTTCCCAAGGAACGCATAGGAAAGTGTATAAATTGTGGTTTTCTAACCTTTAATCCTCCTTCCAGATCAATTTGCAGTCTATTACCCTACAGATGATGATCAAGCATAGATAGGTTGTAAAATTCCACAATTATATATCCAGGAATAAAGAGAAATCTATATTAAATCATATAAAAAGTTGATACAATGATTCCCCGGGTTACTCCCGGGTCCTAAGGAAAGGAGGGATTTAGCCCCGCATGGTTTTCAGTTGTGAATACATGGAGAGAGAAGAAAAACATGGGAAACATGAAGGAAATTTTTGTAACCCCTAGAGAGAAGGTGTTCCAGATGATCCTCCTCGAGAAACACATGTTCTGCAGTCTTCCAGCAATAAAATCGTCCGTCGATGGTGCTCGGATCTCCCGATTGACATCCTTTGGCTCTGTGCTTCTCTCCCTCTCTTCTCTAGACTTCATGTGGTGCAACGTGAGATGATCCCTTTGTTTCGACCATCCCCTTTTTAGGTCTTAGGTCAATTTACAGTACCACATAATGTGGACTGTCAAATCGGGACGATCAAACAGATTGCTGATTTTCAGCAAAGTCAGTGGCACCAACAACCTTGGGTGTGGTCCTTGTTGTAGCGAAGTCGGTACCACTGACTCGTAATGGTCAGGGGCACTGAGCTTATGCACGTAGTTTGATCTACCACTCTGAATGAATCTCAGTGGCACTGACTCAGTGGTCGGTGGCACCGACTCTTCTAGTCTCCTATCGCTCGACCACTGCTGCTATCTCGGTGGCACCGACTATGATGGTCGGTGGCACCGACTTTTCACTGTACATGAAGTACCTGAAAAATTCATAAAAATGTGTATAAGGTCGGGGAATTCATAAAATAATGTAATTATGATAAAATGAGCATAGTTTGATGCAAACAAAAATATACAAGCCAATAATAATGATTTATGCAAATGTGGTCAACTAATTGACTAATAAATGCACAAAATGAGTATAAAATAGGCCTGTAAAAGTGACTCAAAACTCGTGCATCAAACTCCCCTAAGATTAAACCTTGCTCATCCTCGAGAAAAAAAACCTTTGGATCGATTCAGATAAGTCAGCTGAAGGACATAAGTGCAAAAGGTACATCTAAAAAGTCTCCACCTTTTGGTCCTCATTCTGTCCCTTACTGACCACTGAACACTAACTACCATTCAGGCGACCAGAAACCTCAATAAAAGATGTATGTCCCCTAATCAATGAAACTCTATCAGTTAAAGCAATTAATAGGATAGACTCATCTAGTTCATACTTGGTGCATCATGTGATCTCCTATCTACATTGCTCTTTTCTTTACCTACTATTTACATGGAAGCATTTCTCCTGATAGATAATGAATGGGGAGAAAATCATCTGAGTGGCCTACCAATAAGAGCAATAGGTAGTTGGAATGGGTGGTTGTGGAAGAATCATGAGTGCATAAAATCATTCATGTGATAAAAAATTATGATGAACCTATGATGATGAGAATTTATCAAATGCTCCTAATGCCTAATCTTTGAGGTGGAATGATGCATGCATCTATCATTTCATGAAATATCTACAAACTACTTCATGTACTAATTCTTCCTTATGATTAGGTAGGATTATGCCCTTTCTCCCTCACTTTCTAACACTATACTCAGTCTTTCTCTTTTTTTTCTTTTCTTAAGCCCCCTTTCAACATGATAGAATTGCTTTGGGCTTCCACTTGCACTGCACATTTGATTTATGTAAATGCTTCTCTTCTCTTTATTTTTGTAGGGTGTGTGCAAAATCACTACCTTCTTATATTAGAGAAGAAACTAAAAATGATAATTGCAAGATGATATGTAATGCATATGCAAACTACATGAATAAGATGATATGCAACTGCATGCCATGCACCAGAATTTTTGTTATGCATGTATGTTTTTCTTTTTTTTCCTTTTCACTAATGCAAAAAAAAACAACAACTATTATGCAAGATCTACTATGCAATGTAAATGCAATCAAGATAAAGAATGATAATATGTAATCAATCTTCTTATGGTGGAGTGTAACACGAAAGTATGTGGTGGCTGAGATCACACAACTAAGAGATAGAACCTTAAGAGAAAATCATGTCCCTCTCTAATGACCTGTGTACAGAGTATTCAAGGGGTTTCTCACTTAAATTTTAGTCTAAGGTCACATTAGTTTTTGGTCAATTCAGGCGCAAGAACCTTGTCAATCACTTTTCTTAGACAATTAAGATGGTCATTTATGTTCTCATGTCCTGACGCTGACTTACCCAAGCACTTCCTTAGTTATGCAACTCGATTACTCACAAGATAAGCTCACAAAAAAATTTGAAATTTACTCATATTCATGTGCACCCAACCCCAGAGATTGATATACTCAAATGAAACCACGCATTTAATTATCCACAAATTACACTAGATAGACTGTGGATCCTAAAAATTTCAATAAACAACTAATTTTAAAAAAATATATCATAAAAGAAATAGAAAATCTAAGATAAAAGGTTGTTCCAGCACCCCCCTAAGCTTGAATATGACTATGGCCTCATAGTCAAAATTCCAACTTAAGAGGTGGAACAACGATACCATTTGTTCTGAAGGGTGGTGGAGGTAGATGGTTGGAGGCTCATTTGACCAAGTTGTGCTTGATAATCTCCCTCTTCTTGGTGTCCCATTTTTGTGTCCTAGTGGTGCTAAGATGTGACATTCTTTAGCCTTCTTTGCTCTACAAAAAACAATACTAAAAAACTTTTTTAGTGTTGTTTATGACCTTTTTCAGGTGGATGTCTGCCAGGAGTCGGTGGCACCGACTCTAATTTCGGTGGCACCGACTCTGCCAACCATTTTTGGTGCATCAATGCACCCACCGAACCTGGGACAATACAAATTTTTGGTGCCACTGACTTGGAAGTCAGTGGTACTGACTGTTTATCAGTTATATGCATATGTAACTTTCTAAAAATCTTTAGGGAATTCGGTGGCATCGACTGTGCCTTTCCAAAGCTGATCCAACACTGATCAATTCTCGGTGCCACTGACACAGATGTTGGTGGTACCGACTTTGTAAGTTCTGCACACTTCCAAACACGAATCAATGTACCATTTTTACAAAAGAATTATGAAAAATTAAGCAAAACTAAGTACATAAAATCAAAAGAACATAATGAAACAATCTAAAAGTTTGGTTGCCTCCCAACAAGTACCCTTGTTTAATGTCTTAGGCTTGACACGAGGAATACCTTCAACCTGGGTTGTCAAGGGGTGGATCTGATGATTCATTTGGACGTTTAAATTTCACTCTATCATTACCAATCCCAAGTGTCAAATATCCTCACCCAATAGTATTGATCACATTAGATGTAGCTTGGAATGGCCTTCCCAATAGCATCTCAGATCCTTTCATCTTAGGCATATCCATGACCACAAAATCTATAGGAAATATGAACTTGTCTACTTTGACTAGCACATCCTCGCATATACCCTATGGCTTCACAATTGATCCATCTGCCAACTCAATTGTCATGCAGGTTTTTTTTGGATTCTTCAATCCCAATTTTAAAAAAGTAGCAAGAGGCATGAGGTTAATGCTTGCCCCTGAGTCACACTGTGCTTGTGGGAATTTTTGTCCACCTATAGAACAAGGGATGTAGAAAAGTCCTAGATCCTTTCTCTTTCTTGGCATATTTCCTTGAATAATAGAACTCACCACTCCATCAACACACCAAACATCACTATCTCTGATTTGTCATTTCTTGTTGATGATATCTTTCATGAATCTTCCATATGCAAGGATTTTCTCTATAGCCTCCACCAATGGAATGTTGATGTGGAGCTTTCGGAAGGTCTCAAGAAATTTCCTAAAGTGCCTTTGCTCTTTCCTCAGCTTCAGACTATCCAGGAATGGCACACTTGGCTTCTCTATGTGCTTGTATGGTGGGATATATGGAACTTTGGAGGTTTCCTCCCCTAAGCTTCCTTTAACACCACCTTCTGAGATAGAATTTGACACATCTTCTATGGATGACACGACTTGTGGTTGCTTCTCCTTACTTGTGGGTGTCTCCTTATTGATTGTGGTTGCTCCACTACGGAGTAGAGCCTTCACCTGCTCTTCCTTGTGTGGCATTCAGCACCCTCCCGGTAGTCCATACAAACTGCGAGGGTATGGAACTTTGGGGACATATTCCATATCTAACTATATGATGTTCTGCTCAAGTATATCCTCAATAGGGGGCTCTGGCTCCTTATTAACCGAAATATATTTAACCTGTTGATGTTGTTGCATAGGTGTTGCATTCTCAGTAGGTTCTCACTGAATGATCTTCTTCATGGAAGCCATCTCCTCCATAATTTGAGAAATTTGACACTGCATGATTTGTATTTGCACCCCATGGGTTTGAAGACCCTTCTACGTATGTCCCATGAACAACGCATTTTGCTGGAGAAGTTTCCTCAGCATCTCATTGGTATTATCTTCTTCATTGTTTCTATACCCCTGCTGCCTCATGTACTTGACTTTTTCTACCTCTTCTTCTTCTTCCTTCTAATATATAATTCTTAGCAATCAAACCAAGTTTTTCATTCAATGCATTGATTGACTTTAACTCTGCCCCGATCTTAAAGTGCTCATGGCATTCTCTCTCATTACCCCATGACTGGTTTTTTGCCATGTTATGCAGAATCTCCTCACACTTAGAGGGTGGGTTGTTGAAGAAGAACCCCATGCCTGCACTATCTAAGGTGACACACTAGTTTTTGTGGAGCCTAAAGTAGAACATCTTTACTTGGATCTCTAGATCAATTCCATGGTGCGGGACTTTCCTGAGCATGTTTTGGAAACACTCCCAAGCCTCTGAATATGACTCAGCCGCCTATTGCTTGAAGTTGTAGATGTTCTTCACTAGCTCATTTGTCTTTTCAGGAGGAAAGTACCTTTCAAAGAATGTCTCGATCATTTGATCCCATGTCTCTATCGACTCCTTTGGCATGTTGTGCAACCATTCATTTGCTTTGTCCACCAGTGATGATGGGAACAACTTTAGATAAATAGCTATTTGTGGAATCCTATCCACTTTCACCATGTCACAGCATTCCACAAAGTTGTTGATGTGTTCCACCGGGTCTTCATGAGTATGCCTGTGAAAATCCTATGACTTGACGAGTGCAATCAGCCCTAGATCATTCTTGTATTGCGCTACATTCACATTTTGATTCTTGATAGGTCCCATCTGTGCAGTTGAGGAAGATGCTTTGAACTTCTCCCATATGGTCTTTTCTTCATCCGCTGCTCCGTTACTCATTGTAGCTTTACTAGTACCTTGTAATTTCAAATAATAGTGTATGAACTGATACTAATAATTGAAAAAGATAAATAAGATTTACAATTCAGTTCAAAAGATTAAAATAAAATTACAAGAAAAATAAAAAGTGGCCTGGAGTGGCCGACCGCAACATTCGTAGTGCTGAAAACTTGTCATCTCCCCCAACAACTGCACCAAAAACTTGACACGTTAAAACTGTGTGTATGAATGCAAGTATACTCATCGAGTAATATAGGCATATGTGAGGCCCGAGTCGAACTCAGGGAGATGTAGTCTCAGTGACTACTACTAACTACGGTACGATCAGCTAAGCCGATTAAAAAGTTGGATTTGAGTTTAAAAAAAATAAAAAGAAATTAAAAGAAAATTAAAATTCATTGATTCGAATGAGATGGATTCCTTAGGATTACCGATTTCACCACGATGTCTCGTAATATCTTATTTCTACCGAATTAAAATAAATTTTACTCCTACCCTAGATAGAAAGCCTGTAATCAGAATTGCCCGCTTTCATGGTGCAATTCACTACCTAGATCTAAGCCAATTCCACATCTATAGTAATTTATATCTTAGTCTAGGTGTATTATCGAAGACTCTAGGTTTCTTTCCACTAACCGTATGTTACCTTTCCCAAGGAACGCGTGGGAAAATTTATAAATTGTGATTTTCTAACCTTTAATCCTCCTTCCGAAGCAATTAGCAGTCTATTACCCTACCGATGGTGATCAAGTATAGATAGGTCATGCAATTCTACAATTATATATCCAAGAATAAATAAAAATCTATATTAAATTATATAAAAAGTTGATACAATGATTTCCCGGGCTACTCTCGGGTCCTAAGGAAAGGAAAGATTTAGTACCGCATGGTTTTTAGTTCCGAATACATGGAGAGAGAAGCAAAATGTGGGAAACATGAAGGAAATTCATGTAACCCCTGGAGAGAAGGTGTTTCGGATGATCTTCCTTGAGAAACGTACATTTTGTAGTCTTCCAGTCGTAAAATCGTCTGTTGGAGGTGCTCGGATCTCCCGGTTGACGTCCTTTGGCTCTGTGCTTTTTAGGTCTTAGGTCAACTTATAGTATCACATAATGTGGACCATTGGATCAGGACGATCATGATTGCTGATTTTTGGCAAAGTCGGTGACACCGACAGCCTTGAGTGTGGTCCTTGTTGTAGAAAAGTCGACACCACCGACTCGTAATGGTCGGTGGCACCGAGTTGATGCACGTAGTTTGATCTGTCACTCTGAATGAATCTCAGTGGCACCAAATCGATGGTCGGTGGCACCAAATCTTCTAGTCTCCTATCGCCTGACCACTACTGCTATCTCGGTGGCACCAACTGTGATGGTCGGTGGTACCGACTTTTCACTGTACATGAAGTACCTAAAAAATTCATAAAAATTTGTATAAGGTTGGGGAATGCATAAAATAATATAATTATGATAAAATGAGCATAGTTTGATGCAAATAGAATATATAAGCCAATAATAATGATTTATGAAAATATGATCAACTAATTGACTAATAAATGCACAAAATGAGTATAAAATAGGCCTATAAAAGGGACTCAAAACTCGTGAGTTTTGAGTTTTGGCTAGATACCTAAAAAATTCTCTTAACATGTATGAGATGTGATTTTCTTAGACTTGATTAAAAGTGAGCACACATGCCAACACTAAACATTATATCAAGTCTAGAGGTAGTTAAAAAAAAAGTAAACTTCCAATCATATATCTATAGAGCTTCTCATCTACCATTTGTCCTTGCTCATCTCTATCAAGCTTGGCGGTCTTTGACATGGGTGTGTCCATTGGCTTGGTGTTCTCCATCGCAAAGCACTTATGTAGTTCACTGGTGTACTTTCCTTGGTTGATGAAGTTCCCATCTTTTGTTTGTTTGATTTGAAAGCCAAGAAAGAAAGTAAGCTCCCCCATCATTCTCATCTTGAACTCACTCTTCATAAGAAAACTAAACTCCTTGCAAATATCAAGATCAGTCCCTCCATAGATATAATCATCAACATAAATTTGAATAATCAAGAAATTGCTAGAAGTGTGTTTTAGAAACAAGGTAGAATCAACTTTGCCCATGATATAGCCATTGTCTAGCAAAAAATTCTTTAGTTTTTCATACTAAGCTCTAGGGGATTGTTTGAGTCCATAGAGAGATTTTTGAATAAACAAACATGGTTAGGAAATTTATCATGTTCAAAGTGGGGAGATTGAGAAACATATATTTACTTCTCAATTGTACCATTCAAAACTTCACTTTTAACATCCATTGATAAAGTAAAAAAATATTATAACTAGCAAAAACAATTAACATTCTAGTTGACTCAAGTCTAGCTACAAGTGTATATGTTTCGTCAAAATCAATACTTTCATGTTGATTATAGCCTTGAGAAACTAACCTTGCTTTGTTTCTTACCACTTTTTCTCTTTCACCAAGCTTGTTGCGGTAGACCCACTTGGTGTCAATGATCTTTCGATCACTTGGTCTTGTCACTAAGGTCCACACCTTATTCTTCTCAAACTTTTCCAATTCTTCTTGCATGGCTAGGATCCATTCATCATCCTTGAGAGCTTCTTTGACATCTTTTGGCTCAAGTTGAAAGATGAAGGTATTTTCAGCTTATTCTTTGTTGTAGGAAGCCTACGTCTTCACCATTTCAAAGGGATTACCTATGATGAGCTCTTTTGGATGATGTTTTTCAAGCTGTGGAGTTGGATCCTTCTTTTCTTCTTTCTTTCTCTTCTTCATCAAGTAACACTTCTTTTCTTTTATCAACAACGTTGTGCTCTTTCAAGTGAGGGATCACCTCATCTACAACATAATCATTAACAATATTCTTAGAGATAGAGGGTTTATTCTCAGCAAATCTAACATTGATAGATTCTTCTACTTTAGACAAATCAATGTTAAACACTCTATAAGCCTTGCTATTAGTGTTATAGCCAAGAAAGAAAGTCTTGTAAGATTTTAGAACAAACTTGTAGAGGGAATCCTTGGTGTTTAAAACAAAATAAGGACAATAAAAAACATGAAATAAATCAATGGAAGGCTTTCTACCCCATCACAACTCATAGGGGGTTTTCTTGAAAGATGGATGAGTGAAAACCCAGTTTTGCATAAAACATGTGCTATCGGCTTCAGCCCAAAACTTCTTTGGACTGTCATACTCTAGAAGCATGGTCCTAGCCATTTCCTATAGTGACTTATTCTATATTTCTACAACCACATTTTTTTGAGGTGTTTGAGGTGAAGAAAAGTTATGTGCATACCCAATCCCTCAAAAAATCATTCAAACAAGTTATTTTCAAATTCTCCCCCATGATCACTACAAATAGAGACAATTTGGCAAGATTCTTCATTTTCAACCTATTTGCAAAGAGTCTAGAAAACATCAAGAGTATCAATTTTTTAAATAAGAAAGAAGGTCTAAGTCTAGTGGGAAATACCATCAACAATCACAAGACAATACTTGCTACCACGAAACGATTGCATACACATTGGTGCAAATAGATCAATGTGAATAAGTTAAAAAACTCTTTGGGTGCTAAGGACTCCTTTGGATTTGAAGGAGGACTTGATTTTCTTTCCTTGGGTACAAGGTTGGCATTCCTCATCCTTTTCAAAATCCCATTTTGGAAGTCCCTTTACCAAATCCTTTTTGCTCAACTTCTTCAATTGATTCATATTTACATGACCAAGCCTATGGTACCACAAAGAAATATCATTTGAATTGGAAACAAGACATCTACCAACAATAGGCTTAATAGAGTCAAGAATAATAACATAGAGATTACCATTTCTAGTTCCCTTATTTAAAACATTGTAGGAGAGGGAATCTAGAAGCAAGCATTCAATTAAGGTAAAAAGAACAAGATAGCCATTATCACACAATTGACTAACACTAATTAAATTATGAGGTAGGCCATCCACAAGAAGAACATTATTGATGCATAGTGAATCATCTACATCACCCTCACCTACCACTTTATCTTTGTTGTTGTCATCAAATGTCACCGATCCTCCTTTCTTCTTTGCAAATTGGTTGAAGTGGCTGATTTTACCTGTCATATGCATTGAGCAGCCACTATCAATGTGGCATCCGACTTATAAAAACAAGATTTACTTAAGCGGAAGCAAATCATTTGCAGCGAATTACTGAAAATCACTAAAAATTAAAACTTTTTTGCAAAGAGATCCACACATAGGAAACCTCTTTCATAAAGGACCAAAGTATACATTTACATCATGGTTCATAAGTACATAACTTGTATCATCTCTTCTCGAGTATTACAACATCAGCTGCCCTATTAACATTATATACAGACATCATAAGAACCTCGAGGCATCAAGCCAAAATCTCAAATCAATTCATTAAAACACTAACTATAAATTCCGAGGACCTGAGAGTACAGAGACGACACATAGGACTACTATCTATATGAGTTGACAGGCAGTATCTCCACCTGAGATATTACTACTGTCCCTGCTGTTGCTGTTGTTCTTTCTCTGCTATGTGATTTCTGCCTCTTCGTCTACATCCACCTAAAAACATTGGATCCCACGGAGGTGAGACAATTATAAATTGCCCCAGCGGGAGATATAACTCTCTGCCAAAAACATTGTTATAGCAGTTATTATAATAAAATTGAGCCTGTGCTCTTATATATTAACATCAATATTAAGCATTGAATGGACAGAGTAAAGTAATCTCCTTTCCTAAGGAAAGCATTGCACCTATCCATGGTGGAATCATAATTCATCCATCTGCTTGCAATGAGTATAAAGAGATATGAATAACATCTATCAACTAGAGATGTATAAAAGAAATGTCACACCAGCCAACGAATTTCCGTATTCAATCCTTAAGCAAACATGCTATACGGCTGATTACATTTTACAATCACACTTAGGCCCTGAGGAGATGAGGTATGCCACTCATACTTCAACCGACCACTGCAAAGTCGAAATCGGTACCATACAAGGTCAATGGAAGAGCCGGCTTCCAAGACCTCTCACATCTCGGTCAGTGTGAGACAACATGCAAGACATCTTGTGTCTCTGCTAGATAGCTTACCATGGTATACTGGCAACTTCGCTATTAGACTAACAGTGGCGTGTTGCACTCTCTTCACAATCATGAGATTTCTTGTTTATCTCCATCGATCTAGCATTGATATTATTGGGAGATGTGTACTGCATCTGTCCCAATCATCGAGAGATTTGTGGTACATCCATCCCAGTACAATAATGAAGGATTGAGAGGTTTAATGTTTACCTTTCCTCAATTCCCTCATTAGGACGTCAAGATACATTCACCCATTGCCCCCACATATTCAAAATATGAATTTCGGGTTTTGCCGCGGAGCACCCGTTTCACCATCACCTATTGCAGATGATGATGGATCTATGGTCAAGGCTCTACATGATATGATTTCACTTGATTAATTAAATACATTATCATATTCTTTTAGCATCAGTCAAGTTCTCAAACAGGAATTATTATGACAATTGCTACAAAGAAATTTGTAAGCTCTTATCTATAGCTTTACCAAAACTTATAATGCATTGGGATCTTAATCCCTTATCTCATTACTTGAAAGTTCCCATCTCACAGCAACCTCATTATGTTACTTATCAAAACTGGGTATTCATACCCTCAATTCATCACTATGATTATTTCCACTTGTTACGTAACTATTACCTCTAGGTCCTCAGACCGAGGTATACATGATACTTGTTATACAAGCATATCATATGGCTCACAGGGCCCATTAAATATCTTGTCACCTTTCACTATGAAACAACTTACTCATATGACTTATAGAGTCCATGCACATTTTGTTACTTTTACTAAGAAACAGCAACATTAAGGTACACAAGGCCAATCAATATTTTATTATATAAGAGCCATATCTCAAATTTGGCTATGATCACCATCTCATGATGTCTGCATGGTTAATAGACATGATAACAATCATATGATTCATTTATCACATAATGTGATACAATAGTAACACCACCATTCCTATATCAGGATTTGGGTTTACTATCAATTATGATTTTCCATTCCATTACCCAATTTAGGGTTAGGATCTCCCATTTCTCATTATTTAGGGTTTCATGTTTACATCATTAGTTCAACCCTAATATATTGCTCCACCCCTCTAGGAGCATTCAAAACTAGCATAAGTATTTACTCGTGATCATTACTTTCATCATATATCATTTATGAATATCAATTCAAGGTATGAGTTCATCTCTCAACCTTACCATGGTATGTTTATCTCATACCCATTATCTTGGCTTAACCCCTTTCTCACAGTGTTTAGCCAACACTTATCAAAGTGCATTGAATTCATTACATATTCATTGTAATAATTTACATAATACACACTTCTTGTATTTCTTATCCAAATATATTGGATTGAGATGCATCAAGGTATATCAACCCTGAAATGATAAATGTGATATCTATCATGTCCTGATGTATCACTCTTCTCCTCATTCCATCTTACTTAAGATAATCAACTGACCTTTTATTAAGGTATTTTCCTCTTAATACTTTTAACCATTCACCTATCACTTTCATCATATAGTGCATAGGTTACACATTTGTATTGTCCAACTATCCTTAATGATATGAACTTATCTAATGGTTAAGCATTGTTGATATAGAATAATCCATTATCAACCACTTTAGGTATTTCAACTCTTAGGATGTTATCCACATCATAAATTAATGTTACATACATCATTACTTAGAGTTTCATGTCCTCATATTTGTGAGGTGTATAGGGTTGCTACACAAGTATAGAGTTGGACATAAAATGATCTAGGCATTATCTTGTCCCTTATACCCTTACTCATTAGAGTATCAATAGTACCATTCATATGGTTCATCAATTTTTACCCATCATGGGTGTAACATTCTCATCTTACTTGATTATATTAGCCAAAACCTTCTTTAGCGTATTAACCAATATACTATCACTAGGGTTTCATATACCAATACATGGTATCACCCTGGATTTGAGTCTCACATCACATCATTATTCAGGGTTCCACATAATATCGTTCTTATTTAGGGTTTCATATGCATTACCCTAGATTAGGGTTTTACATAATATCATCCTTCCTTAGGATTAGGATTGCATATAGCATCATCCTACATTAGGGTTACATGTCACATTGCCCATAATTAGAGTTTACTATTCATTCCAATTAAGTTTTTCTCATGGCATCTCCCTCAATTAGGGTTTCTCATGGAATCACCCTCAATTAGGGTTTCTCATGGAATCACCCTCAATTAGGGTTTCACATGTCATCACCCTTAATTAGGGTTACATCCTTACCATAGATCAGGATTATACCTAGCATTGCCCTAATTAGGGTTAAGGTTCATCAATCTTCTTGATTAGGGTTTCATGATCTCTTTATCATGGATCATTCCCTAAAATTCATAGTTTATTTATATTGAAAGCATTGAGGCTTATCCATTACAAGATTATTCTACATGTATGGATTTCTCTCTCTCTCATCCTCTCTAGAATATTGACTATGTCAAACTTGGTTAGATTAGATCATTCAACCCTTCAATTAAGTTTATTCAATTAGGGTTGACATAGCATATTGTAGTATTTCTTACCTAAGCTTCAAGGATTAACTCATCTAATATTACCAATCACTTGGTACCCTAAAGGTACAACCCTAGTGATTTTCTTTAAGATAAAATAGTAACAAAATAGGGTCAATTGATCCTTCATTTCATTAAGTTATCAATTGATTTGATCACTTTATGTTACCAAACGATCTTGACCCTTTGATCTCTAAATGGTTTGAAACCGTTTAAGCAAATTGCCTTTGAAACCAAATGGGTTTGGGTCTCCAAACAGTTTGAGACCGTTTGGTCCCAAACGGTCTTGAGACCATTTGGGCTCAAACGGTCTTGAGACTGTTTGGTCCAAACCATCTCAAAATGGAATGGACCAAAAAGTCCTTTCAACACTTACATGATTCATGATTTCAATGGATGAACTGATTATCAATTGAGTCCTTGATTTACTTACCACTTGAACTATTGAATCAACCTTCAATTAGACCATCAATTAGGGTTTTGAACCCAATTGATCTAGGATTTCAACTCAAGGAACCTTCAATTAGGGCTTGGAATTGAATAGCCATCAATGATCAACATTGTGGAATTGATTCCATTGCAACTAATGAATCATTATCAAATTTTTGATATGACCAGACCCCAAATGGTCTTGAGGTCGTTTGGATGACCTCCAAACGGTCTTGAGACTGTTTGCCTCATCCTATCCTTAGATTTTGTGAAATTCCATTAGGGTTTAGATCATTAGATTGATCATAAAATCAACACTTAATTGTATTTAAATTTGCTATCTCTGGACCTTCAATTACTCAACCATACTTAACCCTAGACCTCCAAATGGTGTTGAGACCGTTTGGGCTCAATCACCCAAAAATCTAAGTTAACCAAATTGAATTTCAGCACTTAACCCGATTAGGGTTTGCTAATTGATTAACCTTCAACTGATTAATCCTTTGGAGTTAATCAATAAAATTTGGTGGGTCATCAACCATCATCATTAGCATCAAATTTTCCAAATGGTCAACCCTAGTCAACTCTCCCAAACGGTTTGAAACCATTTTGTTTCAAACGTTTTGATGAAACCGTTTGCTTTCAAATAGTTTTGTTGAAACTGAATGAGCAAGGTTGAAACTGAATGAAATACAATTTCTTTAGGAAATGTGTCCAAGATGATGTCATCATCATCTACCTTCGTCCCTGTAACTTATAGTACTTATGATTTCACGGAATTACCAATTTCAACCAATAATTAATCAAGAAGATAAAGGAATCAACGAAATTGCAAGATTGATAATTGAATAACAATGTAGAAGGGTTCAAGTTATAAAACCCACCACCAATTGAGCTCCAAAGCTTCAAGCTCACGTAACAAATGGTGGATTCAAATACTTTTACTATCCCAAGGCTCGTCCTCAAGCTTTGAGTGAAAAGGAATGGTTAGAATTGAAGAGGGAATCGAGATAGGAAGAAATCATTCATTGATTTGTGATTTCCACCATGGATTCAAGGTGAAAGAGAGTCAAGAAGCTTACCAACAGGTTGGGTATCGTTCTACTATTTCTCCCGATCTCCCAAGGTCGTTTTGCAAGAAAAGGGTGGAAATGAATTCGAAATTCCCCCTTTACTCTATGGATAAATGAGCATATATGCAATTTTTATTAAAAATTCAATTAGGAGAGAGAAAGTGGGAATTATCTCCCTCTTATCCTTGCCACTTGCCCCCTTCTCTTCCTTAGGGACGATTCTATCCTCTTTGCCTCTTATTCCTCTCAATTATCCACAATTTAAAGAAAAGCAAATTAAGCACCTTAAATCATTTTATCATTATATCCATAAGTGAGTGGATATTTCTTTTTCCTATAATAATGTGAGTGGGTATTTCACCTCCTTGAGATATTTCGTTGTCCTTGCAAGGAACAAGGACTTCCACACATATATGAATTCAACCCTTAAAATTTTGTTTGAAAGGCATTTCAATTAATATATTTATTTTTGCATTAAATTGAATCAGGGTTTCAATTATGCTTAAATCTTGATTATTTTAATATCAAGGTTCTCCTTCCTCCAAAGGTACTCAAATGAAACGCCCTTCTCATTTTATTTTATATACATGATTCCAAGAAACATTAGGGACTATTTTGAAGTGATAATTTTCATATTGAACCCTAGGTTTTAAGTAAATTGCACATTACACCAAAACTAGGTTTTAATGCACAAACATTGCTTTATCAGCTCTTTCTTGGTACTCAGGCTTTCACAAGCCATTCCTCTACATAATCTTCATTCTCATGATGCTTCAACACATGAGAAACATTTATCAAGTAACATTTTTAAGTTAACCCCTCAACTTGGGTAATTTGCACTTTAGTCAAAAAATAAGCAAACATTGCTTCAACATTATTCAAACAGGACCAAAATTGAAACATAAGTTTCTCTTGGGCCTTAATTACTTTTCACCAAATAAAATTAAGGATCTAATTATCTTGATTAACCAAAACTTCTAGGGTTAAGGCATAACCCAGGTCAGGGATGTTACAAATTATAAACCCCTAACAAGGATTTCGTCCCCGAAATCCCAGATAAAAGGAGACAGATATTATTTATTCATCATACTATCTAGTCTCCACATAACATTTCATTGTTATGGAGACACCATAAATCTTTGGTCAACATAAAGTTATTCCACACAAGTTTATCATAGAATAGTTCACACATGACACATACTCCACTGTCCTTTTTATTATTGACTGTGGAGTTAATTCTGTTTCAGGTAACACTTTCCTTAGTTTTACCATTTCATGTGACAGTTTCTTATTTCTGAGGAGTCTCCCATGCTCCTTAGTTAATTCAGCATTTCACTTTTAAGATCAAAATTATGTTTAGTCACCCTCTTGGGACTATAAGTCTTTTCATACCTTAGTAGTGCCATCTCACCAGGTGACACCATACTATATTTCCTTATTACTTGTACTAACTATCTCATTAGTTGTACATTCTCTTATCATGAAGAGAGGTTACTTATTAATTAAGAACTTATCTTAAAGATACCACTAATTGTTATGTTTATGCAAAGCATAAACCCCTAACATGTGATGTTCCTACTATTTTACATGATTAATCTAATTTCATGGTTGACCATTCCAAGTAGTCTACATAAACCATCCGATATTTCTTAGATACCAGAATCTCTTACCTTGGTATCCATCACATATGTTGAAAACACATCACATACTTATCTTCTTTTCAGCTTGGGACATCACTTGTTACATATATCTTCACCTTGGAACCAAAGTCCCAGATAAACTGATACTTTTCTAATTATCCATCACATGAACATTTTTATCTTATACACATCAAGTGTTCTAAGATTCACTTGATTGCCATGTCCCTAAAAAGGGAGAAAACAAGGAGTCATATTTCTCTTATTATTTCATGTATTTTTAACTATTCATGAATCATTTACTCTTTATCTCATCTTAGGTTCCTTGCCCTCAGCATAGGAATTTATAAGGATGATCACATAACATTATTCCTTTCTTTGGTATTATCTATCATGTTCATGAGCATCTTATGACCTCATCAAATTTCCATCTCCACATTATGGGAAAAGATCTTTATTATACTTACAAACTTTATTGAACAGGGATCATCTCCCTTGTTCTCACTCTTATCTTATGAGGAGTATACTTTTAATTCCTCATACACACATGCTTATCTGAGATTATCTCAGACTTCTCTTTATTGTACTTAGGATATGTCATATTTATTCATTCCATATTTCTAATTTCATGATACTCATTAGATGGTCTCAGAATGACTACTTGATCAGAGCAATCAAAATGATAACAATCTTAGAGTTTCCATACTCACTTTATCATCAATAGTTGTATACCTGGCCAAGGTATATAAATACTGAGATTAAGTAATATGCACTTTTATACTATCATATTTCTTCCTTTTTATATTATCACAAGCATAAGATTTAGCATTCCTGGATTTTTATCCAGGCACCTCTTCTATACCTCATTTTCTCTCATAGAGTTAAGAACAATATGAAGCATTTATAATGTTACTGTAAAAAATGTAAGTCCTCACAGGACTAATCAAGGAAAACTCAATCAATTATTTTCTCCATTTAATCCAGGAAATCATAAAAAGACATATTAGAATGACATTATTTTATCTAACCTGACATGATTCGTGGATGGTTCACTGCCTCAGGATGATTCTGCCTCAGAGGTTGATTCACCATAACATTTCTGGCTGAGCAATCTCTTGCCAGATGTCCTACCTGTCTACATTGGTAGCAAATTTTGGGTGCTAGATATGGTCTACAGGGTTCTTTACCCTTTCTAGATGACCATTGCCTTGGTGCACTAGGCCCCGATTGTACCGACGGTACCAAAAACTTCTTCTTTTTGGAACTACCAGGCCTATGTTCCTGGATTTGGATCGGTTTTTTCTCAATTCTTCCTTTATATTCCTTTTCTGGACAATTAGGTCTGATATGTCCAGGCTTCCTACACCTATGGAAGATCCTAGTTTCAGATTGTATCCTATTCCTTTCATCATTATTCATTGCTTCAACCTACTGGTGTTGAGCAAGAATCTTATTAGAGTTCAAAACTTCATCATTGGGAGTTGGTAGTCTAGGTTGCATTGCTAATGCACGATCTACTATGTGCATCATAGCTGTCCTAAATTTCTCAAACAGAGTAGGGAAAGTTGGGCTCTCTATCATGGCTAGGTTAGACTGGGAATGTGTAGGTGTATGTTTTTCTCTGCTCTGATCCCCTGCATCCCTTCTTGGTGCAACATTGCTGCTTTCTACAACAAACTCCTCATGTGACCCAGTCATCTTCAAGTTCTTCTTCTCCTATATGAATACAAGACACTATCAGATACACTGGAAGACACTAGAACAGACTCTACTATCTTAGTCCTATGTCTCTGTAGACTCAGCAAACCTAGAGATCTGATACCAATGAATGGTGGCATCCGACTTATAAAAACAAGATTTACTTAAGCGGAAGCGAATCATTTGCAGTGAATTACTGAAAATCACTGAAAATTAAAACTTTTTGCAAAGAGATCCACACATAGGAAACCTCTTTCATAAAGGACCAAAGTATACATTTACATCATGGCTCATAAGTACATAACATGTATCATCTCTTCTTGAGGATTACAACATCAGTTGTCCTATTAACATTATATACAGATAACATAAGAACTTCGAGGCATCAAGATAAAATCTCATATCGGTTCATTAAAACACTAACTATAAATTCAGAGGACCTGAGAGTACAGAGACGACACATAGGACTACTATCTATATGACTTGACAGGTAGTATCTCCACCTGAGATATTACTGTTGTCCCTGCTGTTGATGTTCTTCTTTCTCTGCTATGTGATTTCTGCCTCTTCATCTGCATCCACCTAAAAACATTGGATCCCACGGGGGTGAGACAATTATAAATTGCCCCAGTGGGAGATATAACTCTCTGCTAAAAACATTGTTATAGCAGTTATTATAATAAAACTGATCCAGAGCTCTTATATATTAACAGTAGTATTAATCATTGAATGAATAGAGTAAAGTAATCTCCTTTCCTAAGGAGAGCATTGCATCTATCCATGGTGGAATCATAATTCATCCATTTGCTTGCAATGAGTATAAAGAGATATGTATAACATCTATCAACTAGAAATGCATAAAAGAAATGTAACACCAGCCAATGAATTTCCATATTCAATCCTTAAGCAAACATGCTATACTGCTGATTACATTTTACAATCACACTTATTCCCTGAGGAGATGAGGTATACGGCTGATTTTGTGAAATTCCATTAGGGTTTAGATCATTAGATTGATCATCAAATCAACACTTAATTGTATTTCCATTTGGTATCTTTGGACTTTCAATTACTCAAACATACTTAACCCTAGACCTCCAAATGGTCTTGAGACCATTTGGGTTCAATCACCCAAAAATCTAAGTTAACCAAATTGAATTTCAGCACTTAACCCGATTAGGGTTTGCTAATTGATTAACCTTCAACTGATGAATCCTTTGGAGTTAATCAATAAAATTTGGTGGGTCATAAACCATCATAATTAGCATCAAATTTTCCAAATGGTCAACCCTGGTCAACTCTCCCAAAAGGTTTGAAACCATTTAGTTTTAAACAGTTTGATGAAACCGTTTGCTTTCAAACGGTTTTGTTGAAACTGAATGAACAAGCTTCTTGAAACCGAATGAAATAAAATTTCTTTAGGAAATGTATCCAAGATGATGTCATCATCATCTACCTTCATCCTTGTAACTTATAGTACTTATGATTTCATGGAATTACCAATTTCAACCAATAATTAATCAAGAAGATAAAGGAATCAACGAAATTGCAAGATTGATAATTGAATAATAATGTAGAAGGGTTCAGGTTATAAAACCCATCTCCAATTGAGCTCAAAAGCTTCAAGCTCACGTCAAAAATGGTGGATGCAACTCCTTTCACTATCCCAAGGCTCGTCCTCAAGCTTTGAGTGAAAAGGAATGGTTAGAATTGAGGAGGGAATCGAGATAGGAAGAAATCATGCATTGATTTGTGATTTCCACCATGGATTCAAGGTGAAAGAGAGTCAAGAAGCTTACAAACAGGTTGGGGCTCGTTGTACTCTTTCTCCCAAGCTCCCAAGGTCATTTTTCAAGCAAATGGTGGAAATGAATTCGAAATTCCCCCTTTACTCTATGGATAAATGAGCTTATATGCAATTTTTATTAAAAATTCAATTAGGAGAGAGAAAGTGGGAATTATCTCCCCCTTATCCTTGTCACACTTGCCCCCTTCCCTTCCTTAGGGACTAGGCTATCCTCTTTGACTCTTATTCCTCTCAATTATCCACAATTTAAAGAAAAGCAAATTAAGCACCTTAAATCATTTTATGATAATATCCATAAGTGAGTGGATATTTCTTTTTCTTATAATAATGTGAGTGGGTATTTCACCTCCTTGAGATATTTCGTGGTCCTTGCAAGGAACAAGGAAGTACACACATATCTGAATTCAACCCTTACAATTTTGGTTGAAAGGCATTTCAATTAATATATTTATTTTTGCATTAAATTGAATCAGGGTTTCAATTATGCTTAAATCTTGATTATTTTAATATCAAGGTTCTCTCTCCTCCAAAGTAATTCAAGTGAGACACGAACTTCTCATTTTATTTGATCTAAAGGATGCCAATAAACATTAGGGACTATTTTCAAGTGATAATTTGCATATTGAACCCTAGGTTTTGGGTAAATTGCACATTACACCAAAACTAGGTTTTAATGCACAAACATTGCTTTATCAGCTCTTTCTTGGTACTCAGGCTTTCACAAGCCATTCATCTGCATCATCTTCATTATCATGATGCTTAAACACATGGGAAACATTTATCAAGTAACATTTGCAAGTTAACCCCTAAACTTGGGTAATTTGCACTTTAGTCCAAAAATAAGCAAACATTGCTTCAACATGATTCAAACAGGACCAAAATTGAAACATAAGTTCCTCTTGGGCCTTAATTACTTTTCACCAAATAAAATTAAGGATCTAATTATCTTGCTAAAGCAAAACTTCTAGGGTTACGGCATAACCCAGGTCATGGATGTTACAATCAACAATCCATTTTCCTTTTACCTACAATAAAGGAAGATTTCGGTATCCAATTTAAATCTTAGGATCTGGTGTTAGCTTTGGGACCCATTTCATCTTTGGGTTGGCCCCCTTATCTCTATAAGGATAATAAGTAGAGTAATGGTCATCACTCTTGAATGCACACAAACCATAGGGTTCTTAGAGCTAGATGACTCTCCATGGAAGATAGTAAGGACCTTGCTCTTTTTCATAACCTTTACCTTACTCTTTCTCTTTGGAGATCCCTTACATATCCTAAACCACTAGTACCAACTTGTTTGGTAGAGTGATCTAGAACTTCATTGAGGGAATTTTTATCTTTAAGGAATTTTTGTAAGGAAGCTCTTATTTTGTGATTATCATCACTAAGAGTAATGATAGTAGAAGATAAACTAGTATGATCATCTTGTGCATGAAGTAAGTCAACCTCCAAACAGAGGGCTTTAGTAAGATAAGAATCTTTTTTTGAAGTAAGACTAGAAACTTAATGACTTGGCAACAAAGGTCTAGAAGAAAGATCATTTATGTGTGCAAGAAGTCTAGAATTTTTAGTTCTAAGCATAACAATCTCATCAAAGTAAATTCTATTTTCATCCTTAATAACATCACATGCAAGCTTGAGATCATCATTTTTAGTTCTAAGTAAAGAAAGCTCATCTACCCGGGCTTGATTTTCTTCCTTAAGGCTATTGATGTTCTTAAGGTAGATGCCATTATCTACTTGAACTCCATAATATTGTAGCTCAAGATCAAGAAACTACCCTTGCAAGGAATCAATGCTATCAAGATGTAACTTTTCATTTTGATCAAGAATGTCAATTTTAGCATACAAATCATCTATGATCTTCCCTAACCTCTTCTTCTTGTATTTGCATTCATAATAAGAAGAGTGGGTAGCATTAAGCATGTCAATGAGAGTTTCATTAGATAAATCAAGTAAACTTACCTCACTTACCTCACTAATATATTTACTTGTAGAGGCCATGAGTGCAAGATGACATTCCCCCTCTTTGGAGCTTGAGTCACTTGAGAAAGACTCTTCCCATATGGCATGGGTTGCATCCTTGCTTCTTCTTTCCTTCTTGTCCTTCTTCTTGTACTTGCCATCCTTCTTATAGTCCTCCCTTTTTTTGGAGCTGCTCTTGTGGTAGGACTTCTTAGCCTTGTGACATTCATTCTTGTAGTGCCCCTTTTGTCTACATTCATAGAACCTTGGAGTGGAGGAGGAGGATGTCTTTCCCTTGAAGTGCTTACCCTTGGAGTAGTTTAGTAAGGGATTCCTCTTCACTTGAGGAGGGGGGAGAGGACTGACAAGCAAGTTGTTGTTGGAGAATCATTGCCTCCATTCGAGCTTTGAATGCATTATCTTTGATCTTCTTTGATTCTTTATCCTCTTTCTTATCATCTTCTTCTTGCTTGTTTAGTCTTGGCTCATGGGCTTGAAGGTCACCAATGAGTTCTTCAGTGGCTATGTCACCAAGGATTCTAACTTCTTCGATGGAGGCCACCTTGGATTTCCATCTCTTGGGGAGAGACTTTAGAATCCTGGAGTTGATTTTCCCTCTATCCATGGTGTGTCCCAGTTGAGCAAGACTATTGATGATGGTGTTGAACCTTGTGTACATCTCCGCCACTCTCTCCTTCTTTCCCATATTAAAGTTTTTAAGGAGACCCTTGAGCATGTATATATTGTACTCATTGACTTGATTTGTACCTTCATAGGTGATGCACAACTTGTCCCAAGTCTCATGGGTTGTGTCCCAAGAAGAGATGTGGTTGAACTTGGAGGGGGTGAGGGTTGCATAGATGATGCTTATTACCTTTGCATTTAGTTGTGCTTTCTTGACCGTAGCTTCATCCCAAGTGGATATCTCCCCTGTCAGCTTCTTGTATGGAAGAATCACCACCTTCCACATGTCGTAGTTCATCCCTTGAAGGTAGAATTGCATCTATCATTTCTAATAGGGTAAATTGGTGGTGTCAAATGTTGGGGGTCTCGTGGATAAGCCTCCCTCTAGGTTGAAGGACCCAAGTAAGTTTTCACTCATCTTCTCATCTCGTGGGAGATGTATGAGAGGAGACCTTAGCTCTAATACCAGTTATTGGATCAAAGGGATCTACAGGGGGGGTGAATAGAGCTAATAACACTTACACAAAAATTGTTAGACCTTCAGGTTACTTCAACTAGGCACAATTTCATATAGTGAATTTAATGGCAATCTAAACATGCATAGCAAGGATGAGAGAGATCGAAACAAGCACTTGGATAAGTTGTTTAGAGTAGTTCAACTCTCCAAACTATAGGAGAGTCAGTCTACTACCTAGAGAGATCAAGCTCTAGGATTTTGCAACCTATGTATACTTATACTCCATTATAAGACATACAATTGACCTTCCTTTTTCATAACAAGGATACCCAATTTCCCTTTGAGGTCAAGGAAGCCAACAAACTTACAACCAAGGACTTACCCATCCATATGAGCTAGAGTCTTCTATCTCTACAAGGTCTAACACACTCTTGCAAGTAGCTAGACATCTTTGCCAAGTAGATCCCCTTCTTTCAACAAGTCTTTTGCCTTGAAGGATTTACCCACTCTAACCTTTTCCTTCTCCTTCACTCAGAGAATCTTTTTGCACCTTCTTCTACATCTTGAAGAAGCTTGCACATTCTATTTTACTTGGAGAAGCTTTAACCAACTTGATCTTGAAGAAAGGGGTTCGGGAAAGGGAACTTTGAGAGCTTTACACAATAACAATAGAGTACCTCTCTCACATGCATCTTATCTCACTCATATGGATGTTTTTCTTTGTAAACAAGAGAGAGAAAGGGGCTCAAGTGGACTTGATACACTCAACTATAGCGACGAGCTTGAAAAGCATGAAGGAGCAACCTTGGAATGAACTTCAAAAGATTTTATTTATAGTTGGGGGTTTCCACTAGAGGGTAGGAGCATTAAGGAACAATTTCTATCCATTTAAGGGTTGCAATGGATATTATTTCAAGTTTTACAACTCCCCCACAACTAGAATCACTTTTTCTGTACTTTCTGTATAGTGCACTGGGTCAAGTTTTAATAAAGTTAACTCAACTAATTGCACTATGTGACAAAGCTAATTTAAAGCTTCTATCAAGTTTATCTTGGATGAAACTCTGCCGATCGCTTAAAATCAATTTTGCTTAGTGTAGGCATTGGTCGAGTTCTGTGAGTGTGCAGCTCGACCGAACCTGAATTTTCTCAAAATTTATTAAGGGGATCAGTCATGTTTTTCACAGGGGAAACTCGACTGAATAAGTCCTTGTAATCAATTTTGGGAAATGTCAATAAAGTTATTAAACGTTCGAATTTAGGGCTCCTAATTTTTTCTCATCTTAGTTACAAGTCATTACATCAATACAAATGATTACAAAAACCAAACTAAGGATTTTAAGATGTTTTCTAGAAAAGTGCATTTGCATGACTTTGACTTGAACTCAGATCAAGGTAGGGCTTGATGAATTTGAACCTTTTCATGTACCTAATGTTTGAAATCAGTCTTAAACAAGCATATTAGATACATATGAATGGAATGGTTGAGTCATTATCAAAATATGGACAATGTGTAACACTTAGGTCAACATAATCATAAGGTAGAACTTACAGAATACACAAAGTGAGGCATCAAAGTTCTTAAGGTATGGTTTCTTTACCTTTCATGTGGATAATGATAATCTTACAAAGATGCTACTAAATCTTATGACCCCTCCTCATGGGAGGAAGAATTTAATAACAAGGCTGGATTAAGATTTCTTACTACGAGTAGAATTAGTTGGTCGTACATTAGGTGTCAAACTTATACGATATAATCAAATGAATAGAAGAAAAAAAATGGAATCAGAACTATAAACAACAAAAGGCATGATTAGTTACCAAAAGATATAAACAATAACAAGACATTTAACATTTTGATCTATTGCTACAATTTTAAGGATTATTTCAATTAAGATTTCAATTTTATTGGAATTAACAAAGAAGTTGACTAAACATAAAATAAATTTTATAGTTGCACTCTTTAATGGTGACATACAAGAAGAAACTTACATGCACGAACCAGGGGAATACATAGTCCTTGGAAGAAAAAAAATATTATGAAAACTAGAAAAATCTCTTTGTAACTTGCAGAAAACCTATAAATAATGGCATAATTGATTTGACATAGTTCTTGTTTCAAATAGATGTATATATAAATGATGTATATTAATGTGGTGTAACAAATCATGATTATAGGCTTTAGTTAAATGATATTGAAAGAAATCATTAGGCTACACATATCTACAACATAAACCTCCTTTTAAAGTAGCTCATCAATATATACTCTAATGTTAAGTGTATAATTAGAGAGTGGTACTAGGACGGGTGACCTATCATGAATTTGAATCCAAGTTGTGTATGAGTCATGACAAAGAACACAGTAACAGTCTAGTATTGGTCTATGGGGTCGGTCATTATTCTCAAAACAATACTAAAGCCCAGGGATGCATGCTTAAACATTATAAGTGGTATTAGAGTTAGTTCCCCTATAGTTGGAGGCACAAGGGCATGTAGCACACCATCTTGAGTCTTGTGTGCCATGCATGAGAAAATGAGTATATATTGAGGTGAGATGGAATCATTCTTGTATTGGCAATCATGAATGAGAGTTGGGTATGCATGGGTCATTCTAGTCTTGCATTGGAATGAGGAGAAGCTTATAAGGCCTTCTAGTTTAATCTTAACAACGATGTCAAGAGTTCAAGTGTGTGAGATTATAATATCTGAGGATTTGATGCTTCAGTGAAAATGATCTTAAAATTAATGGTTGAAATACCAAAATCTACAAGTACATATTTTTTTAATAGTCCTTTGGAGTTAAGTGTGTTCATCCAGGAGTAATACTAGGATGTTGGGAGTTGAACTTTGGTTGTGTGTGAGTAAAGAATTGTCAAGGCTAGTGTTGGATCTTGGGACCAATCATCATTATCAAAACTTAACTAGAGCCTAGGACTATGTGTTCTAACATTATATTTAAATATTAAAAGTCAATGATATATATACATCATGTTATAATATGTCATTGTGTAGATAATATTCTTATATTTATCCCATAAGTTGATATCATAAATAGAAGTACATGTTTCTTGGCTTCTCATTTTGATATGAAAAACATGGAGAAGCTAATGTCATATATGAAGCTAAACATGTTAAAACAAAATTTAAATGAAGTTCTTTACATGCAATATTTTGAAGAAAAAAATCCATAAAAATACTTTCAATGCTTAATTTTAAACCAGTTAGTACTTTGTTTAACTTTTATCCTCAAACAAAATCTACATGAAGAAGTGTTCAATAGGTTGAACATATAGGAATCATTAAAATCATGATGTAACTAGTGAACTCACCTGTTAGGACCTAGCATATGTTATCGGGGTGTTGAGTGGATATATTCAAAATCTTAATAAAGTTCATTGGGGTGTGCTACATATGGTATTAAGATATATAAAAGGTATATTTTGTTATGAATTGGTCTTTTGTGGATACGTAATTTACATTACTCAATATTTTACAAGAAGATGGAGGTGTTGTTCTTTAGAATTTTTCTAAACAAGCATGTGTATCTTAGTTAGCTATGAAGTTCAAGCTTAACTCCATACACAAATCTAGAATTGATGTTGACTGCCTAAGGCTAATAGATCTTCCCAAATGGAAAATCGGTACTCCCACTAGTGTTTATATTGTAATAATCAGTTTGCCATAACAAGAACTAAAAATAGAGTTGATAATACAAAGAATAGGCATGTCTACTTCACTATATTACAATAGCATGATTTCCATTTTGTATGTTTAATTGATAATTGAACTTGGCCGGTCTTTAAGTCCAAAACTAGTGAAAGCCCATTATGCTTAATTCTCATAAGAGGTTGGGAGCGGTGCACGACTCCCCAATTGCCCGATTGCACCGAAAGAGTCATCGTGTGGCTGGCCTGGCTCTACCTCTTGGGCAAAGGGATGAAGAAACAGATACATGATATTATAACGATCACAAACCAGGTTTCTTGTTTGTACTCACAAACCAGGTTTCTTGTTTGTACACTTTTGTTAATCACGTTTCAGAGACACACAAATTGATGGAGGTGGTAGACGACTAGGTAGGCGTCCCGAGTGCAAATCATTTGAAGATATATTGTGTTTCAGCCATCTAGTTCTATGGGAGCATAGCCTAAATAACCACAAGCCCAGGTCTTTTCCAGTCCCACACGATGTGTCGCCTCGAGCCCATGGGATGTATTATGTATGGCTGTTGTGCGCATTATGCTCCATCTTAAACCTGCCTAGCTTCCTGCGGTATGCACTCCTGCATCCATGGATGCCCAATGTTATTTAGGTGGAAGGAGCCATAGATCCGTAGCTAATGGGGTCTAAAAGCACGCTCACCCTATCATCAGGCCGGTTGCAAGTCACACCAACGTCGTCGTTGTTTTTGTATTTTAAATCAGTGTAAAACAATAGGCATGAAAAGAAAGCGTGGTATCTTTGTTTTTTTTTTTTCCATCTTTAACCATCTGAGCTACATCCCCAGAAAGCGTGGTATCTCGTTCACATAGTAACCATTAAAACCAGGGATTCTTGTTGGTATACCTCAGTTTACCACGTTCCAGTAACATGGGAAAATTTATTCAGTGGGTAGACGAATAGGTGGATTTCTTATGCGTGTCGAGCATGAGATGTTGTGTTCCAGTTCTATTCGGAATTCGAAAATTGTATTAATCATAAGCTCAGAGCTTACAGTCTCATTCGATGTTTCCCCATGAGCCCATGGGATATACCATTATATACTCTGCATTTCAGCCTGCCTGGCTTCCTGCAGTATATGGGCTTCATGGACAGACCGGATGCTATATGGGTGGAAGGAGCCACAGTTCCGTAGCTAATCGGCTTGGGAAAACCCACTCACCCTATCATGGGGGCGGCTTGCATATCAGCCCCACCGCCGTCAATATTCCCATATTCTTAATCAGCACTAAAACAAGATGCCAGCGAGAAAAGGGACAATTTACCCATTTAACTATCCTACAGTTACACTCACCACGTCCAACTAAAACAAGGGCTGTATGGTCAAGCCACCCAAATGGTTTAATTAATGTTTTATAACCAGCGATCCACGGTATCAATAGTTCATTCTGTATACAATCGGTATATCAAAATCTAAGGATGGGTGAGCTATGAAACCTTTCTCTTCTTTATTTAGGGATTTTTATATATTGGTTATTTGAGAAGATAAAGGGGGCATGGCTTACGCATGAGCCTGGTAGAGCAGTTCAATTGGATTTGAATCAGTCCAGCTAAGTCTCAAAATCCTTTAAGTGAGCACATCGTTGCATGTAGAGTCCCATGTGCAGGGTGGGGGTATAACTTCCTCCACCCAAGATTCTTTGCGGGGCCGTGACACCATTTTGGTTTTACTGTTTGGTCCACTGAATGATTTTTTGCACATGTCATGTGCATCTATTCGCCTTAACTTAATGGATCGTGCGTGCTTCTATTTACTTTGCGTGAACCACCTCAACGAGTATCTATATAACAAATTCATCACCTACTATTTATTCTAGAAAACACTCTTACTTTCTTCTTTTCTCTAAACCTATGTTTTTCTCTCTTTAGTCATGGTGTCGATCGATCTAAGTCCATTCGCCTACAGTAGTGACTTGTATGTGCACCTTCTTGTCAACAATTGATTTTATATCATGGAGTACCTGCAGTATTAATATATTGCATTAGAGTTCTTCGTCAAGAGCCGTGACAATACTCTTATGTGCAATGCTTATATCACACCTCAAAGTTCTTCGTCAAGAGCCGTGACAATACTCTTATATGCAATGCTTATATCACACCTCAAAGTCCACAAGTATTGATGACATTTTCTAATTTTGTTTGGTTGTGTTTTGTATCCAAATTTTGAATAACAGGTCAGACAGCGATAACGACGAGATGAATCAATAGAATGGCGGAATGAAACTTGTACGTATTTACAAGTCTATTAAATTATCTGTTAGCTAAATTTAGATCATCTCTTAAAAAAAGTGTTTATCGTACGCCTCATAGTCCACGAGTATTGTTGATATCTTCTAATTTGCGTTTGATCGAGACGTCAATGATGACGAGATGAATAGAAAAGGAGGACCGGATGAAATCGTTACCTATCAAGTCTATTGAATTATTGGTTACACCAAATCCAGAACATTTGGATCTTTCACATTTACTCTTGTTTCCTGACGACTTGATAAAAGAAACAGTCAACTCCCTTCCCATCTGAGAACAGACCCCAACCCATCCTACGGGTCTCCCTCTTCCGTACGTCTTGAGGTTGGAGTTTAGGAGACATGGTATGGTGGGGAACGCCTTTCTGCAGAGTTTGTTCTTCGCAGCGCATGTTGTCGGGCGGCCCACCACGCATCTCCTCCAATGGCCGATCCATCAACCCCCACCACGAGAAAGGCCCAATATCCACAACTGGAGGGAATTGCGCAGCAATTCGTATGCCACAAACGACCACATGGAGTTATCATAACTGAAGCCGAGCTGGACGGGAAAGGACCATATCGTTTTCTTTCTCGATTTCTTTCTTGGGAAGGAAGGTAGAGATCGTTCTATCCAAGAAGATAAGAAGCACAATTTTACAAGCCAAGTGCTAGGTGATCCCATCCACTTTAACTCCTTAATTAATTCTCCAGATCCCATCACCCCATTCGGCCACTTTCTGAGGCCTTTCGGCCTGGATGCAGATTCATCGAGTTATGATCTGTTCTCTCTTTATGTCCTACACAACTTGTGAAGTGGTCAAAGATGCTTACTATCAAAAGAATCATTAATTATTTTGGGTTTTTGCAGTGGTCAAAGATGCTTACTATCAAAAGAATCATTAATTATTTTGGGTTTTTGCATTAATAGTATCCAAATATTCAATCGCAAAACTGCATCTTTCTCATTAAGTATGACCATTGGGAGAATCAAGGGTTTTAAATGGTCACACTAGTACATGAATGGTCTGTAGTGTCGGTTTTTTTAAGCCTGCAGCGTCACTTTTTAATCAACGCCTAAGTGGTCGTCGCTATATAATTTGCTCTATAGCGTCGGTTTATTTAACCAAATAAAACCGACCTTACATAGTAAACACCGACGCAACAGGTTGAAAAAATTCTGACCTAGGCGAGAAAAAAGGAGCCTGTAAGGTCGGTTATTCGAAAAAAACCGACCCTGTAAACGGTCTCGGTCGAGAAAATTGTCGACAGAAAGTTTTTCGGTCGACAATTTTCTCGACCGAGAGAGTTTACATGGTCGGTTTTTTTGAAATAACCGACCCTAAAGATTGAATAAACATTTCAGTGTAACACTCGGTCGAGAAAATTGTCGATCGAAAATAATTCGGTCGACAAACTTGTCGACTGAAAGGTACACTGAAAATGTTTATTCAATCTTTAAGGCCAATTTTTGTAAATAACCGACCTTATAGAGGACATTTAGAGTCCGTTTTGTACAAAAACCGACGCTAAATATTGAATAAACATTTCAGTGTAACACTCGGTCGAGAAAAGTATCGGCCGAAAATATTTCAGTCGACAAACTTGTCGACCGAGGGGTACACTGAAAATATTTATTCAATCTTTAAGGTCAGTTTTTGTAAATAACCGACCTTAAAGAGGACATTTACAGTCGGTTTTGTACAAAAACCGACGCTAGAAGTTATATTTCGGTCAAAAATTTGCTCGACCGAAGAGGGTACACTGAATTCAATCTTTAGGGTCAGTTATTTAAAAAACCGACGCTAGAAGTTACAATTTTTTTTTTAAATTTCTGCAGAAATTGAAATAGAACAGAAGAACAAGAAGATTCATATATTCTGGGACCATTCAAAACCACACATTCATAACAAAAATGATTCATAATCACATCATAATTTACAAAATGATAGAGTGCAAGTCTGAGATGACAGATACAAAAGTAAATATGAAAGAGTACTCAAACCACATACATAAATGGAGACGACATATTTAATCCAATGCTATATCGACTTCATTTATAAAAGACTCTGACCACTCTTCTCGGAATTCATCCAAGTCCACATGTGTGTAAGGCTGGGTTGTAAAGATCTATAACAGAAAATGCACATGCTAATATTTTATAAAATGACTACAATCACTTATAAATTTATGATGTTATTCTTTATTACCTGACTTATAGTCTGATATATAAATTTTCATTACATAGTAGTCACAAGCCCAGTCATTATTTTGCATAGGACACTACAAATAACAAATTATACTTAATGTTAGTAAACTACTATAAACATCAATTGAGATAAGAGTATAAGAGTTGACATACAGTTGAAAATTAATATATATAAGAGTAAGCAGTTGTCAAAGTAGGTACCTTGACATTTTTCAAAGTCAATGTCTTTAATTTTGTGGGTATTTGTCCTCCAGCTTCACGAAAAGCCTTTATACCCCTATCAAATTAAACGATAGTTGGTAAAATAGAAATTCTAAATAGAAATATCATGTTGAAGCATTGATTAAATTTATGCTTACTCCATAGCTGGCAATTTCAGTTTGTGACTCGTTGTTTTACCCATTGGGTCAAGATAATAAAGAGTCAGCAATTTTGGGGCAATCACCACTAATTCCCAATGTCTAGCTCTGAGTAAGAATAAAACAAACATTAAAATAAATAATTTTATTCATTATTAAAATTATATTGAATAATAATACTTACTGGACGTTAAAAGGAATTAGGATAATTTCCTTCCCCTCACTAGCAAAATATTTGAATGCATCAGAGAAGTACTCATTCACATCCTCAATATGTGTCTCCACCTGACTACTGACCGAAGGAACTAAGAATCCAACATTCTTTATATCAAAGTTTGTGGCCTCGATATATAAATAGTTGTTAAACATTTGTAATTATTTTCATATGTAGAAATAAGCTAAAAATGTGTATTGGAATTTTCTATATATATTGATAGATCCTTACCTTATCCATACTTCTATTATCGAAGTGTTCAGCCAATCATACCAGAACAACTCTATAATATCATCAAGAAAAATAAAATTCTAAAAGTCCCTCCCAGCTGCATCTTGTGTTAAATTGACCAACATATGTGATCCCGATCTTTGGTTGGCTAAGTATCGACACAAACATTTAGATTTTATTCTCAATTCGTCGAATGTAGTTTTGGGAATGAAAGATGGCTTGGGCATAGGAGGACGACTAGTAGAAGTTTTACTTTTTGGTTTACAAACTTGTTAATTAAATTACATACTTATATTACATGAGTTCATATATGCAGTCAAATATGAAAAATATGGTAGAAATAAGGTATACCTTGTCATTGATAACCAAGTGTCTAGGCCAACCCACCATAGCACCCTCAGCTTCTTCAACTGTACTATATTCAAGATTAGGTATGGGTAGTGGTTTGTCCCCCATTCCGTCATACACAAGATGGATGGACACACGGCAAATGTCATCAGTAATTTGTTGGCAATGCAATGTACCACCATGGTTGTACACCTTGCCCGCTTCCTCAACATTATATTTTGGAACCTCCACTGCAAGTTTACAGTTCATACCAACCTAGATTGAAATAATATAAGTTATATAAGAAATAGTAGAACAGATACATGTTACAACTATATATATTATCATATATTTATCATACTAATAACACACCATATAGAACAAAAACTTACTACAGATTGTTGTGGTGGGTCATCGGGAGTTCTTCCATGACCTTCTACAACTAGAGAATGGGCTTGTACCTCATCACTTGAGAGACGCACAGTATGAATAGGTTGAGTAGGCTGAAATGAACACATTATTTCTTTTACTTTCTGCGCTACTAATGCTTCAACATCCTCTTGTGTAAGACCTCCTGCACGACTTCTTTTAGATTGCGAAGGGCCAAAATAAGACTTGAATCCTATGCCAGCTCCTAATCCCCTAACACGGCCAGTGTAAGGACCCTGACCTGCGTTTAGGGTTTACCCTGTTTGTTTTGCTTGATCTTGGTGCTTTGGTGCTTGCTAATCACCTTTAGTGGTGATTAGGGTTTGGTTGTGCTTTGTTGAGAGTTCGAGGGGCTACTTGCAAATAACCCAAGTTTAGGGTTTTGTGGGCAAGTTTGCCATCTTGTGAGATGTTTTTCCTCTTTGCTTCCTCTAGGGTTGAGAGGAAGGCTTGGGCTTGTTGTTTGAGTCCTTTGGGCCTGAGTTGAGCTTGTTTGGGCCTTGGAGTTCCTTGTTTGGGCTTGCTTGAGCCTTGTGTCGCCCAGGGCAGGTGGTGTGTCGCCCAGTTGCTTGGTGTGTCGCCCAGTAGCTCTTGTTGTGTCACCCAGATGGCTTGGCTTGGTTGATGGACACATGGTGCACATCTTGGACAAGTGCCTTATGGCTTGCATGAGAGGTGGCTTGAGTTGGTGGACATGTGTCCCTTGGGTGGGCGACACATAGCATGGTTGTACCTTGGTTTCTCCTCCCCTTCTTCCTATATAGGTAGCTCTTCTCCTTGCCTTAGTCTCCTTTGGTCTCCCCTCCACCCTTGGTGCACGATATCCCTCTCCATCTTGCTTGTATTGGCCGATACACTTCCTTGGAGCTGAAGTGGTGGCCGATACACCCTCCTGGAGCAGCTTGGTGGACGATAGCTTTAGACCTTGGAGTGCATCTTCTTCCTTGAAGCTTGGAGCTTAAGGCGGGTTGCATAGTTTCTAACCCTAACTCTTTTACCTCTAGCTTTGATCTTGTTATATGTTAGTAGTCTAGCTTAATTCCTTGCTTGTACATCTTGCTTATGTACCTTAGTGGCCGATATCCCTCTCTAGGGTTTAGGGTTCCTTGTATACCTTGCTTTTTAGGGTTTGTGCTCTTTGTGTTGGAGGTTTAAGATGACCTAGGGTTGGGCGATACCCCTTCCTGGTGGGTGTGTTGGGCGACACACTTGCCCTTAAGTTGAACGATATGGTGATCTAGGGTTTGAGTTCCTTGTGTTGGAGGTCGATAGTGACCTAGGTTGGGCGATAGGGTGCTCTCTCTGGTGGCCGATATGGTTCCTTGGTGGATGATATGTTGTGTCCTTGAGGTTGGCCGATACCCTTGCCCATGTGTTGGGCGATAGGGTGAGCTAGAGTTTGTTGACCGATATGATGAGTACCTTGGAGATGAACGATACCCTTCCTCTTGTTGGTCGATATGGATGTCCTTGTGTTGGATGATAGAGTGGGTGCTCTTGTGTCGAGTTATCTCCTTGTCCATGTGATGGACGATAGGGTCATGTAGTGCCATGAGTGTTAGGGTTGGGCGATAAGCCTTGGGCCATGGTGGCCGATAACCCTAATGGCCGATAGCCCTAATGGACGAAACCATGATGGGTGATACCCTAATGGCCGATAGCCATGTTAGGCGATACCCTACCCTATGTGCAGGATGTGTGAGGGCCGATAGGGTTAGTAGTGAGTGTTGGCCGATAGGGATAGTGTGGTAGTCGATACCCATGTTGGATGATAGGTTTTAGATGAGGATTGTGAGGCTATAGTGAGGGTATGAGTTCCTTTGGTGATAATCTCTTTTGTGGTGGAAGAGGATGCTTATGCATAAACCAAATAAAACGATGGTGGTGTTTGGGTTATCAACAATGTAATATGTTGCCTTGCAAATAATAAGGATGCTAATGGTAGTAACAATGATGTTAGCCCTCGTGTAATAGATGGATGATGTGACCCTTATGCTTAATTATTAACGATAATGAGAATGATGATAGTTACACTAGTAGGTTGTTTTATGATAATAATGTTGGTAATAATGATACTAAGTGACAGTTATATTAAAGGTTGCCTTATGATAAAGATGACAATAGTTGGTGGGAATAGTAATGACCTTGTTAATAATAGTGTTGGTTCTGTATACTTAACATAATTTCTATATACTTTGATTGCTTGTATAACCTTGAGATTGAGAGTAAGCATCAGTATGGTTTGATTAATGATGTACTTAACATACTCGGTTACCAAATAAGTGTAAAAATTGGTAATTAGATTATCTTGAATGATCTTTCATGATAGCGAGAATATGCCTTATGTTGAATCTACGATTATTGTGTACTCTAACCTTGCAGGTGATGTTTTAGCCATGAAAGGGCTATGTGACATATGTAATGAGTAACATTGCTTTGATAATTACTCTATAAGAGTATGCATGTGATATGTCTGTCCCATGATGATGAGGTGAGCCTTAAGAGACAATGGCAGTGCATGATGAAGGGTTGAGACCCTGTGGTATGTGATGATCCTTGAGATGGATCTGGATGGTTGGCAAGAGGCCAAGTGATAACATGTGATGTTGGATCCTTAAGATGGATCAGGTTGATATGAATAGATCATAATATAATGTTCTTTACTTTCTATTATACCTTGCATGTCATACAACTTGGTTGAATCTTGCAATCCATCTAAAAGATACTAATTAAGCACAGTGAAATACATCATGTAGTTTGCCCTAGCCATAGATCCATCATCGTCAGGACTTGGTGATGGTGAAACAGGTTTTCCTACGGGTTAACCTGGAAGCGCATATTGTTGAATATGTGTAGGTTGCTCCTAGCCTGAAAATGAAGAGGTAAGAGTGTAACTTCGGTTGCAGACTCAGATATGTGTGTAGAGCATGGTGAACATGCCCATGGCTCAGGATATGTGATGTATGGAGCATGAATGCGTTCATGGCTCAGAGCACAGTGATCAGGCCCGTGGCTCAGTTTTACTAGCGCCGTGACCTGTACCAAGGCGGGCTAGAGAATGGGTAGCCTATGGAGCTAACCCTGTGGCTTAGACCACTTCAGCATGTGACTGCGGTCCTACTTGTGTTGTACTCATGTACTGACCATGAGGTGGGAGGTCGTGGAGTTTGGCTCTTCCATTGACCTTGTATGGCACCGTCTTGGGTTTCGTAACGAAGGTTGGATTTGAACAGTACGGTTCAAATCCTCAGGGCATAATAAAATGTAATACAGCCGTTTAGTATTTACTAGTCATATCAAATACGAAACATTGGTTGAGGCCTTGTTTGTGTAATATTCCGTTATACCTTGCAGGTCATGTGGTAATCTACCTTATCTTGATAATCAGGTTATATGGCATTATACCCTGTTCTAATAATCCTGTTACTTGTTGATATATCTCATCTTGATAGTCATGTTCCTTTGAAAGACATCTGGTGTTACGCTTTAGTACAGCTGGTATGCTTGCCGGTAAGAATGATCTTGCTATATATATATATATATATATATATATATATATATATATATATATATATATATATATCTGCTTCTGATATATCTGCTCATGTTATAATTGCTATTATAGTTTCTCTTGCTGAGGTTCTATGGTTGCGGTGGGGAGCTATGTTTCCCGCTGGGACAATTGTTCAATTGTCTCACCCCACTGGTTTCCACCCTTTTTAGGTGGTCGAGGTAGACGTGGTCGTGGTTGTGGTGTTGCAGATGAGCAGCTTGAGGAGCAGTAGAAGGCAAGCGTTGGACATGCTGCTGTTTTGGATGTTTTGTAGTAGAGTCTAGAGTCATCCCTGTACTCTCAGGTCCTTGGTAGTGTTTTGACGATGTTTCACGAAGATCGTTCGATGATATCTGTATATCCTGCTGTTGGCCGGATGTGGGCCTTTATGTATATATGAATAGGTGGTGAACTCATGTGATGGATGGACAGCTGTTCCTGAGTTGTGGACACGTGTCAGATCTTGTGTATGTACATATTTATATGACATGTTTCTGTGCAGGATGAGGACTGGAAAGTAATAGTTTCACAGTTTATCAGTTTTCCGCAATCGGTTTTAATTAACTCGTGTTTTTGATAATCTGTGGTTATGGTGTTTTCCGCACGTTTTCGCGTAACACCTCGTTATCTGTGTGATAATGGGATGTGTTGCCACAAAGCTTGGTATCAGAGCTCTAGGTTCGCTGAGTCTACAGGGATCTAGGACTAGGTTGAGTCTGTTCTTATGAGTTCTCCAGGTTATCTTACAAAAATCTTCTGCCCTCAGCAGAAGAAAAGCCAAGATGTCTGGAAACCACGAAGAACATTCTCCTGAACATTGTGATGATGCATCGGTTGATGGAGCAGATGGACGGGCACATGAAGATCGGGTGCCTGAGGTCCCCCAACCAAACCCAGCCATACTTGAACACCCTGCCTACCAACATCTTATGGGGCAGTTAATGGCTACGATGAATCTCATGGTTGAGCGATTACCAGTGCCTCCTCCGCGAGCACAGGTTCCCCATGGAGAAGCATCGGGTATTGGGAAGACCTTTGAGCGGCTTCGCCGAGTCGGAGCTTCAGATTATGCTGGAACGGCTGATCCAACGGATGCAGATCTGTGGCTGACGAGTCTTGAAAAGGCTTTCCGGATCCTCGACATCCCCGAAGCAGACAAAGTAAAGCATGCTGTCTACCTTTTGAAGGGTAGTGCTGGTCACTGGTGGACCATCGAGGAAGAGAAGCGGCCTGGTGAGGTGATATGTTGGGAAGTGTTTCGGCGCGAGTTTGTCACCAGATACTTTCTGAAGACGTACCTGGATGAGAAGATCATTCAGTTTGAGAATTTGCGGCAAGGAACGATGAACATCACCGAGTATGAAGCTAAGTTTATGGATCTGTTGAGGTTCTGTCCTCACATGGCGGCGACAGATGATGAACGGATCAGACGTTTCGAGAAGGGTTTGAGTGCTGAGTTGACAACCCCTGTGTCTGCGCTGGAAAACCGAGAGTGGTTTGCTACGTTTGTGGAATCAGTTCGACGGATCGAGAGGACAGTAAGGGAGAAAAGAGAGTCGGTGTCTCTTAAAAGACATGCTCAGTTTCAAGGACGAAGGTTTGGTGGCTTCAAGAAACCCCGGTTTTCAGCACCGTCAGTGATGAGAAGTTCTGGTGTACCATCTCAGTGGTCTCCGAGTAAGGGAAAAGGTTATGTTTCTTCACCGTCCAAGGCGCCCAGTTCAGCTTCGGTGGTAGTGACAGGGCCATCTAGGCCACGAGTTGACAATAGAGCATGTCATCTCTGTGGACAAGTCGGGCATTGGAAGTTCAATTGCCCGAATAGAGATGTTGAAGTGACGCAGCAACCGAGGCAGAGTTTCCAGAAGTCTGAGAGACCACAGCCCAGTGGTAGCAGAGGACGAGGATGCGGTCAAGCGTCTCAAGCTGGATCGTCTGCTCAAGGGAGCAGAGGTCGTGGACAGCAAGCTACGGCTCGATTCTATGCCATGAATCAGCCGGAGGCGATAGTCAACCCGCGAGTGGTGACAGGTCAGATGGAGTTATTTCATTCTGATATGTCTTCTTCTTGCTTTATATCTGTTCTGGTTGACCCGGGTGCTACACACTCTTTTATCACCTATAGTATGCTTGAAAACTGTCATCTACCTGTTAGTTGTAAGAAGGATAGCTTGTTGTTAGAAACCCCTCTTGATGGTTCCTCTTTGCTTCGAGAAGAGTGTCCATCTTGTGTTTTGTCTTTTTCGGGACACAGCATTCAGGTGGATCTCATACCACTTGATATGCATGGTTTCGATGTTATCCTTGGGATGGATACCTTAGAGAAGTATAAGGTTGTCTTGGACTGTGGTTCCAAGCAGGTGGTGTTTGATGTTGCTGGAGAGAAGTGGATCTTCCAGGGAGATAGGAAGATTCTTTCGACGTGTCTGGTGTCAGTTATGGTGGCAGATAGGTTGTTGCGACAAGGATGTGAGGCGTTCTTAGCTCACGTTGTGGATACCGTTGTGGATACCAAGGCAAAAGGCCTTAACCTTGAAGAAGTGTCAGTGGTCCGAGAGTTTGCAGATGTGTTTCCCGAGGAGTTTCCTGGTGTTCCTCCACCCCGAGAGATCGATTTTGAGATCAATCTGGTTCCGGGAACGCAGCCGATTGCATAGACACCTTATAGGATGGCTCCAGCAGAGATGGTAGAGTTGAAGAAGAAGTTACAAGAGTTGTTGGAGAAAGGTTTCATCAGACCGAGCACGTCACCTTGGGGTGCTCCCGTGTTGTTCGTTAAGAAGAAGGATGGTTCGATGCGGTTGTGTATAGACTACCGACAGTTGAACAAGGTCACGATCAAGAATAAGTACCCGTTTCCGAGGATAGATGACCTGTTCGATCAGTTGCGTTGTGCTACAGTGTTTTCAAAGATCGATCTACGGTCTGGATATCATCAGTTGAGGATAAAGGCAGATGACGTACCAAAGTCAGCTTTTAGGATGAGGTATGGTCATTTTGAGTTTGTGGTTATGCCGTTTGGATTAACCAATGCACCTGCTGCTTTCATGGACCTGATGAACAGAGTGTTTCGTCCGTTCTTAGATCAGTTTGTTGTAGTTTTTATAGACGACATCTTGATCTATAGTTGGAACCGGCTAGAGCATGAGAAACATCTTCGTCAAGCGTTGACTCTCCTTCGTCAACATCAGTTGTATGCTAAGTTTAGTAAGTGTGAGTTCTGGTTGGATGAAGTGACTTTCTTAGGTCATGTGATATCTGCTGAAGGAGTCAAAGTAGATCCGAAGAAAGTGGAATCCGTTGCGGATTGGGAACAGCCGAAGACGCCGACGGAAGTTCGTAGTTTCCTTGGTCTAGCAGGATACTACCAGAGGTTTATCAAGGACTTCAGTTCGATAGCTCTACCGATGACGAAGTTGACCAGGAAGGATGTACCTTTTGTTTGGAATGATCGATGTCAGCAAGCTTTCCAAAGTTTGAAGGAAAAGCTAACCAGTGCTCCAGTGTTGATCTTGCCAGAATCTGGAAAAGGCTATGTTGTTTTCTGTGATGCGTCCAAGAAAGGTTTGGGTTGTGTGCTGATGCAGGAAGATCATGTGGTTTCTTTTGCTTCGCGACAGCTTAAGAAACACGAGGAGAACTATCCGACCCATGAATTGGAGCTGGCAGCAGTGGTTCATGCGTTAAAAATTTGGAGACACTATCTTTATGGGGAAGTGTGTCAGATCTTTACAGATCACAAGAATCTGAAGTACATCTTCTCACAGCAAGAGTTGAACATGCGACTGCGTCGATGGATGGAGTTGATCAATGATTATGATTGTACTATCGAGTATCATCCTGGTAAGGCGAATGTGGTTGCAGGCGCGCTTAGCAGAAAGTCTTCTACTCCCAAGAAGGCACAGATGAGTTCTTTGGTATGCCATAGGCGGGACATGTTAGTCTCCTTACGGCAGATGAACGTACAGATGGAGGTTTCCTCGTTAGCTGGACTTTTAGCACAGATGCAAATCAAGCCCACGTTGAGACAGCAGATCAAGGATGCGCAGCAAACGGATGATACAGTACAGCTAATCAGATCAGAGTTTGGCAGCGAAAAGCGTGATGGGTTCCATGAGTCCGAGGATGGAGTGGTTTGCTATCATAATAGGATGGTGGTTCCAGATGCTGATAATCTGAGGAAGTTGGTGCTCGAGGAAGCACACACGTCGATGTATGCTATGCATCCAGGTGTCACCAAGATGTACCATAGTCTGAAGGACTTGTATTGGTGGCCCGGCCTGAAGAAAGATGTAGCTGAGTTTGTGGCAAGGTGTGCGGTATGTCAGCAAGTAAAGGCTGAGCATCAAAAGCCGGAAGGTACGTTGCAACCTTTGCCTATACCACAGTGGAAATGGGATCATATAACCATGGATTTCGTAGTTGGTCTACCCAAGACAACTAAAAATCATGATTCCATTTGGGTGATAGTTGACAGATTAACGAAGTCTGCCCATTTCATACCTGTGAAGACCACGTATATAGCTGAAAAGCTCGCTCGAGTATATGTGGATGAGATAGTTCGTTTGCATGGTGTGCCAGCAACGATAGTTTCTGATAGAGGTCCTCAGTTTACAAGTCGTTTTTGGGAACAGTTGCACAGGGTGATGGGAACGCAGTTGAAGTTCAGTACCGCTTTCCACCCGCAGACAGATGGACAGTCTGAGAGGACTATTCAGACTTTGGAGGATCTTCTTCGTGCTTGTGTTTTACAGTTCCTAGGCAGTTGGGACGTACATCTCAGTTTGATAGAGTTTGCCTACAACAATAGCTATCAGCGGAGCATTGAAATGGCTCCCTATGAGGCTTTGTATGGGAGGAAGTACAGATCTCCTTTGTGTTGGTATGAATCAGGTGAATATCAGCTTTTGGGCCCTGAGTTAGTACAGCAAACGACAGAAAAGATCAAGGTGATACAACAACAGTTGAAAGCGGCACAAGACAGGCAGAAGTCTTATGCAGACAATCGCCGACGACCCTTGGAGTTCCAGGTGGGAGACAAGGTGTATCTTAAAGTCTCTCTGTGGAAAGGTGTGCTGAGGTTTGGACGGAAAGGTAAGTTAGCTCCCAGATATATGGGGCCTTACTCAGTCATAGCACGTGTTGGCAAGGTGGCTTATGAGTTAGAATTGCCTCCAGAGTTGCACAGGTTACATCCAGTGTTCCATGTCAGTATGCTGAAGAAAAGTCATCCGGATACAGGAACAGTGATACAACCAGTTGAAGTTGAGCTTGACAAAGATGTGACTTATGAAGAGGGTCCTATGATGATCCTTGACAGAAGAGTCAAAAAGCTAAAGAGAAAGGATCTGGTTCTTGTGAAGGTCCTTTGGCATCACCGTGGCGTTGAGGAAGCCACGTGGGAGCTTGAGGAAGAGATGAGGAGGAAGTATCCCTCGCTTTTCTCTTCGGATTTCGGGGACGAAATCCTTTTGTAGAGGTTTATGGCTGTAAGGACCCTGACCTACGTTTAGGGTTTACCCTGTTTGTTTTGCTTGATCTTGGTGCTTTGGTGCTTGCTAATCACCTTTAGTGGTGATTAGGGTTTGGTTGTGCTTTGTTGAGAGTTCGAGGGGATACTTGCAAATAACCAAAGTTTAGGGTTTTGTGGGCAAGTTTGCCATCTTGTGAGATGTTTTTCCTCTTTGCTTCCTCTAGGGTTGAGAGGAAGGCTTGGGCTTGTTGTTTGAGTCCTTTGGGCCTGAGTTGAGCTTGTTTGGGCCTTAGAGTTCCTTGTTTGGGCTTGCTTGAGCCTTGTGTCGCCCAGGGCAGGTGGTGTGTCACCGAGTTGCTTGGTGTGTCGCCCAGTAGCTCTTGTTGTGTCGCCCAGATGGCTTGGCTTGGTTGATGGACACATGGTGCACATCTTGGACAAGTGCCTTATGGCTTGCATGAGAGGTGGCTTGAGTTGGTGGACATGTGTCCCTTGGGTGGGCGACACATAGCATGGTTGTACCTTGGTTTCTCCTCCCCTTCTTCCTATATAGGTAGCTCTTCTCCTTGCCTTAGTCTCCTTTGGTCCTTTGGTCTCCCCTCCACCCTTGGTGCATGATATCCCTCTCCATCTTGCTTGTGTTGGCCGATACACTTCCTTGGAGCTGAAGTGGTGGCCGATACACCCTCCTGGAGCAGCTTGGTGGATGATAGCTTTGGACCTTGGAGTGCATCTTCTTCCTTGAAGCTTGGAGCTTAAGGCGGGTTGCATAGTTTCTAACCCTAACTCTTTTACCTCTAGCTTTGATCTTGTTATATGTTAGTAGTCTAGCTTAATTCCTTGCTTGTACATCTTGCTTATGTACCTTAGTGGCCAATATCCCTCTCTAGGGTTTAGGGTTCCTTGTATACCTTGCTTTTTAGGGTTTGTGCTCTTTGTGTTGGAGGTTGAAGATGACCTAGGGTTGGGCGATACCCCTTCCTGGTGGGTGTGTTGGGCGACACACTTGCCCTTAAGTTGAACGATATGGTGATCTAGGGTTTGAGTTCCTTGTGTTGGAGGTCGATAGTGACCTAGGTTGGGCGATAGGGTGCTCTCTCTGGTGGCCGATATGGTTCCTTGGTGGATGATATGTTGTGTCCTTGAGGTTGGCCGATACCCTTGCCCATGTGTTGGGCGATAGGGTGAGCTAGGGTTTGTTGACCGATATGATGAGTACCTTGGAGATGAACGATACCCTTCCTCTTGTTGGCCGATATGGATGTCCTTGTGTTGGATGATAGAGTGGGTGCTCTTGTGTCGAGTTATCTCCTTGTCCATGTGATGGACGATAGGGTCATGTAGTGCCATGAGTGTTAGGGTTGGGCGATAAGCCTTGGGCCATGGTGGCCGATAACCCTAATGGCCGATAGCCCTAATGGACGACACCATGATGGGTGATACCCTAATGGCCGATAGCCATGTTAGGCGATACCCTACCCTATGTGCAGGATGTGTGAGGGCCGATAGGGTTAGTAGTGAGTGTTGGCCGATAGGGTTAGTAGTGAGTGTTGGCCGATAGGGATAGTGTGGTAGTCGATACCCATGTTGGATGATAGGTTTTAGATGAGGATTGTGAGGCTATAGTGAGGGTATGAGTTCCTTTGGTGATAATCTCTTTTGTGGTGGAAGAGGATGCTTATGCATAAACCAAATAAAACGATGGTGGTGTTTGGGTTATCAACAATGTAATATGTTGCCTTGCAAATAATAAGGATGCTAATGGTAGTAACAATGATGTTAGCCCTCATGTAATAGATGGATGATGTGACCCTTATGCTTAATTATTAACGATAATGAGAATGATGATAGTTACACTAGTAGGTTGTTTTATGATAATAATGTTGGTAATAATGATACTAAGTGACAGTTATATTAAAGGTTGTCTTATGATAAAGATGACAATAGTTGGTGGGAATAGTAATGACCTTGTTAATAATAGTGTTGGTTCTGTATACTTAACATAATTTCTATATACTTTGATTGCTTGTATAACCTTGAGATTGAGAGTAAGCATCAGTATGGTTTGATTAATGATGTACTTAACATACTCGGTTACCAAATAAGTGTAAAATTGGTAATTAGATTATCTTGAATGATCTTTCATGATAGCGAGCATATGCCTTATGTTGAATCTACGATTATTGTGTACTCTAACCTTGCAGGTGATGTTTCAGCCATGAAAGGGCTGTGTGACATATGTAATGAGTAACATTGCTTTGATAATTACTCTATAAGAGTATGCATGTGATATGTCTGTCCCATGATGATGAGGTGAGCCTTAAGAGACAATGGCAGTGCATGATGAAGGGTTGAGACCCTGTGGTATGTGATGATCCTTGAGATGGATCTGGATGGTTGGCAAGAGGCCAAGTGATAACATGTGATGTTGGATCCTTAAGATGGATCATGTTGATATGAATAGATCATAATATAATGTTCTTTACTTTCTGTTATACCTTGCATGTCATACAACTTGGTTGAATCTTGCAATCCATCTAAAAGATACTAATTAAGCACAGTGAAATACATCATGTAGTTTGCCCTGGCCATAGATCCATCATCGTCAGGACTTGGTGATGGTGAAACAGGTTTTCCTACGGGTTAACCTGGAAGCGCATATTATTGAATATGTGTAGGTTGCTCCTAGCCTGAAAATGAAGAGGTAAGAGTGTAACTTCAGTTGCAGACTCAGATATGTGTGTAGAGCATGGTGAACAGGCCCATGGCTCAGGATATGTGATGTATGGAGCATGAATGCGTTCATGGCTCAGAGCACGGTGATCAGGCCCGTGGCTCAGTTTTACTAGCGCCGTGACCTGTACCAAGGCGGGCTAGAGAATGGGTAGCCTATGGAGCTAACCCTGTGGCTTAGACCACTTCAGCATGTGACTGCGGTTCTGCTTGTGTTGTACTCATGTACTGACCATGAGGTGGGAGGTCGTGGAGTCCGGCTCTTCCATTGACCTTGTATGGCACCGTCTTGGGTTTCGTAACCGAAGGTTGGATTTGAACGGTACGGTTCAAATCCTCAGGGCATAATAAAATGTAATACAGCCGTTTAGTATTTACTAGTCATATCAAATATGAAACATTGGTTGAGGCCTTATTTGTGTAATATTCCGTTATACCTTGCAGGTCATGTGGTAATCTACCTTATCTTGATAATTAGGTTATATGGCATTATACCCTGTTCTAATAATCCTGTTATATGTTGATATATCTCATCTTGATAGTCATGTTCCTTTGAAAGACATCTGGTTTTACGCTTTAGTACAGCTGGTATGCTTGCCGGTAAGAATGATCTTGCTATATATATATATATATCTGCTTCTGATATATCTGCTCATGTTATAATTTCTGTTATAGTTTCTCTTGATGAGGTTCTATGGTTGCGGTGGGGAGCTATGTTTCCCGCTGGGACAATTGTTCAATTGTCTCACCCCGCTGGTTTCCACCCTTTTTAGGTGGTCGAGGTAGACGTGGTCGTGGTTGTGGTGTTGCGGACGAGCAGCTTGAGGAGCAGTAGGAGGCAAGCGTTGGACATGCTGCTGTTTTGGATGTTTTGTAGTAGAGTCTAGAGTCATCCCTGTACTCTCAGGTCCTTGGCAGTGTTTTGACGATGTTTCACGAAGATCGTTCGATGATATCTGTATATCCTGCTGTTGGCCGGATGTGGGCCTTTATGTATATATGAACAGGTGGTGAACTCATGTGATGGATGGACAGCTATTCCTGAGCTGTGGACACGTGTCAGATCTTGTGTATGTACATATTTATATGACATGTTTCTGTACAGGATGAGGACTGGAAAGTAATAGTTTCACAGTTTATCAGTTTTCCGCAATCGGTTTTAATTAACCCGTGTTTTTGATAATCTGTGGTTATGGTGTTTTCCGCACGTTTTTGCGTAACACCTCGTTATCTGTGTGATAATGGGATGTGTTGCCACAGCCAGGATGCTCCTTCGTACCAAGAGCAACTACTAGTTCATCCATGTAGCCAGTTGGGATGAACTTTCCTTCCTTCCTTTGCTCGTGGAGATCAATCTATTCATAGTTAATAAAAATATTAAACCACAATATCAATTAGATATAAATAAATCTAAGTTTGTGGGAGTTACTCTTTACTTAGTTGGGATAAACCTACCATCTTTTGTGCCACCTCCTTAGTTGCAGGGTTGACAATTTCTGTAACATCCCTGACCTGGGTTATGAATTAACCCTAGAGGTTTTGCCTAATAAGGTTGAGTAGATTCTTAATCTTACCTTGGGAAAAGTAATTAGGGCTCATGAGGAACTTATGTTTCAATTTTGGTCCTGTTTGGACAATGTTGAAGCAATGTTTGCTTATTTTGGACTAAAGTGCAAATTGCCCAAATTGGAGGGGTTAAATTGCAAATGTTGCATGATAAGATGTTCCTCTGATGTTGTGACATCATAAGAATGAATATGATGTAGTGGTAAGGTTTCTACAAGTCTGGACACCAAGATAGAGCTTGTTGGACAATGTTGTGCATTAAAACCCAGTTTTGGTGTAAAGTGCAATTTACCCAAAACCTAGGGTTCAATATGCAAATTACCACTTCAATAAAGTCCCTAATGTTTCTTGGCATCATGTAGAGCAAAGAAAACGAGAGTTACTTCTCATTTGAATTAAGATGGAGGAGAGAGAATCTTGATATTAAAATAATCAAGATTTAATCCTAATTGAAACCCGAATTCAATTTAGGGCAAAAATAAATAAAAATAATTGAAGGGCTTTCAACCAAAATGTTTTGGGTTGATTTTGAATAAGGATGGACGTTCCTTTCCCAATATAAGGAACGAAAATATCTTAAGTAGGTGAAATTCCACTCACCTTATTATAAGGAAAAGAATTTCCACTCAAAAAGATATATTAATATTATAATGGATTAAGGTGCTTATTTTCTTTTCCCTTAATACATGGATAATGGAAGGGAGTTCGGTGTCTTTGAGTTGCCTTTGTATGCAAGGAAACCATGGAGGAAGAGGTGGTACTATTTTTGGAATTAAATGCATTTTAATAAGGCATTTTCTCTCTCATCAATTTCTTTATAAAAGTGTCATTTCCAAGCCCAAACCAAGGCCTTTTTCGGATTTTCTTCTTCCCCTTGCTTGCAAAACCGACCAAGGAGCTAGGTAGGAGCAGGGAGCACGTCCCCAACCTGTGGGTAAGCCCTTGACCTTCGTTCTCCTTAATTTCATGGTGGAAATCGAAAATAAATTATGGATTCCTTCTTATTTCGATCTCCTCTTCAACCCTAGCCAACTTTTGCAATCAAAAGCTTGAGGACGAGCCTAGGGGGAGTTGCTAGAGCTTCATCCACCATTAATGGCGTGAGCATGGAGCTTTGGAGCTCAATTGGAGGCGGGTTTTATAACTCAAACCCTTAAACATATCTATTGCATCAATTCTCTATGCTTTGTTGATTGATTTCTTCAATTTGATACACTCTTGTTTCTTTGCTGCAATTTCCATCAAGAATGGTTGCTGTTCTTGGTTGTTCGAAGGAAGGGGATGATGAAATCATCCTAGATGCTTATCCAAAGAAAATTACCAAGAAAAACCGTTTTGATAGCTACTCCAAATCGTTTTAATTTGATTGGCTATGCGGTTTAAGCAAACCGTTTAAGGGCAAACGGTTTGAAACCGTTTGGGAGAAAATGGTTTCAAGACCATTTGATATGGTTGACCAAGCGTTGAACGTTTGGGAATTTTGTTTATAATTATGTAAGCTGATAACCCTCCAAATTTGAGGGATTGACTCCGAAGGAATAGAGAGTTGAAGGCCAATCACTTAGGCAATCGAATTGAATTATGTGCTGATTTTCAACCTGATTAACTTGACCTGGTTTAGAAAACGGTTTCAAGACCGTTTGATATGGTTGACCAAGCGTTGACCGTTTGGGATTCCTGTTCATAATAATGTTTATTAATAACCCTCCAAATTTGAGGGATTAAATCCAAAGTAATCGTGAGTTGAAGCCTAATCAATTAGGGAAACCTAATTGGATTAAGTGCTGATTTTCAATCTGATTTAATTGAACTTTTTGGGCAAACGGTCTCAAGACCGTTTGAGTTCATTGACCAAGCGTTGACCGTTTGGGATTACTGTTCCTAATGATGTGGTCTAATGGCTCACCGAATTTTAGGGATTAACTCCCAAGGAATCATGAGTTGAAGGCTATTCAATTAGGCAAACCCTAATTGAAAACAGTGATGAAATTCCAATGAGTTAAGTTGAGATTTTGGGTTGATTAGCCCAAACGGTTTCAAGACCGTTTCGGGATCACCCAAACGGTCTCAAGACCGTTTGGGGATCACCCCAAGACCGTTTGGAGGTCTGGGGTCAAGTATAGTTGACCAATTGAAGGTCCAAAGGTACTAATCATATTGCAATGTAGTGCTGATTTGTTGATCAACTCGATAGACCAATCCATGATGATTTTTCACTAGAATCCAAAGGTTGGATGGGCCAAACGGTCTCAATACCATTTGGAGCTCATCCAAACGGTCTCAAGACCGTTTGGTGGTCACCCAAGACCGTTTGGAGGTCTAGGGTTGAGTATGGTTAGGTGTTTGAAGGTCTAAAGGTACCAAGTTGTTATACAATGCAATGCTGTTTTGGTGATCAATCCAATGATCCAAACCTTAATTGGATGGCTTGGATTTGAGTGATGTGATGGGCAAACGGTCTCAAGACCATTTGGAAGTCATCCAAACGACCTCAAGACCGTTTGGGGTCAGGTCATACCCAATTTGGATAATGGTTCAATAGTTTCAAAGTAACCAATCTTGCATTGATGAGTGTTGTTGGATCTTCGATTCCAAACCCTAATTCAATTGAATCAAACCCTAATTGATGATCAATTGAGGGTCAATTGAGGGTCAAATTAGTTTAAGGTTGACCTATTAAACTCAATTGAAGTATGAGTATAGGTCCAATTGATGATTGGTTCCATGAATTCAATGATTGAAGGAATCAACATTGAAAACCCCAATTCAATTGGATACCTCATGTCATTGAAGGTCCAATTGATCAAACCTTTTTGGAAACCTAATGTAATTAGGTGAGAGATACCCTTAATGGTACTAATCAATCATGCATAACAAATGCATGGATCCAATACATGATTATTAAACCCTAGTTGAGGGTGTATCCTTGTGAAACCCTAATTGAGGGTGTATCCTTATAAACCCTGGTTGAGGGTGTATCCTTGTGAAACCCTAGTTGAGGGTGTATCCTTATAATCCCTGGTTGAGGGTGTATCCTTGTGAAACCCTAGTTGAGGGTGTATCCTTATAAACCCTAGTTGAGGGAGTATCCTTGTGAAACCCTAGTGGAGGGTGTATCATTGTAACCCCTGGTTGAGGGTGTATCCTTGTGAAACCCTAGTTGAGGGTGTATCATTGCGATTGTTTATAGGAAACTTTATAATAAAGTTATTCCTTAAACTAAGATAAGTCCATATCATGTGAGATAGCTGGACAATTCTAATGTGTGGCCTATGCATTATATGCTAAGGGTGAGTATTCTGTGATGGAATGTATTAAGAGGGGAAATACCTTAATACAAGATAAAGTTGGTTAACTCAAGAGGGTCTGAATTAATGAGAAATGGGGAACCCTAACCCTAATTTGGGGAAAAGGGAATGATAAGCCTTGTTTGATAGTGAACCCTAATTCCTGGTTAAGGAATGATGGTGTTACTATTGTATCACCTGATGTGATGAATATCTTGTATGACTATTATCATGCCTAATAACCATGCATGTATGATGAGATGATGAATATAGCCAAGTTTGGGCTGTGACATTTATATAATAAATGTTGATTGGCTTTTTGTGTGTTGATGTTGTTGTTGCTTAATAAAAGTAACAATGTGTACGAATTTTATGAACCATGTGAATAAGCTGTTGCCTAGTGAGAGGTGACAAGATGTGAATGGCCTTATGAACCATGTGAATAAGTTGTTGCCTAGTGAGAGGTGACAAGATGTGAATGGCCTTGTGAGCCATGTGAATAAGTTGTTGCCTAGTGAGAGGTGACAAGATGTGAATGGCCTTGTGAGCCTTGTGAATAATTTGTTTCCTAGTGAGAGGTGACAAGATATGAATGGCCTTGTGAGCCATGTGGGATGCTTGGGTAACAAGTATCATGTTTCTTTGTAGCATTTGTGTTAATAAGTTATGCTAGAGAACTTGGCTGATGTTACATTTCTATTATATATCTATAGTTCATTGATGATTATTCATATCTGTTGTATTCATTACAAGTAGATGGATGAACTATGAGTCTACCATGGGTAGATGCAATGCTCTTATTGAAAATGGAGATTTTCTTATTCTGTTCTATGAAGAATAATTATGCCTAATAATGTAAAAGTAACCCGTGCTCAGTTTAATTTCATAATCTGCTATAACAATGTTTCTGGCGGAGAGTTATATCTCTTGCTGGGGCAATTTACAATTGTCTCACCCCCGTGGGAAACATTTTTAGGTATGCATGAAAGGCAGAGCAGAAACCCTAGAACATGGAAAGAGTAGCAGCAACAGCAACAACAGGGACAACAATAAGATCTCAGGTGGAGATATTGTTTGTCTAGTCATATAGATAGTAGTCCTATGTGTCGTCTCTATACTCTCAGGTCCTCGGAGTTTTAGTCAGTGTTTCTGATATATCAGTCTGAGGTTTTGTCTTGATGCCTTGAGATTTGTATGTTGCCTGCATATATGTTTATAAGGCAGCTGATGATGTAGTCTCTGGAAAGAGATGGTACAGGATATGTACGTTTGAAACAGAATGTATATGATATACAATGGCATTTTTTGGAAAAGATTTCCTATGTGTGGATCTCTTTGCAAAAAGTTTTAATTTTTAGTGATTTTCGCTAATCCGCTTCTTGATGAACGCTTCCGCATTAGTTAATCTTGTTTTCACGAGATGGTCGTTACAATTTCACCGGCTCAATTCTTTCTAGCATCAATCCATGTCAAGTGTCGGGGTGGTCGCTCAACTTGAGTTGTACTAGATTCTTCTCCAAAAGATGATTGCTTCTCTTGTAGTTGGCGGCGGAAGGCCTAACCACTGGGCCCCAAGCGATGGTCATGCATATTTTTAGCCCGTCTTTCCTTTTGAGCCTGGTGAATAGCCTGATCATTTAAAACGAGGTATTGTAATTTAGACTTGGCAAACATGTATAAAAAGATTCACCTCCTTAATTGTATAAAATTAAATATTCATACAATACATCACAATCTTTATTATCTGAAACTCTTCCGATCTCCTAGCTGCAACAAATCTTTCCCACACCTCAGGATCTATAAAAATATATACATATGTAGATTTCTTCTTTTGTTTAGGATTATTTATAAATTCCCTTACAAGATATGTCTTAAAACCCCTCCATCGTACACCACAACGTTGTAGCACTCTTTTCTTGTGATCTTTTTCATTTAGATGAAAAACACCCTATACATACAAAAGAAGCAATTGATAATGTTGTTTTGAAAAGGAATTAATTCCAAGAAAACTAAATTAGAATCAATAGATAAAAAACATATTAAAATAATATCACTTCCACTCACAGATATATCTTTCCATATGAGGTCTTTTTTGGCATTAGGAACATCATGCCAATTTTCTATATCTATTGGCACCTTACTGCGTGCGGTCGCCCCTACATAATGCTTGAAAGCACTAGCATGTTCCCCAATAGGTGCTCCTGGCATATCAAACTGGACTGGCAATTTATCCCCTTTAGCCCTGAGCTCCTGCAGCCTACGCATCAATGTAGGACCTCTAAATTTCTTAGCATCACCACTACCATCCTCATGGTTCTCATGCTCAGAATGTTCATCTTCACTCGCCATTTTAGAACCTGCAAGTATACATGATAAAAAAATAAGTGATAATAAAATCACAAGTGATAAAGTATACATGATAATAAAATAAATAATTCAAAGAATACATGCCTTTAGTATTGGTTGAGTTGTTAGTCAAGGAAAATTCCTTCAGCATGGTCTTGACGTTTATAATATTCATCGGTGTTATCTTCAACATTTACACTTGGCAAACCAATTGAGAATGGACTGGAATCATCATACTTTTCATAGTATTCTTCTTCATTTATAGGATCTACAGTAAACTGTCTTTTTCCATTAAGAACGACAGACCAATTGTTATTTGTCGGGTCATCAATATAGAATACTTGTTTTTCTTGGTCTACCATGATGAATGGCTCATCTTTGAAACCAATATTTTCAAAATTCACCAATTTGAAACCCAACTCATCCGCTAAAACTCCTTTGTTGTTGTCAACCCAATTACACCTAAATATAGGAACTCAAAAATTTGTATAGTCCATTTCCCATATGTCCTCAATGACGCTTAAATATGACATCTCAGCTTCGCGTGGTCTTTTATCTTTGGCACTAGAAAAATACAATGAACAAGCTTTAACAGACCACGTGCTATGTTGGCTACTTAATGTACCATAGGGATTCATTCCATCTGTACAGAGTCCAAGTCTTAGGTTTCTTGGTTCTTTACCAAATTGAGGGTATAATAAATCAATTTTCTTCCATTGTGGTGAATCAGATGCATGTCGTAGGACGCCATCATCATTGACCTTTAACTCGCCATGCCAAGACAAATTTTGCGCATCTTCTGCATTAGCAAATAAGCGTTGAAATCGTGGTATTATTGGTAGATACCACATCACCTTGGCAGGAGAGACATTTTTAGCCTTAGCTGAATTTGTAGTCTTATACCTTGACTCACCACATTTTGGACAATTTATCAAATTACTATAGTCCTTCTGAAATAACACACAATCATTTGGACATGCATGAATCTTCTTAGCCTCCATTCCCATTGGGCACATTATTTTCTTTGCTTGATATGTTGAAATTGGAAGCTCGTTGCCTTCAGGAAGAATTTCCTTTAACAAAGACAACAGTGAAGTGAAACTCTTATCGCTCCACCGGTTTTGAGCTTTAAGAGTATGTAATCGCATCACATCACTCAACCTCGTGAACGTAGTACAACCCTTATATAATGGTTTTTCAGCATCATGGACAATGTTTGCAAATAAAGAAGGTGGATCAATGACATTGTCCCGAAAACTACGTAGCATCTCATCAACCATATCATCCTAAATCTGGTCATCTTGAATCAGTTAATCATTAACATTATCATCATTATCTATATCTTCTATGCCACAACTATTAGTATCGACATTTTCTGATCCATAATTCAATTTCTCTCCATGCCAATACCATTCATTATAACCTTGTATGATCTCATTGCATATGACATGATTCTTAATTTCCTCACCAGTATCAACTTTCAAATTGTTACAACAATTTTTACATGGACAATATAGCCTATCTGTAGGTAGTTTACTATGTTCCTCAGCAAATCTGATATATTCATTAAGACCTTTGGCAAACTCTGGACTGCAACGGTTCTTGATAGACATCCAACTTTGATCCATTTTCTATATCCCATTAAAATTAATTCTAAAACTAACAGTTTAATATTGATACTATAATAATCTGTAAGTTTTTATTGATAGAAAGTTAATTACTTATATACTAAAGTGTACCACCTATCCCATTTTTGAATATTTAATATCACTAGTAACTGTATAATGTATGTTTAGTTTTGAAGAAAATTTCAGCAGCATTTCCCCTAAGTTCTCCAAGTACACCGATGTAAATGGCAAATAACCACTCACATATGTACCCAGAGAACAAATGAAGAAATCCTACTGAAATAATCTACAAAACTAAACATACATTATACAGGTACATCCTAAGTGAGATTAAAATATCCAAAAACAGTCCCAAACCGGGGACTATCCAAAGTTTACTCCTAATGAGTAAATTTTGAACGGGTTTCTAAGTTAATATATAAATGCATTATTTTCATATTTATATATTAAGTTAAACATCATGCATCAACCCTAAAGTGTCAATCTAGGAGTACACATGTCTAATCTAGTATTAATTTCTAAAACTTATATAATGAATACATATGAAAAAAGACATGTTTTTATTATTGGGTTATCAAATCATATAAAATGGAAAATACTTGTACAAATTAGCAAAGTAAGGCTGTTTCCAACAGTCCAAAGATTGAAATCATTATAATATTCAAAACTATTTGTGAACATTACAGCAAATATGATTAAAACATTTATAGCTCCCACATAAATAAGGAGCAGGTCCACTCTCAGTCGAAAATTAGTCGACCGAGAGCCCACCTACGCGTAGCATCTAGGTCCACTCTCGGTCGATGAATTCGTCGACCGAGAGTGGACCTAGACGCTGCGTGCAGGTGGGCTCTCGGTCGACTAATTGTCGACCGAGATGGACCTGGACGCAGCAATGGCGGCGGGCGGGAATGAAGGAAGGCGCGAACGAAGGAACGAAGGAAGCGGCGAACTTACTTGGAAATGAAAGCGACCTTCGTGGAGGATGAGACGACCTTCACAGAGAGGCGGTGACCTTCGTGGAAGAGTGGAGAGGCGGCGACGACGAGCTCTTTTCGTAGAGAGGAAGAAAAACTTTGGCGGCACGGAGAGGTGGCAACGTCTTCACATACGGACACCACAATCCTCTTGGCGGTGCAGAGAGGTGGCACGGGCTTCACGGTAACGGCTTCACGGAGAGAAGGCAAGGCATTCACGGCGGAATGACACAGGAAAAAGCAAGGGTTCGCGGTGCCACAGGAGAGAGAATAGAACAGAGAAAAGGGTTTCGCGGGAGGAAGAAAGACTAAATTTTCAGCTTTTTCACGGAGAGAAAGACTTGTAGCATCGGTTAACAACAAAAAACCGACGCTAAAGATAAACGGTGCCCATGTCGGGTTGTTTAAAAACACTCAAACGCATTTTCGGTCGACGAATTTGTCGACCGAAAAGACCTCTAGGGTCGGTTATAAGGAAAAAACTGACGCTACAAGTGCTTATACGAAGGAAATCTGGCCCCTTTTGCTCGACAAATTTGTCGACCGAGAAGGAGCAAGATTTCCTTCGTATAAGCACCTCTAGGGTCGGTTTTTTCCTTATAACCGACCCTAAGTTTATCTCGTTCGATAATATTGTCGACCGAAGAGGACTTTAGGGTCGGTTATAAAGAAAAAACTGACCCTAGAGGTGATTCTAAGAAGGAAATTTGGCTCCTTTCGGTCGATGAATTTGTCGACCGAAAGGGGCCAAATTTCCTTCGTATAAGCACTTGTAGCGTCGGTTTTTTCCTTATAACCGACCCTAGAGGTCTTTTCGGTTGACAAATTTGTCGACCGAAAATGCGTGAACTAAACTGGATTGAAAATTCATGTCGGTCGACAATAATTGTCGACCGAGGAGCGTTTTAGGGTCGGTTATAAAGAAAAAACCGACCCTATAGGTGCTTATACATGTGAAATCTGACTCTTTTTCGGTCGACAAATTCGTCGACCGAGGGAGCTCTAAGGTGCTTACACAACCCTAATAATGATGTTATGTGAAACCCTAATATATGGTGATGTCGTATGAAACCCTAATATGGGATAATGTTATGTGAAACCCTAATATGGGATGATGTTATGTGAAACCCTAATATGGGAATGTTATGTGAAACCCTAATATAGGGTGATGTTGTGTAAAAACCCTAATATGGGATAATGTTATGTGAAATTTCAATATGGGATGATGATGTGAAACCCTAATTGATAAAGATGGGAAACTCTAACCCTAATGAGGGAATAGTGATGTTATTTTTGTATTGCATGATGTTGATATGCAATTGATATGGTTGATATGAAATTGAGATGCTTGTGTAACAAATATCCTGAATACCTTGGTCAGATGACCTGAAGGTAATAGTTACCTGATAACTAATAACCATGTTTAGTGATGAACTAAGGGTTTGAATACCCAGATCCAACAAATGTGATGATGGTGGTATTGAGGGATGTGAATTCCCAACAATGAGACAAAATATTGAGATCTCAATGCTTTATAACGTTTTGAAAAGTACTAAACTCGATCCAAATTTCTGTCGGTCGACAATATTGTCGATCGAGGAGCCCTTTAGGGTCGGTTATAAGGAAAAAACCGACCCTAGAGGTGCTTATACACGTGAAATCTGGCTCTTATTCGGTCGACGAATTTGTCGACCAAGGAGCCCTTAAGGGTCGGTTATAAGCGAAAAACCGACCCTAGAGGTGCTTATACACGTTAAATTTGGCTCTTATTCGGTCGACAAATTTGTCGACCTAGGTGCCTTAGAGGTGCTTATAACCGACCCTAGAGGTGATCCTAAGTACTCCTCGGTCGACAATATTGTCGACCGAGAGTGTCTAGGTCGACAATATTTTCGACCGAGATTAACCATGTTTCAATGTTTTAAATTAAGTACCAAGTGTGTGTATGAGTGTGCGGTTGTGACACTATTGTAGGGGATGACCTATCTAAGTGTTGTAAATGGCTAGGTAAGATCTAACGCTTGATTTACATGATATCTAAATACTTGTACAAGATTTTACATGATATCCAATATAATCATTTTGTATGACTCTTTAGTTCTCCCCCTTAATTTTATGCTATGATCCCCCTTAAAGAGATATTTAATTTTAAAACCAAGTGATGCTTTGTCAAATTTAGCCATAATTTATTTTTCAATCATTTGAAATAACAATATTCTTATATAACATGTATATGTCCAAATGAAGCCATGGAAAACACTTTTATTCATAACAATTTAATGCCCATACACTTTATAAGATGAAGCATGAAATACTTGCTTTATAAAAAGATATCCAGTACAATCATTACAAAGATATCTCATAATCTCACTGAAAAGACCGAAGGATTACATCAATGTCTGGGTCTTTTCCAAGAAAGGGCTCAGCTCCATAATATTTGACCAGTGTCTGCCACTCCAAGGCACCTGTCTTGGTTAAGGCATTAGCCTCCAAGAAGGTGGGAACACGATCAAAGCGAAAGTGGGCAGCAATGTCTTGAAGTTGAATTGGGGAAAACTGAGTATGTGTGAGATCAGGAGATGGTGGAGGTGGAATTTGATAGTAGTTGTAGGAAGGATTGTATGGATTTATCATGCCAGGATTAAGGGAATAGGGATATTCACCAGGTTGGTTAGGAGAGAGAGTTTGCATCCTTTGGTTTAAATAAGTCATGGCATGGTGATTATAATCCAATTGCCTACTTAGGTGATATTGGGATCCAACAATGTATGTCAAGGTGTTTGTATTAGGGTCATGGTGTAGGTTGGTAGGAGGAGGTGGTGGAGGTATGTCTTGGGTGGATGTCTCCCCTTCAGTCCTAGCCCTTTTGTGGCCAAAGTCGATTCCCATCTTTTCCACAGTATTTTTACTTATCTTTTGGGGTTTTCTATCCCATGTGTAACCTAAGTCGTCCTCAATATTCTTCTTAAGAAAATGTTGAGTGATTTGGCATACAAAGTCAGCATAAGGTGGATTGCCAGAAAACTCAAGTATATTCTTAAGGATGATACAAATAAAGTTTATGGGAATACCTTTGAGAATGGCATAGATAAGGTACATACGAAAGGTGGGTACTTCAGATTTGTTTGCTCTAGGATGGATATTGGTGGCAACAATGAGATTTATGATCCTAGCTTCAGGTTTTAAATTTATGGCATAATTGGTACCCATATCTTCATGACAAGTCGTATTTGATTGAAAGATGGATCTTTTGACATCACTAAGGCTAGTTGTAGTGTCATCTTGGGAGAGTTTGTTGAGTGGATTTCCTGTGGTGAGATCAAGAAAATCTTTATATTCTTCTATGTCTATGTCAAGCATATCAAGAATACCCTCCTCAGTAAAATGGAATCCATACCCACCAACCATAGAGGAGAAGGAATCATGGTCAGGATGTGGGGTTAAATTGGCATAGAATTCATTAACTACTTTGGAGGAGTAGGAATGGAAGGAGGGATTTAGAAAATCAGTCAAATGTTGCACATCAAAGAGTTCCTCCAAATTGACAATGATGTGGAAGTCCATGACGTCGACTGACCGTCGTGGAAGAGGAGTTCTTGAGGAGAGCCTGAGGTAGCGGTCACCTGCTACTGCGTCGTTGAAGGGGATGTCGTTGATGAATGACAGCGTTGGAGAGACCATCCTTCCTTTCCTACCTGCAACTTGCTTCTTTCCACGCGTAGATGATGAAGCCATTTCGTTGCTTTGAAGTGGAGAAGTAGAAAGCAAGACTTGGATGTAGAGAAGCTAAAGATTTTCACAAGAATACACTAGAGAGGAGCTAGAGAAGTGAGAATGTGAAGGTGTGAAGAAATGGATCGTTTTGGGTGCTATTTATAGCAAAACATAGCCCATTTTGGTCGACAATTTATCGACTGATGCCCGCAACGGTCGTCTCGCGGTCGGCCAACGGTCGATTTTCTAGCCGTTACGACGGTCGATTTTCTAGCCATTACGATTTTTTTTTTAATTTATATTTTAATCAGAATATTTCCTTTTTAATTCAAGCAAATAGAGGTTCACAGGGTTGGCCTCAGTCGAACAATTCGTCGACTGATGTTGTCTCGGTCGAACAATTTTGTCGACCGAAAAAGAGCCCGATTTCATTCATATAAGTACCTCTAGAGTCAGTTTTTTCCTTAAAACTGACCCTAGAGGTACTTATTCATGTGTGAAATACTAAACTGGATCCTAAGTTTATCTCGGTCGACAATATTGTCGACCGAAAATCCCTCTAGGGTCGTTTATAAAGAAAAACCGACGCTACAGGAGCTTATACGAACGAATCTGGCTCTATCTCGGTCGACAAATTCGTCGACCGAGAAACAGCCAGAATTCCTTCGTATAAGTACCTTTAGGGTCGGTTTTTTGCTTATAACCAACCCTAAAGTCCAATTCGGTCGACAATATTATCGAACGAGATAAACTTAGGATCCAGTTTAGTTTTTCACAAGTGTAAACTAAATTGGAAACAAAATTCATCTCGGTCGAAAATATTGTCGACCGAATAGACTTCTAAGGTCGGTTATAAGCAAAAAACCGACCCTAAAAGTTGCTTATACACTTGAAATCTGACTCCTTATCGGTCGTCGAATTTGTCGACCGAGATTATCGGTCGAGGTATTCATCGACCGAGGAAAGCTCTAAGGTCGGTTATAAGTACAAATCCGATGCTAGAGGTGCTTATACATGCGTGAACTAAACTGGATCCAGAATTAATATCGGTCGACGAATTTGTCGACCGAGGAGCCTTTAGGGTCGGTTTTAAAGGAAAAACCGACCTTAGAGGTGTTGAACCGAAGAGGACTTTAGGGTCAGTTATAAGGAAAAAACCGACCCTAATGGTGTTCGTATACGTGAAATCTAGCTCTTATTCGGTCGACGAATTTGTCGACCGAGGAGCCCTTTAAGGTCGGTTATAAGGAAAAACCGACCATATAGATCGAGGCGTGAAGTCAAAATCAAGCAAATTTTTGCCGCGGAAAACTTGTAATTGACTTTCTAAACCAATTGTCTATAAGGTCGCTTATTTTATAAAAACCGACCCTATAGAGATGCACTACAAGGTCGGTTATTTTAAGAAAAGCGACCCAAGAGGTCTTAAGTGGTGCCACATTTTTTATAGACATATAAGGTCGGTTATTTGGAAAACCGACCCTATAGAGATACACTACAAGGTCGGTTATTTTAAGAAAAATGACCCAAGAGGTCTTAAGTGGTGTCCGCATTTTTTATAAATATATAATGTTGGTTATTTGGAAAACCGACCCTATAGAGTTACACTACAAGGTCGTTTTTTTAAGAAAACCGACCCAAGAGGTCTTAAGTGGTGCCCACGTTTTTTTAGACATATAAGGTCAGTTATTTGGAAAAACCGACCCTACACGTAGGGACGTTATAACCCATTTCTGTACTAGTGTCGTTGATGATTTTGGAGTATACGTGGGACGGTCTCTTATGACAGCATGAACAAATACACTATATTGTTGAAAGGCATGTAACGGTTGTTTACATGTACACGAAAAGCGAGTAGTGGATTCACTTTCTTCACAGCTTAAGTAGCATACATAAGGGGACGTGGATATTTTGTTTCCTTTGCTTATGATATGATATAATGTATTCAGTTTTCTTCTTACATCTTTAGTCATGTAATTGAGATGAAGCCATTTACTTTACAATATGGCACGAAGAAGAAAATAAAGTTGCATTTACATGCGGAAACAACTTGAATACATGGAAGAAAACCTATTAAAGATCTTGGTCAAATAAATTGAATACACTATGTAGTTTGATGAAAATTTTATACAACTCATGATGTCTCTCTCAATTGAGGTCCTCGGACTAGACTCCTATCTGCGGACTACTTGATCTCCGTAGTAAAGATGAAGATAGTGGTCGTTATGGCAAATGTTTTTTTTTGTTTTCATTTATACCGCCAAAATAAATATGATAATAACCATGAATTACCAATACCTATTAAAATTCTTGGCCATACAACTTTCACACTTCTATATTTTAACATGATGCATGCACATGAGCATAAACATCAATCTATTGAAATCATCTTGCGAAGTGTCACAAACATAGAATCCATTGCAAACAACATAATCTAGGTAAATCATCATAGGATGATAATAAGTTTTTCACCCTAAGAAATTTCTGTACAAAGGAAAACAAATGCATAGGTTTGATACATGGATAATATGATTGATAATTGGAAAGGAAACTAATTTGTCATTCCTAATTTATAAAAGATATTCCATTAGAACACTTTAGTACATAAACTGTGTCATAGATATTTCAAGTTCTACTTCTCCTGATGTTGCTAACTGATTGTCATCTCTCCACATGCAAACTAATAAGAAAAGCAAATTAGTAAGTGACATTGATAAATTATATAGAAAGTAATCTACATATAGAAACCTTAACATGAACATTCTTTAAATATGGTACTCGTGACCTTGTTTAATACTATTTATATATGAGTTGGTTAATTATTCTCTTCAAGTTAACATGATGTTGCTCAAGTCCCAAATTAAATAACGCTTGAAAATAGCTCATAAGGAATTGAGGGCTCAATGGAAGTATAGATGAGGCTCAACATTAGAATAAGGGCGCTTACTGGTCACATAAATGTTGGACAATTGAATAACATATTTTACATGAGTTCTTCATCATCAAAGGGATCACATGTAGAATTAGACAACAACATGAGCATGATGATGATTTACTAAAAATACGAAATCATAGTCACGTCGTAAAATCTTCAATTATTTTCATGACCACCAAGAACTAGTTATAAATAGGGAAGATAAATATTCCTAGTCATTTCATGAAATCTAATCGTACATTAGTTCATCATCTGGGAAAAAACCATTCTTGTTCTCAATGAGCATACAATCTTACTGGGATATGGAGGTGGTTATAGCATTTCTCATCAAATTTCTAGATTCTTATGACATGAATCAATAATGCCCTAATTGGTTTTAGTGAGTTATTTTAAATTCCATTATCAAATTACATAATATATTATAGTGATATTTGTGAATGAGGGTAATTAGTATATGTGATCAACATTTTATGTTATTGATATATATATATATATATATATATATAATGTTTATCCTTAATTATCACAATAATGTATAATATAGTTCTATTAATGAGCTCATTAATGAACATGACTTCTTATTTTATTAGGTTTAGTGTGTTGTTCTAGAACTATCTAAAATTGTGGATTTTTCTAACAAATATATTTCTTTCTGAAATTTCTTTAAAGTCAATTATATGTTCCAGATTATCATGATTTCAATAAGAATGCATATATATATATATATATATATATATATATATATATATAATATAGAGTTGGCACATGTGACTTACCTAGAGAATGATATATCCTTAGTTTTATTAAACCATCTTACCATGACACATGGGAAAATTAGAAATACATTTCCATTGATATTTTTAGACTAGAAATATGGTGTATAATAGATTAAATAAAACCAATTAGACAAAATTAAAATGAATCAAACAAAAAAAAGGCCAGTGATTGTTCTTTTGAAACCAATGCACGTCGAACAATCTAACTCTGATGGATTAAGTTGTTGATGTGGGATTTTATCACACAAAAAATTGTGAAAAATATGAATCCTTAGTTTTTACCTGACCCAAGAGTATGAAAATCGCAACCACAAGAGGGAGGATCTTATTGTAGTATAGTTAAGGGCCGAACCCAAAGCATAAAATGTTTAAGAATCAATCTATCGACTTCAATTGAACCAGTAAGAGTGTTTATCACAAGAAGGTGGTTGATTTTTTATTACACTAAGAGCAAGAATAATAAGATTGAATTAAATATAAGGTTATCAGAATGGATGGAAACACTAGGGTAAGTGGGTGTCACGATTTCTACTTAAATTATCTCTCTCACTACATCACAAACAAGTATGCAAAATTAACATTGATTCCAGGTAAATCCCCCTTTTGGCATTAAGATTAGACTTAGATAAGTATCACTCTATGTTCATTGTCATTCTACCTAGAAATCCTATACTGTCATCTTGAAAATACCTATTTTAAATTCTCATTGAGGGTGATATTTGTAGTTCTTGGGTTTGAATTTCTCTACATCCAAAGTGAAAATAAATGTATAAACCGCTAATCAGACAAGTATACATGCACAAAAATGATTAATTCAAAATCCTACAAGGTTCATACAAATTTATATGTAGTAAAGAAACAAATGAAGATAGTGGGGCTATTCCACACATCTAGTGTAAGAAACTATTTGCTTCTCACGACAGTAACATGATAAACAATGTATAGTGAACAAATTGTTACAATAAAAAAATCAAATGGATGAGCACCCATGATGTTCAAATGCTTGTCTTCTTTCTCAGGGATGTCTTGAGAGGAGCACAGAAGAACAACACCACAATAGCTGAATGGATGGTGGATTGAGGTTGATTGTTGTTGAATGATGGTTGATGGATTCACCTCTATTGAGGTGGCCAATTGACCTCACTTTGGCCAATTGGAGCTGAGGGAGGTCAGTCAATTGACCTATCTCTTAGGGAGGCTGATCAAGTTGTAGAGTGGTGGATGATGATTAATCTAAATATTTGAAGGTTGATGAATGGGGATGGTGCATAGGTTGATCGAGCTTCTCTTTCAAGATCAATCGATCGGGATGGAATGCAGGTTGATCTAGCTCCCTCTTTCAAGTTTTATCAATTCTGCCTTATTATGGATGGACACAAGGCATAGTTATTAGTTATGCATCCTATCAGTGTCTATAGACCCTCCCTTTCAAGTGGAGGAAATAGCCTTCTACTTATAGGAGGTGGAAGGGAAGACCAACATCCTTCAAGGAATGTGATACAGTTCCTAAAGTAGATACATCAATGGGGAGAAGATGAAGGGCCACAAGCTCTGATCAGTGCATTAAGTTTGACTAGTTGAAATCGATTAAATGGAGTCGATTGCCAGATAGTTGACTGAGTGATCAGTCAGTGAACCTTGATTAGGCAGTTGTTGGTGAATGGTCAATTGAGGTGATTAATTAGCTGATCTCAGTTGGGCAGTTGATCCATGGTGATTGATCAATGGACCTCGATAGGAAGACATGGATTAGTGAAGCTCGATAAGTAGTGTTCAATCATTAAAACTAGAATATCAACATGTCAGTTGATCGGTTGGAGCTCAATCAGAAGACATGGGTCATTGGAGGTCAGTCACCAGGTTCATCAAGGCGGTCTGCTATGGTCTTGAGCCTAAAATGTTCAACAATTTTCCTTCTGAACATCCCCAAAAATTGTTTCAGTTTGGGGCTTTACCACACACCTTTTGTAAGGACCCTGACCTGCATTTAGGGTTTACCATGTTTCTTTTGCTTAACCTTAGTGGTTTGATGCTTGCTAATCACCTTTGGGTGGTGATTAGGGTTTTTGTTGTGCTTTGTTGAGAGTTCGAGGGGCTACTTGCAAATAACCCAAGTCTAGGGTTTTGTGTGCAAGTTTGCCATCTTGTGAAATGTTTTCCCCTCTTTGCTTCCTCTAGGGTTGAGAGGAAGGCTTGGGCTTGTTGTTTGAGTTTCTTGGGCCTTGCTTGAGCTTGTTTGGGCCTTGAGGTGCTTTGTTTGAGCTTGCTTGAGCCTTGTGTCCCCAAGGGAGAGTGTGTGTCAACCTAGAGGTGGTGTGTCGACCTGGAGTAGTGTGTGTCACCCAACAGAGCTGCTAATTGTGTCACCCATGTTGCTTGGTCCAACCTTGACCATGTTTGGTGGACACTTGGTGTATATCTTTGACAAGTGTCTCTTGGTGTGCTAGTGTGTTGGCTTGAACCCTAGGACAAGTGTCCCTTGGGTGGACGACACTTAGCATGGATCTACCTTGGTTTCTCCTCCCATTCTTTCTATATAGGTAGCTCTTTACCTCGCCTTAGCTTCCTTTGCTCTTTTGGTCTCTCCTCCACCTTGAGTGCACGACACTCCTCCCTCTCTTGCTTGTGTCGGCCGAGACACTCTCCTGGAGTTGTAGTGGTGGCCGATACCCTCTCTTGGATCAGCTTTGGTGGACGACATCCCTTGGAGCATGGAGCTTGAGGTGGGTTGCATAGCTTCTAACCCTAACTCCTTTACCTCTAGCTATGATCTTGTTGCATGTTAGTATCTTAGCTTAGTTCCTTGTTTTTATACCTTGCTTGCGTACCTTTGGTGGCTGATCCCCCTCTGAGGTTTAGGGTTCCTTTGTGCACCTTGCTTTCTAGGGTTTGTGTATCCTTAAGTTGGAGGTTGAGGGTGACCCTTGGTTGGGCGACATCCTCTCTTGCCTTGATGATGGGCGATATCCTCCCTTGGTTTGGGTGTGTTGGGTGACATCCTTGTTCTGTGATGGGTGACATAGTGGTGTTCTTTGTGTTGGCGATATGGTGACCCCTGTTGGGCGATACCCTACCTTGTTTGAGTGTGTTGGGCAACATCCTCTCTTGTGATGGTGTTGGGCGACATGAGTGTTGTGTGTTGGGCGATAGGATAAGCTAGTATGATGAGGTGGTCGTCATGGTAACCATGTTGGGCGACATGGTCCTTTGTTCTTGAGTTGGGCGAGACCATCTCTTGACTTGGTGTCAGGCGAGATGAGTACCTTATGATGGGAAACATGGTGAGTGCTCTTGTGTTGAGTGATAGGTCAAGTTAGTGAGGTGTTGGCCAATGTGGTTGAGTGGCCGATGGATGTTGTTGGGCGATACATCTTGTTGTGTTGGCCGATATGGTAAGCATGATGGGCGATATGGTTGGATGAGACCCTCTACCTTGTGGTGAACGATAGACCTAAATCTCTTGATGGTATGTTGGTGTTGACCGATAGGGCTATGATTGGTGTTGGCCGATAGCCCTAATGGCCGATAGCCATGTTGGGCGACAGCCTTGGGTAGTGATGGTCGATAGGGTTGGTATGTGTGTCGGCCGACAGGCCTTGATAGGCTTTAGTGAGGGTGGTGATGAGTTATGGTGAGAGTCTTGTGATTCTTTAGTGATGGCCTCATGGGTCATGGAAGTGAATTTTTATGCTTAATGATGGTGGTGTCTTGTTAGTGATAACAACAATGAATATGATGCCTCGCAAACAATAATAATGCCAATGAGAATGTTGTTGATAGAAATGATATTAATAGTCGTGTGATGATGGTAATGCTTTGCTAGTAATGAAAGTAATAATGTTGATTAATGATGGTAATAATTTTGTTAAGTGACAGTTACATTAATAGTTGGTTTAATGACATTGCAATAAAGATAATAGTGGATGATACTGCTGATAATATTAATGATGATAATGGTAGTCGTGATGGTAATGAGGAAGGAAATGGTAATAAGATGCATGATGTGATCCTTATGCTTATTTGTTAATAATAAAGAAGATGATAGTAATAATGTTGATCATAATAATGATGACAATAATGGTAGTAATGATATGCATGAAGTAATCCTCGTACTTAATTGTTAAATGAGAATGGTGATAGTTACACTAGTAGCTTGCATAATGATAATAATGATAATAATGATGATAGTGGATGGTGACATAATGGTGGTGGTAACAATAGTACTTATTTTGTATGTTTGGACACCTTGATTACTTGTATAATCTTGAGATAAGGGTAAGCATGTATATGACTTGATTACCAAATAGGGTAAGAACGATAAGTAGAGTATCTTGAATGGCATCTCATGATGATAGCATATTCCTTATGATTGAAGCTATAATTATTGAGTATTCTAACCATGCAAGTGATGATTAGCCATGAAAGGGCTATGAGACACATGTGATGAGCAACATCACTTGGTAATTTATCTGATTAATGAGATAATATGCATAATGTGTTAAGTTCCATGATGATGGTGTGAGCCTTGAGAGGCATTGATAGTACATGATAAGGGATTGAGATCCCATGGTATGTGATGATCCTCGAGATGGATCTGGATGGTTGGCAAGAGGCCAAGTGGTAACATGTGATGTTGGATCCTTGTGATGTATGAGGTTGATGTGATTAAATAATAGTATAATGTTGTTTACTTTCTGTTATATCTTGCATGTTATACAACTTGGTTGAATCCTGCAATCCATCTAAAAGATACTAATTAATCACAGAGAAATATATCATGTAGTTTTCCCTGGCCATAGATCCATCATCGTCAGGACTTGGTGATGGTGAAACAGGTTCTCCTACGGGTTAACATAGAAGCGCATATTGTTGAATATGTGTAGGTTGCTCCTAGCCTGAAAATGAGGAGGTAAGAGTGTAACTTCGGTTACAAACTCATATATGTATATAGAGCATGGTGAACAGGCCCATGGCTCAGGATATGTGATGTGAAGAGCATGAATGCGTTCATGGCTCAGAGCACGGTGAACAGGCCCGTGGCTCAGTTTTACTAGCGTCGAGACATGTACCAAGGTGGGCTAGAGTGAGGGTAGCCTATGGAGCTGACCCTGTGGCTTAGACCACTTCAGCATGTGATTGTGGTTCTACTTGTGTTGTACTCGTGTATTGACCACGAGGTGGGAGGTCGTGGAGTCTGACTCTTCCATTGACCTTGTATGGCACCGGCTTGGGGTTCGTAACCGAAGGTTGGATTTGAATGGTACGATTCAAATCCTCGGGGCATAATAATACGTAATACAGCCGTTTAGTATTTAATGCTTAAGATAAACACGTAACATTGGTTGAGGCCTTGTTTGTGTAATATCTTTGTTAGATCTTGCAGGTTATGTGACAATATGTCTTATCTTGATAAGAAGGTTATGTGACATTATATCTTGTTCTGATAATCATGTTACATAGGGATACATATTATCTTGCTAATCATATTCCTTGAGATATGTCTGGTTATATGCTTTTATATAGTGGGTAAGCTTGTCGGTAAGAATAATCTGTTTTATATATACTGCTCTTGTTATACCTGTTATTAGATATCTGCTGTTATAGTATATCTTGCTGAGGTTCTGTAGTTGCAGTGGGGAGTTATGTTTCCCACTGGGACAATTGTTCAATTGTCTCACCCCGCTGGTTTAACCCCTTTTTAGGTGGTCGAGGTAGGCGTGGTCATGGTCGTGGTGTTGCGGCCGAGCAGCTTGACGAGCAGTAGAAGGCAAGCGTTGGATATGCTACTGTTTTGGATGTTTTGTAGTAGAGTCTAGAGTCATCCCTGTACTCTCAGGTCCTTGGCAGTGTTTTAACGATGTTTTATGATGAACGATCGATGACGTTTGTATATCCTGTTGTTGGCCGGATGTGGGCCTTTATGTATGTGAACAGGTGGTGAACTCATGTGAGGGATGAGCAACTATTTCTGTAAGCTGTAGACACGTATCAGATCTCGTGTATGTATATATATATATATATGACATGTTTCTGTGCAGGATGAGGACTGGAAAGTAATAGCTGCATAGTTTATCAGTTTTCCGCAATCAGTTTTAATTAACTCGTGTTTTCATAATCTATGGTTATGGTGATTTCCGCACGTTTTCGCGTAACACCTCTTTATCTGTGTAATAATGGGATGTGTTTCCACAAGTTTTGGTATCAGAGCTTTAGGTTCGCTGAGTCTACAGGAATTTAGGACTAGGTTGAGTTGTTCTCATGAGTGTCCATGTTTTCTTACAATATCTCCTGCCCCCAGTGGAAGAAAAGTCAAGATGTCTGGAAACCATGAAGAACACTCTGCTGAGTACAGTGATGTTGCATCGATTGATGGAGCAGATGGACATGCACATACAGATCGGGTGCCTGAGGTTCCCCAATTTAACCCGTCCATACTTGAACATTCTGCTTACCCACAGCTTATGGGGAAGTTAATGGCTATGATGAATCTCATGGTTGAGCGATTACCAGTGCCTCCTTCGTGAGCACCTGTTCCCCATGGAGAAGCATCGGGTATTGAGAAGACCTTCGAGCGGCTTCACCGAGTTGGAGCTTCAGATTATGCTGGGACGGCTGATCCAGCGGATGCAGATCTGTGGCTGACAAGTCTCGAGAAGGCTTTCCGGATCCTTGACATCCCTGAAGCAGACAAGGTAAAGCATGCTGTCTACCTTCTGAAAGGTAGTGTTGGTCACTGGTGGACCATCGAGGAAGAGAAGCGGTCTGGTGAGGTGATCTGTTGGGAAGTGTTTCTACGTGAGTTCGTCACCAGATACTTTCTGAAGATGTATCTGGATGAGAAGATCAGTCAGTTTGAGAAGTTGCGGCAAGGAACGATGAACATCACCGAGTATGAAGCCAATTTTATGGATCTGTTGAGGTTTTGTCCTCACATGGCGGCAACAGACGAGGAACAGATCAGGCGTTTCGAGAAGGGTCTGAGTGCTGAGCTGACGACACCGGTTTCTGCTTTGGAGAACCGGGAATGGTTTGCGACGTTTGTGGAATCAGTTCGGCGGATCGAGAGGACAGTACGGGAGAAAAGAGAGTCTATGTCTCTTAAAAGACCTGCTCAGTTTCAAGGACGTAGGTTTGGTGGCTTTAAGAAGCCTAGGTTTTCGGCACCGTCATCGATGAGAAGTGCTGGTGTATTATCTCAGTGGTCTCCGAGTAAAGGGAAAGGTTATGTTTCTTCACCGTCTAAGGCGCACAGTTCAGCTTCAGCAATAGTGACAGGGCCAGCTAGGTCACGGTTTGAGGACAAGTCATGTCATCTTTGTGGACAAGTTGGGCATTTCAGGCTTAATTGCCCGAATAGAGATGTCGAAGTGACGCAGCAGCCGAGGCAGAGTTTCCAGAAGTCTGAGAGGCCACATGCCAGTGGTAGCAGAGGTCGAGGATGCGGTCAAGCATCTCAGGTTGGATCGTCTGCTCAAGGAAGCAGAGGTCATGGACAACAAGCAACGGCTCGATTCTATGCCATGAATCAGCCGGAGGCGATAGTCAACCCGCGAGTGGTGACAGGTCATATGGAGTTATTTCATTCTGATATGTCTTCTTCTTGCTTTATATCTGTTCTGGTTGACCCAGGTGCTACACACTCTTTTATCGCCTATAGTATGCTTGAAAACTGTTGTTTATCTGTTAGTTGTAAGAAGGATAGCTTGTTGTTAGAAACCCCTCTTGATGGTTCCTCCTTGCTTCGAGAAGAGTGTCCATCTTGTGTTTTGTCTTTTTTGGGACACCGCATTCAAGTGGATCTTATACCACTTGATATGCATGGTTTCGATGTTATCCTTGGGATGGATACCTTAGAGAAGTATAAGGTTGTCTTGGACTGTGGTTCCAAGCAGACAGTGTTTGATATCGCTGGAGAGAAGTGGACCTTCCAGGGAGATAGGAAGATCCTTCCGACGTGTTTGGTATCAGCTATGGTGGCAGATAAGTTGTTACGATAAGGATGTGAGGCGTTCTTAGCTCATGTGGTGGATACCGTTATGGTTACCAAGGCAAAAGGTCCTAGTCTCGAGGAGGTGACAGTTGTTCGAGAGTTTGCAGACATGTTTCCTGAGGAGTTTCCTGGTGTTCCTCCACCCCGAGAGATTGATTTCGAGATCAATCTGGTTCCTGGAACACAGGAAGTTGCACAGTCACCATACAGGATGGCTCCAGCAGAGATGGTAGAGTTGAAGAAGCACTTGCATGAGTTGTTGGAGAAAGGTTTTATCCGACCGAGTACGTCGCTGTGGGGTTCTCCCGTGTTGTTCGTTAAGAAGAAGGATGGTTCGATGCGGTTGTGTATAGATTACCGGCAGTTGAACAAGGTTACGATCAAGAATAAGTACCCGTTGCCGAGGATAGATGATTTGTTTGATCAGTTGCATGGTGCTACAGTGTTTTCGAAGATCGATCTACGGTCTGGATATCATCAGTTGAGGATAAAGGCGGATGACATCCAAAGTCAGCTTTCAGGACGAGGTATGGTCATTTTGAGTTCGTGGTTATGCCGTTTGGGTTAACCAATGCGCCTGCAACTTTCATGGATCTGATGAACAGAGTGTTTTGTCTGTTCTTAGATCAGTTTGTTGTAGTCTTTATAGATGACATCTTGATCTATAGTCGGGACAGACTAGAGCATGAACAACATCTTCGTCGGGCGTTGACTCTTCTTCGTCAACATTAGTTGTATGCCAAGTTCAGTAAGTGTGAGTTCTGGTTGGATGAAGTGACTTTCTTGGGTCACATTATATCTACTGAAGGAGTCAAAGTGGATCCAAAGAAGGTGGAATCCGTTGCGGATTGGGAACAACCGAAGACACTGACAGAAGTTCGTAGTTTCCTTGGTTTGGCTGGATACTACCGGAGGTTTATCAAGGACTTCAGTGCGATCGCGTTGCCAATGACGAAGTTGACCAGGAAGGATGTACCTTTTGTTTGGGATGATCGATGTCAGCAAGATTTCCAGAGTTTGAAGGAGAAACTGACCAGTGCTCCAGTGTTGATCTTGCCAGAGCCTGGGAAAGGCTATGTTGTTTTATGTGATGCTTCCAAGAAAGGTTTAGGTTGCGTGTTGATGCAGGAAGATCATGTGGTTTCTTTTGCCTCACAACAACTCAAGAAACATGAGGAGAACTATCCAACTCATGACCTGGAGTTAGCGGCTGTGGTTCATGCGTTAAAGATTTGGAGACACTATCTGTATGGGTAAGTATGTCATATCTTTACGGATCATAAGAATCTGAAGTATATCTTTACGCAGCAAGAGATGAACATGCGACAACGACGATGGATGGAGTTGATCAATGATTATGACTGCACTATCGAGTATCATCCTGATAAGGTGAATGTGGTAGCTGATGCGCTTAGCAGAAAGTCTTCTTCTCTTTCTTCAAAGAAGGCACAGTTGAGTTCTCTTATATGCCATAGGCGAGATATGTTTGTTTCTTTGCGGCAAATGAATGTGCAGATAGAAGTTTCTTTGTTGTCTGGTCTTTTCACATAGATGTAAGTTAAGCCTACGTTGAGACAGCAGATCAAGGATGCCCAATAGATAGATGATGCAGTACAGTTGATTAGATCAGAGTTCGGCAGCGACAAGCGTGATGGGTTTCATGAGTCCGAGGATGGACTAGTTTGCTATCGTGATAGGATGGTGGTTCTAGATGTTGATGATCTGAGGAAGTTGGTGCTTGAGGAAGCACATACGTCGATGTATGATATGCATCCAGGTGTCACCAAGATGTATCATAGTGTGAAGGACTTGTATTGGTGGCCCGGTTTGAAAAGAGATGTAGTCGAGTTCGTGGCGAGATGTGCGGTGTGTCAGCAAGTGAAGGTTGAACATCAGAAGTCGGCAAGTACGTTGCAACCTTTGCCGATACCGCAGTGTAAATGGGATCACATAACCATGGATTTCGTAGTTGGTCTACCCCGGACAACTAGGAATCATGATTCCATTTGGGTGGTAGTGGACAAATTGATGAAGTCTGCCCATTTTCTACCAGTGAAGACGACGTATACAATTGAGAAACTAGCTCAAGTATATGTGGATGAGATAGTACGTTTGCATGGAGTGCCAGCAACAATAGTTTCTGACAGAGGTCCTCAGTTTACGAGTCATTTTTGGGAACAATTGCACAAAGCGTTGGGAACGCAGTTGAGGTTCAGTACAGCTTTTCACCCGCAGACAGATGGACAGTCTGAAAGGACTATTCAGATTTTGGAGGATCTTCTTTGAGCTTGTGTTTTACAGTTTCTAGGCAGCTGGGATGTACATCTAAGTCTGATAGAGTTTGCCTACAACAACAGTTATCAGCGAAGCATCGACATGGCTCCTTATGAAGCCTTGTATGGAAGGAAGTGCATATCTCCTTTAGGGCCCGTCTGGTTGGGTGGAATTAGAACCCGTGCAGTATCAACCACACATGTTTTACAACTGATTACGTTTGGTTGTGTGTACTTAGATCCCGTACTGTGAAAACGAACCCCACAGTCCCTGCCGTTCCTTAGAAATCTGTAGAGAACGAACTGCGCTCTTTTTGGGCGCAGTTCCAGTTCTTCAGGTCACCGGCGACTGACAATCAAATACTCTGAGCAAAGAGCACATGGATATAAGAAATGGTGACCGCGTCTGAATCTTCAATATCGGGTGATGAGTAACTTTGCACCTGATCTGCAGGTCACCATGAAGCACTCGAGCCTAGAGCTGCTTCACACCAAACACAAACAAACCAAGTCGATTCATTCTATTTCTGTGAAACCAAATAAACGAATTGTATTTCCAGTTCTCATCTTTTGGTCTTTCACTTTTCAATTATTGGTGTGGGTTGGTTTTACACCCAACCAAATTATCCCTTATGTTGGTATGAATCAGGTGAGTATCAGCTTTTGGGTCCTGAGTTAGTATAGCAGATGACAGATAAGATCAAGGTGATACAACAACATTTGAAAGTGGCATAGGACAGGAAGAAGTCTTATGCAGACAGTCGTCGATGACCTTTGGAGTTCCAGGTAGGAGATAAAGTGTACCTTAAAGTCTCACCGTGGAAAGGTGTGCTAAGGTTTGGACGGAAGGGTAAGTTAGCTCCTAGGTACATGGGACCTTACCCAGTCAGAGCACGTGTTGGCAAAGTAGCCTACGAGGTAGAGTTTCCTCCAGAGTTGCACAGGTTGCATCCAGTGTTTCATGTCAGTATGTTGAAGAAAAGTCATCCGGATTCAGGTACAGTGATACAACCAGTTGAGGTTGAGCTTGATGCAGATGTGACCTACGAGGAAGGTCATGTGGTGATCCTTGACAGAAGGATCAAGAAGTTGAAGAGGAAGGACCTGGTTCTTGTGAAGGTTCTTTGGCAGCATCGTGGCATTGAGGAAGCCACGTGGGAGCTTGAGGAAGAGATGAGGAGGAAGTATCCCTCTCTTTTCTCTTCAGATTTCAGGGATGAAATCCCTTAAAGGGGGTTAGATTGTAAGGACCCTGACCTGCGTTTAGGGTTTACTAGTATTTGTTTTGCTTAACCTTAGTGGTTTGATGCTTGCTAATCACCTTTGGGTGGTGATTAGGGTTTTTGTTGTGCTTTGTTGAGAGTTCGAGGGGCTACTTGCAAATAACCCAAGTCTAGGGTTTTGTGTGCAAGTTTGCCATCTTGTGAGATGTTTTCCCCTCTTTGCTTCCTCTAGGGTTGAGAGGAAGGCTTGGGCTTGTTGTTTGAGTTTCTTGGGCCTTGCTTGAGCTTGTTTGGGCCTTGAGGTGCTTTGTTTGAGCTTGCTTGAGCCTTGTGTCGCCCAAGGGAGAGTGTGTGTCGACCTAGAGGTGGTGTGCTGACTTGGAGTAGTGTGTGTCTCCCAGCAGAGCTGCTAGTTGTGTCTCCCATGTTGCTTGGTCCAACCTTGACCATGTTTGGTGGACACTTGGTGTATATCTTTGACAAGTGTCTCTTGGTGTGCTAGTGTGTTGGCTTGAACCCTAGGACAAGTGTCCCTTGGGTGGATGACACTTAGCATGGATCTACCTTGGTTTCTCCTCCCCTTCTTTATATATAGGTAGCTCTTTCCCTCGCCTTAGCTTCCTTTTCTCTTTTGGTCTCTCCTCCACCTTGAGTGCACGACACTCCTCCCTCTCTTGCTTGTGTCAGCCAAGACACTCTCCTGGAGTTGCAGTGGTGGCCGATACCCTCTCTTGGATCAGCTTTGGTGGATGACATCCCTTGGAGCTTGGAGCTTGAGGCAGGTTGCATAGCTTCTAACCCTAACTCCTTTACCTCTAGCTATGATCTTGTTGCATGTTAGTATCTTAGCTTAGTTCCTTGTTTTTATACCTTGCTTGCGTACCTTTGGTGGCTGATCCCCCTCTGAGGTTTAGGGTTCCTTTGTGCACCTTGCTTTCTAGGGTTTGCGTATCCTTAAGTTGGAGGTTGAGGGTGACCCTTGGTTGGGCGACATCCTCTCTTGCCTTGATGATGGGCGATATCCTCCCTTGGTTTGGGTGTGTTGGGCGACATCCTTGTTCTGTGATGGGCGACATAGTGGTGTTCTTTGTGCTGGCGATATGGTGACCCCTGTTGGGCGATACCCTACCTTGTTTGAGTGTGTTGGGCAACATCCTCTCTTGTGATGGTGTTGGGCGATACCCTACCTTGTTTGAGTGTGTTGGGCAACATCCTCTCTTGTGATGGTGTTGGGCGACATGAGTGTTGTGTGTTGGGCGATAGGATAAGCTAGTATGATGAGGTGGTCATCATGGTAACCATGTTGGGTGACATGGTCCTTTGTTCTTGAGTTGGGCGAGACCATCTCTTGACTTGGTGTCGGGCGAGATGAGTACCTTATGATGGGAAACATGGTGAGTGCTCTTGTGTTGAGCGATAGGTCAAGTTAGTGAGGTGTTGGACAATGTGGTTGAGTGGCTGATGGATGTTGTTGGGCGATACATCTTGTTGTGTTGGCCGATATGGTAAGCATGATGGGCGATATGGTTGGATGAAACCCTCTACCTTGTGGTGAACGACAGACCTAAATCTCTTGATGGTTTATTGGTGTTGACCGATAGGGCTATGCTTGGTGTTGGCCGATAGCCATGTTGGGCGATAGCCTTGGGTAGTGATGGTCGATAGAGTTGGTTTGTGTGTCGGCCGACAGGCCTTGATAGGCTTTAGTGAGGGTGGTGATGAGTTATGGTGAGAGTCTTGTGATTCTTTAGTGATGGCCTCATGGGTCATGGAAGTGAATGTTTATGCTTAATGATGGTGGTGTCTTGTTAGTGATAACAAAAATGAATATGATGCCTCACAAACAATAATAATGCCAATGAGAATGTTGTTGATAGCAATGATATTAATAGTCGTGTGATGATGGTAATGCTTTGCTAGTAATGAAAGTAATAATGTTGATTAATGATGGTAATAATGTTGTTAAGTGACAGTTACATTAATAGTTGGTTTAATGACATGGCAATAAAGATAATAGTGGATGATAATGCTGATAATATTAATGATGATAATGGTAGTAGTGTTGGTAATGAGGAAGGAAATGGTAATAAGATGCATGATGTGATCCTTATGCTTATTTGTTAATAATAAAGAAGATGATAGTAATAATGTTGATCATAATAATGATGACAATAATGGTAGTAATGATATGCATTAAGTAATCCTCGTACTTAATTGTTAAATGAGAATGGTGATAGTTACACTAGTAGCTTGCATAATGATAATAATGATAATAATGATGATAGTGGATGGTGACATAATGGTGGTGGTAACAATAGTACTTGTTCTGTATGTTTGGACACCTTGATTACTTGTATAATCTTGAGATAAGGGTAAGCATGTATATGACTTGATTACCAAATAGGGTAAGAATGATAAGTAGAGTATCTTGAATGGCATCTCATGACAGTAGCATATTCCTTATGATTGAAGCTATAATTATTGAGTATTCTAACCATGCAGGTGATGATTAGCCATGAAAGGGCTATGAGACACATGTGATGAGCAACATCACTTGGTAATTTCTCTGATTAATGAGATAATATGCATAATGTGTAAAGTTCCATGATGATGGTGTGAGCCTTGAGAGGCATTGACAGTACATGATAAGGGATTGAGATCCCATGGTATGTGATGATCCTCGAGATGGATCTGGATTGTTGGCAAGAGGCCAAGTGGTAACATGTGATGTTGAGTCCTTGTGATGGATCAGGTTGATGTGATTAAATAATAGTATAATGTTGTTTACTTTCCGTTATATCTTGCATGTTATACAACTTGGTTGAATCCTGCAATCCATCTAAAAGATACTAATTAATCACAGAGAAATATATCATGTAGTTTGCCCTGGCCATAGATCCATCATCGCCAGGACTTGGTGATGGTGAAACAGGTTCTCCTACAGGTTAACCTGGAAGCGCATATTGTTGAATATGTGTAGGTTGCTCCTAGCCTGAAAATGAGGAGGTAAGAGTGTAACTTCAGTTACAGACTCATATATGTATATAGTGCATGGTGAACAGGCCCATGGCTCAGGATATGTGATGTGAAGAGCATGAATGCGTTCATGGCTCAGAGCACGGTGAACAGGCTCGTGGCTCAGTTTTACTAGTGCCGAGACCTGTACCAAGGCGGGCTAGAGTGAGGGTAGCCTATGGAGCTGACCCTGTGGCTTAGACCACTTCAGCATGTGACTGCGGTCCTTCTTGTGTTGTACTCGTGTACTGACCACGAGGTGGGAGGTCGTGGAGTCCAGCTCTTCCATTGACCTTGTATGGCACCGGCTTGGGTTTCGTAACCGAAGGTTGGATTTGAATGGTATGATTCAAATCCTCGGGGCATAATAATACGTAATACAGCCGTTTAGTATTTACTGCTTAAGATAAACACGTAACATTGGTTGAGGCCTTGTTTGTGTAATATCTTTGTTATATCTTGCAGGTTATGTGACAATATGTCTTATCTTGATAAGCAGGTTATGTGACATTATATCTTGTTCTGATAATCATGTTACATAGGGATACATATTATCTTGCTAATCATATTCCTTGAGATATGTCTGGTTATATGCTTTTGTATAGCGGGTAAGCTTGTCGGTAAGAATAATCTGTTTTATATAGACTGCTCTTGTTATACCTGTTATTAGATATATGTTGTTATAGTATATCTTGCTGAGGTTCTGTAGTTGCGGTGGGGAGTTATGTTTCCCGCTGGGACAATTGTTCAATTGTCTCACCCCGTTGGTTTAACCCCTTTTTAGGTGGTCGAGGTAGGCGTGGTCGTGGTCGTGGTGTTGTGGCCGAGCAGCTTGAGGAGCAGTAGAAGGCAAGCGTTGGATATGCTGCTGTTTTGGATGTTTTGTAGTAGAGTCTAGAGTCATCCTTGTACTCTCAGGTCCTTGGCAGTGTTTTGATGATGTTTTACCTTGAACAATCGATGACGTTTGTATATCCTGCTGTTGGCCGGATGTGGGCCTTTATGTATGTGAATAGGTGGTGAACTCATGTGAGGGATGAGAAGCTATTTCTATAAGCTGTAGACACGTATCAGATCTCGTGTATGTATATATATGACATGTTTCTGTGCAGGATGAGGACTGGAAAGTAATAGCTGCATAGTTTATCAGTTTTCCGCAATCGGTTTTAATTAACCCGTGTTTTCATAATCTGTGGTTATGGTGATTTTCCGCACGTTTTCGCGTAACACCTCATTATCTGTGTAATAATGGGATGTGTTGCCACACCTTTCTTAAGGTATCCCCTTCTCAACTCTCTCCAGCTGAAGGGAACATTGATCCCCTATGTCTAGCTAGTATGGAGAAAAAAACTTTAAACCTGAAAAGGAAGTCCAGAAAAGTGTCAAAACTATAACAAATTAACATAAAATTCAAATAAACTAAATGAATCTATTTCTAAGGCAAACTAAGAAATACATATACAAAATAGACTAAAAATTAAACCAAAATTAGTATGAATATGCATTCATCATATAACCCCATACTTAAATGTTTCTTGTTGTCAAGTATCTCAAAATATGAAACAGTCACTAAAGGAATACTTTAAACCCATGTGATTGCCTCATGTTCACATCATGTGGAATTCGGGTCTTAAGAGTTTCCCATAACATCAAGTTGGAGCTTTTAGTTTTTTTAGATAGTGAGAAGGTCTGGATGGTGGCTAGAAATCCTTGACTTGGACCACCACACAAAATCACATTAATTGGAGGATGCATGAAAAGTAATAGGGTTTGGGCATTGAGTTAGCATTGTGATGATATGTGGATGTTGGAGGCAAAATGAATATGGCTATGATGGTGTGGGTGGTGAAAATGTTGTCTAGTTTGGGAAGTGGATAATGAAGTTGGGTGTGAATCATGTGAATATTCATAAGGGTTGGGGGGAGTTTGAAACTCTAGAAGATAGTGTGTGCAACATATATGCATATCTATAGTTATATAGGAATGGTTTTAGTCTAGTGTAATATTATAATATAGAAGTAGAAGGAAATGGGAAGAAAACTTTGTGTTTCTTGGTTGTACAAAAATGGGTGTCAATGCCGATTATAGAGAGAAGATGGTTGGAAAAAGAATCATGATGAGTGGTTGAGTGTAAAGGAAGAAATCAAAAGTTAGTTAGAGGAGGGTATCATGAAACAGAGTCACAAGTGAGGACATGGACATTAATAGAGGAGGATAGAGCGGTTAAGAAAATTTTCAAGGGGAAAAATGAAAGGAAAGGATGCCCATTTGGAAAAGAAATGCAATAATATATCCTTTTTTGGGCTCATAGATCTGAATATGGTTATAATAGTATTTGGATTTTGAGGATGTTGTTCATATATTTGTCTAAGCATCAAATCAACTCTGATAAAAGCCATTGTTTACCATTGATCAAATTAATTCTAGAATATCAAAGGAGTTTTTCATTTTGTGGATATCAAATATAGTAGTTGCCAATTTTGTTCTTAAACTAACAATTGTATAACAATTAACTAGAGATAACATTTTCACTCAAAATAAAATTCAACCAAATCGTATTCTATTTTTAAATTAATATTAACATGAAAGCATAACCCATGTTATCATGGTCTATTGCTATATTTGTGATTCTAGTCACTAAAAGAAAGAGAAAATCTATTAATTGTTTTTTTTCTTTAGAGTTTTGAATTATATTTTTTTTCACCCAAGGGTTTTTAGTAGATGCTATGTTTACTAATTCTATTAATAGTTTTGGGGTGTAACAATATTATCTAACTTATATAAACTTTGTCCTTGATTTTTTTAACTAGCACAATCCACCTCAGGGTTTCCCATGTTCTTTTTATATATATTTCTATATGCAAACCCCAACTCCTTAATATTTTTATGATACTTATTATGCAATGAAAAGTCTAAGGTATAAGATGTTGTAGTCAAACCCTAAGTTATAAGAACATAAAAGTATCAAGCTTTTAGTACAAGATATCGTATGTGTGGTCATTATATGTGAACTAAAAGGATTCATGGTGATGTTTCCACTAAACAATACAATAATTGTTAGTATCTTCTTCCTCTTCTACCACCATGGATAAATCCATAAATATTTTCTCATATCTCGGTGTAAATTTAAGATTTTATCCAATGCTACTCCTCATATCAAACTTTGGGAGATATCATTGAATGTAACTCACCTCTACAATAGTAGAAAGCTATCTTTATGAGCCTACACCACCCAACATTGGGTTTATTACACTTGGAGTAAGTGATCCTATAAAGATTTTTTCATAAAGCATTCCTATTCCTATGGCCATTAATAATTGGAGGAGTGGTGGTTGTTGTTGTCAACTGAGGTGCCTCCTTCTTCCATGATCTTTCACGATGGTCTTACAATCACAAGGTTGGATTCAAGGTGGCTTTGAAGTTCACGATGCCCTTGTGAATAGGAAAAACCTCATATCAAGATTTATACCTCTTGAAAAATGTATTTTTCTCAAGGTAGTTCTGTGAAGACATCCATATTTCTACATATCTTTAAATACCATCACATAGCATATAGTGTCATGTCATCAATATATATGAGACGAATATATTCTTCTTCGTTCTTGGATTATAATATCATTCATTATGTACTCTCTCTAAAATGCCTCCTCAAATTGGCAGATTTCAAAGAAAGGGCATGGAGCTTTGTTGAGTTGTGGAGGTTGTCCCATCAAATGCACATCACCTCCTCTCAGCATGTGCATCTAAACATGGAACTTAGAGTTCTTTGGGTAGTCCATTCAAAGTTTGAATTTTCATGTTTCTGATCCAATTCCTCTTCCCAAAACAACATCCACTTATCATTCCCTAACAAAGTATTTGGTGTTTGATCTTGAAAAGATCCACCATGATAGGATGGATATTGACCCTAGCATTTTCCTATCTTGATCAATCTGCATTCTTTCCCACATATGTACCATATGCTCTCATTAACCTATCAAATGGGGAACATGATACTTTTTGGGTGATGCTAGTAGAGAGAAGGATTTATCCTTGAATGATACATGGAATTTACATGTATTTTAAACTCTAGTCTTAGGGACCATCAAAAATGGGACATTGAAGAAATTAGGCTTTTGGAAAATGACTGGGGACCCGCCATATTTTTTTCTCTAATTCTTTATGTAACATCCTCATTTTGAACATGATATAAGTACACAAAAAATCATCAATTCGTTCACATAATTCAAAAGGAGTGTCTAAAACTTCAAGTCCACAAAAAGTTATTTTAGTTAAGTATCCCAATACAAGATAGTAATACATTCCCTTTTCCTAAAAGGTTCTACATAATAAAAACTAGTACATTTCATTGGTATATGGAAAAGATTATCACCATAAAATAAAAACAAATGTAATCTAAATATTGATAATTAATAGAAAGAACCCCATAGTTATGCTTCTACCAACAAATCGAATTGCAAATCTCCTAAATATACTCATTCTCTCCTCATTTATGTAAATTTGATCCTCAACCATGCAAATCAATGAAAACTATTAGTAATGAAAATTGAATAAGTATAGAAAATGTAATCTATAATTGGGAAACATTAAATAAGTACATGATATTCCAATAAATAAATGCATGATATAAAAAAATACACCTTACTTTGTTTTGCAGTGTTGGTTATTATGAATGACTTATTTGTTCTTCAAGTAAACATAAGGCCAATGAATACTCAACTTCAGTATAGTGCTCTCGCAATGCTCATAGGGATGATTAAGGCTCAAATCAAACATGAGATCGCCCAATACTCACATTACAGAGGAACATGTACAAACCATTACATGATTTCTTAAACATAAAGGGACTACTATAGGATTAGACTTCAACACAAACATGATGGATAATTTACTTGAAACGTCCAAGTGTATATTATATGGTAAAATATACTTTTTTTGATCATTAAGAAGTAGTAATAAAACATAGGATAAGTAGATATAATATGTTCATCTTTTTAGTCATTCATTAACTCTTTACCCAATGAAAACCCAATTCATACTTGTACTTAATGTGCATATCCACTTACTTGAACTAGTAGGAGGATCATAAAACTTCCTCATCCAAGGGCTATATTTTAACATGATTCACACCCTTCAACATCTTAATTAGGGTAGAATTAGAATTTTGGTTATAGGGTTAACATTTTGACTTGGATATTTAGGGTATAAGGGGTAGGTATGGTAAAAATACCTATTTTAGGTTATTGATGTATCAAGCTAATCGATTGATATTAATTTTGTGTCTACACATTTTAAATATGTTCCAAGTCCTTTTCACAAAAGTTAATAAATTATTATGTATTGATTTCATTGAATACATGCATATATATTTCCTTATGTTTTATTTGTAATGTTAATATGAATTATGTCCAATACTTATCATTACCATTCCATCATTTGTTACTTTTCATTATATTTCACAATTCCATTTCTATTTTTTGTTCCATCTTCTTGAGCACCATTCTTATATTAAGTGTTATATTAGAATGAAGTTCATGCAATAGCGTTAATAATTTAGGAAAATGATATTAGGTGGGTATCATTACATAGTATTAGGGTATTATTTTGAATTATATTTAGTTTTGGGTTATTTCTGATGTTGACATTAATTTCTATAATTTTTTATAAATACTATGTATTGTTTGGCTAAGCAGGATATACATAAAAAATATGAATGTCAAAAAAATTGGCATATGCAACTTACATAAAGACCAATATATCCTTATTTATACTAAATCGCCTTGCAATGAAAGGGAAATTCATCAAAACATCTTCTTTGATTCTTCATTCAAAACAAGATATGCATGTACGATATATCAAAGAAAATAAATTACACATAGCTTGAAATTAATTACATGTAAAACTGGGAGATCACTTCATGTCATGCATGATGAAGATCATTGTAGATGTGTACTACAACATTAAGATTTCTTGCAACAAACTTCTTATTTAATAAAATGAAGAAAATTCAAAAACATAATCAACCATGAGCTGGAAATTATCCCAACTGTTTCTTGGTTATCTTTCTAGCAAAATCAATGGTGGAAATAGTCACGATGATGATAAAAAATTAGATATTGGAGTTATAGGTTAATATACAAGGAATTTAGGAAAAGCAATGTACAACCCCTTGAGAAGAATTGAGAGGTGTAGGAGTTTAGAGAAGGGTCATGGAGGAGCTTTATATCATTTCTAGAGAATGGTTAGGGACTAATATGTTGAGTGTGTTCATCATAGGACACTGACATAGAACACACTAATGTGGAACCTTGATGAAATGCACATGGTTTTGGGTATTGGGTTTGTATTTTGGTTTCGTTGATGATGTAGGCTAAAGTAATATGCATGCAATAGTGTTTGTGGGAAGAACATTAGTGGATTTCAAGGGATTGAAGAAAGAGTCCAATAAGACATATCAATGGGGATTGGGGGGGATTTGAGGGATCTAGAGGATTGTATGCACACTTTAGTTGCGTGTGTCATGGTTATATAAGGATTAAACATAAAATTATATACAACATGAGAATGATAAGGAAAAGGGGGGGGGAGGGGAAAGAATTGGAAGTATCTTATTTTGATAGAGAACAATGTCAATATTGAATTCACTCCATACAGACTACATATGGAGAGGAAATTGGAAAAGAAATAATGATGAATCAGAGAGAGTATAGAGAGAAAGTAGGATTTTACTATAGGATGCTATTGTATACAAGCCTCATGAGAAGGAGTCTTGAGGTAGGAAATTAGTCAAGAGATTGTTTGTTTTTGGTTTAATAAGGGAAGAGATCAAGATTATGAAAAAGAGGTTTAGGTTGGTAAAGAAATGAAATACATTTTGTAAATAAGAAGAATAAACTAGATATGTTGTTGCAATAATAAATGTTAAGGATAAAACATAGGTTTTAAAGTCGAAATATATATGGAATTTGGCTAGGTTTTGAAGATTTTCCTTCTAATTTATTTTGTGCATCAAATTAATTTCAATTGATTCCATATTAAACCATCAACCAATTTAATGTGTAGAAAATAGTATTTGGATCATTTTCATTTTAGGATAAGAAATATAATAGTTAAGAAGGTCAACATGTAGCTAATTATATATACCAGTTAACCTGAGAGAAATCTTTCACTTAGATTTTTATGTTGACCAAATCCATTATCTATCATTGTAGTGAGTTTTGGAAGAAAAATTACTAATTCCACCTTATCCAATTATATTTGTTCGTTCTAATCCATAAACGATAGAGATAAAATCATATTCATTGAATTTTGATTTTCTTTGGAGTCTAAACAAAAAAATTATATTACCCCAAGATTTTTAAACATGACAAATGTTATATTAATTAATTAGGTTAATATTGTTAGTGGATTCAGAACTCATGGATACTATTCGGATCCAATTGGTTCGGTGGAAGTCATAAGTTTTGTGGAACTCATTTTCTGGAAACTCTAGTTCCGTTTCTGGAACTTAAGTTTGATTCACTTCCATGTGATTGGTTTGTCATTAGTGTAAATATGGAAATTAATTAAAAAATTATTAGTTTTACTTTGTGATATATAAAAAATAAGGATGGTAAAGAAATAAAAAAGAATCATATCTATGTCTACTAATTAATATATTTTTAAAATAATAATCTCAGCAAGTAGTCATAATGTGGATGTTGCTCCCTTAAAAATAGAGGAAAAAAAGTAAAAAAATAATCATATCTGTGACTACTAATTAATATATTTTTAACATAATAATCTCGAGAAGTGGTCATGATGCAGATGTTGCTCCTTTAAAAATATTTTAATATGGTATATTGTGGTTCAAATTACATTATAATATTTTTATTTCACTTTGTATGTATAAACTATTGTAATGATATGTATATTTTATACATATGTAAATATAAGTTTTGGTTTAAAATTATTTAATAATATGTACAACATTAGTTTTTACTATATTCTTCACGTACGATTATAGTTTATTATCATTTTCACATCATATTATTTAAACAGGAATATAAAAAAATGCTAGATAAATTATTTTTTGTCACATGGTGCAGTCTGATTATTTTTCATAGTGGTCTGGTTATTTTTCATAGTGTTTTTATATTTTTTATTTTGTAGACACAATGATAATGGTAGTTGTAGTGTAAAATATTTTATATGATGTCGCTTATAGTGTATAATATTTTGTCATATTATTTTATCATTTTGACAATAAATCATATCCACACACTAACATTCCTAGTCATAAACATTTTACAAGTGTCATTTATGAAGAATGAAAAATATAATTATATAGGAAATGTTGTCAACTGTTTCGGAACTCATTTTCCGCTCTTTTTAAGAGGGAACTCAGGAACTCTTTTTTGTATATAACTTTGTAACTCACGGGAAGTCACGAAACTCGACTTTCATCACTTACTTTAAACCAATCATGAAAAATTGCTTTAGGAACTCTAGTTCATAAGTTTTCCGGACCAGTTACAACAAACCAATCAGAGCCTTAAACAAACCAATCAGAGCCTTAATGTGTTTCTATGTGTTTGCTTGGATATATACTATACCTATAATAATAAATGGTCTACATATGTTATAAGGAATCACATTTATTATATCAAAAAATATTTCTCAAAGATAATGTCTATCTTTCCTTATACCAAATCTAGGTTCTGACAAATTATTTTTTCAATCTAGTATCCAATATGATCGTTGGATACTGTCAATTTTAGTGTTCCACATCAAAAATTGATATGAATATATAAATACTACTTATAGGATATTCCCATCTTTTCTATCTAGTATTTTTTCAATATAAATGAGATCCTAGAATGTCAAGTCATTTCCTACATTAACCCGCCAAGGCTTGTAGATCAGATTTCAAAATGACCAAGCCACATTTTAATTTTAATTTTAAGTTATTCATGGTCTCCATAGGTATAGTTGTTCACAATTGGAAAAGTAGTAAGTGTTTTCTATCAAGATAAACCATGACATCAAACCATCATATGTTTTTGGAAGCCATGAGCAAGTTTTTCCCAATTATCCTCTTCATCTAGTAAGTGAACCTCCTCATTTTCATATATTTGTTTGCACATTTATATTTTGTATCTAAAGTTATTCTCTATAACAGTGTCATTTTTGGAAGCTCCCATTATATAGCTGTAAGTACGACCTTGGCAAATGGAAATTGTATTTCTTGTAATATTTATTTAGGCCACCTAAATCATACATCTTTGAGTTTGTTGTATCTTATTCACTTTTCCATTTTATTCTTGTATTGCACATCTTTACATCAACTTCCCTATTTCAAAATACATGTACTACTATCTATAAAACACTATTCATTTTTTGTTTTTAGTTGACAAAGATCATGTCTTAAATTGTGTATTACTAAGGAAAAATGTATACTATGACAATCTAGAGTTACTAAGGCTACAAGAGTCCAATATTAGGTTCCTTAAGCCTTATGTATTTTAAAAAGACCCATCATTGTTGACAAATAATCAACTCATCGATTAGATAAACATATAATTGGTGTTTTTATGAAACCTTACCACATATCTTCTCAATTTCAATTGACAATTCTTTCCCAAATTTCATACTTGTTTGGTGGTTTCAACACTAAACATGTGTGTAAGTATATGACTCATAATTTCATATATGAGTATATTCAATATGAGGAACATGAAGATCTACATAGAGGCACCAAATTGAACATAAGTAGGTAAAGAAGAGATAAAATGTGGGATATAATAGAATATTTTATTAATACATTCTTTGTCCCTCCCATTTTAAATCTAATTGCATTTTCTTAAAGATAAATAACTTGATTAGTATCGAAAATAACCAACATACTATCTTTGAATAATTTTTCAAATAATAAACATTAACAAAATTAGAGAAGTCTTCATTAATATCTCAATGGGCTTATCCCTCATCCATTGTTGGAAATAGAAATCTTTGAATCGACATCAACAATTAATCAATCTTGAGAGCCTTTTTGTTATGTGGATGATACACCCTCAAATTGATGTGATTTTCACAAGCTCATGTATATTACAAAAAAAAGGTATCTAATTTGTTTTACCTTTAGGAAAGAAAAGATATGTTGAGTAATTATGACCCTGAGTAATTTATTGTTTATTAAAATGACAATCAATTCCCAAATAATTAATTCACGTTTAAAATGGGACTCACCAATCTTAAGTGACCGAGTTGGAAAATAGGAACACCCAAATATATTCATAAAGAACTCTAACATGTAGACATAGATCTTGTTACAATTCTTAACTTGAAGACCATATCCTGACACCATTGTTTGCTTTCTAGAACATGATACACATGAGTCAACAAGGAATACACACGATGTAGAGGTTAATCTCACTATTTTCAGGCAACTATTATAGTTAACATCACTATAAGAAGTGATGCAGCTAAGATAAAGTAACCATTAGAAGACCAAGTGACAAAATATTGTTGATGTAATCAATCATTCCTTATTAAATAGTCATATATTGATAAATTAGACATAGCTATGATTGAAATGCTATATTAATAAAATATATATGCCCAAGATAGTTAGAATGTGTTAAGGATACCCCCAACTAATTTCCTAGAGGAGTATGACACTTAATAGGAATATAGGTAGTAATATTGTGGAGATAGTAATTTAATATATTAGAGAAAGAGTGTATGCATTAATCACTTTTAGAATCCAAAAGTAGTTGCATATATTTATGAGATAGAAATATACATGTTATATATGATGTACATATATTGTAATGGTACATGTATACATACAAATTTCTAAGAGAAAATAATCTATATAGTAAAACAATAAGCTCTTTAGTAAATGAAGGATGATTTTATATGAATATTGTCACATTATTATATACTAATTAGTGGAAGATAATGTTCTCATTATGATAGACAAACAATTATGAATAGTATGTATCACATGAAACCATATTTTAAAATATTGTAATTATTCTTTGAAGATTTCTTTCATTGATGTAAAGTTCTATAAATTATTAAAATGTAGCGAATGGCATCATGTACATGCATAAAAGGGGCACTTTTAGATCAAAAGAATAAACATAAGTACATCAATATGAATAATTTTGTGATTCAAACCAAAAGGTGGATAAAAGATACTAAACTAAGATTTAAGAGTGATATTTGAAGTAACAATACTAAATGGGGTCAAGATACATCATTTATTATAGAAAAAGTACATATATACATGCTTTTTAGGATATTAGGAGAATAGCAAGTAAATTTAGGTTATAGAACTGGTCTCCTAGATAGATCCCGTTGAGAGGAACAAACACCATGCATTTTATGCCATATTTTGCTAAAGGATGTGTAGGATATGATTTTTAGAAATTTTGAATCAAAACTATAGAGGAAGAGGAAGGGGGTATTACATGATATTATTTGATGATGTATTTGCAATTACAGACCACTTGATGATGATCTAGTTGCCACATGACACCTCTCACTTGAGCTCCCAATAGAGGTGGTACCTTGAGCTACATGTCATGCAACCATTGGTTCAGCACCTTGCCTTTAGCGTCACCTGACCACTTGAGCAGTCCAACTGTGAGTGGGGCACTTATGGACCACACCCCACATCTTTGGGTCATTGATGTCAGGACCTCTCTTCCGATCTACATAAATTTTAACCATTTGAGAAAAGCACTAAGCTTAAACATGTATTATGAATTCATATAACTTATTCTCAACAAACATGATTAACATAGTATACACAAAACACATATATTTTTTTTCTTTTTAATAAAGACCTTATAACCAACATCACATCAACCAAAACATTTTTAGTCAACTCCATTAAAGCCAAAATCAAAATCCCATTTCTCAGATGTAGTTCAATTTACATCAGTTACATGTATATGAAAGAACCAACTCAATATACTAACCATCCTTGAAAGAGAGAGTAGAAGGACATCTAATCAACATTCTTCAATTTATATCTTCTTTGTCACAACCTCTTTGATATACAACATTGTACCTAAAACATTTGAAATGATCTCATTAGACTCATATAATAACCCAGTGAGTGAATCCTCCCACTCAAATTGAGTACATGCATCAACATTAGATTAGGTATATTGAACTCATAAGAAAATTGCAGATACTACTAAGTCTAACATGTAATTCAATTATTTAGCACATCCATTTAATGAAAACAATCTAATCAATTATATATAATATTCACTAGTCCAATCCAAACTTTAAAACCAATCACATATCAATGAGTGGATCAGTAGATGCTGATTACTTCAGAATGATGATCAAATTTGAGGAGTAACATGTCAAGATCTAAACAATAGAATCAAGACATAATAATAACAACATATTTGTGACACCCAACCAGCCAGACTAGGAACACATCCTATACTCCTAACGCTAAAGTACACATAAGACATGTCTTCCAAATCGGAATATTCAAATGACAAGTAAATCCACATTATATTCTGAGTAGATATTGAATCAAATCATAAACCAATGGTCAAATTTTGAGACCAGATTATGACTATATAGATATGAATAAGAAAACATATTATATCTATAAAATAATGGCTAACTTCCACAATAAGAAATGCATTCAATAGTAGTACATTTATCAAGTAGCAGTAAAAGGAATATAGCAAACATTCAACTCAGGTTCTACATGGCTCGCCATCTTTTATTCATTTGTCCTGAAACAACTTGGCTCATACATCACTGAATACAAGTCCTCGCATCTAATTCTCATCTCAAAATTTACCATTCATATCTTAGGATTTAGCCGACCACCCTAAGACATCAACAACACACCCTAGTCCACCATAGGGTTGCCTAAAGAGGTTCACATCCTCATCTTAGGTACACGAGATAGGAACCAACATAAAAGAATACCACATATCATCATATTTCACTTGTTTTACACTTTCATTTCATAAGTGTTTATTCCTCATGGACACAAACTTTCATTGTAGAGGATTTAGGGCCAAAATTATGACACATGAATCACTCTGAAATCTTAGTGGTCTAACCTTCAAGGTCTAGATCCACACTCCATAAATCTATCTCATATTACTCTGACTACTACAAGGAGATCTATTTCATTTCCTTAGTGTGGCAATCGGGGGAAACTCATAGTGTACATGGCATTTAGCTAGACACGTCATCATTTTACTTGTTATTTAAACCATTTAATCATTGGAAAAAGAATTCAAACCATCAATTTTCAAGTGTGTGCATTCTCACACATTCATAATGATAATAATCATATTAGGGTTAACAAGAAAGACAATGATTTAAAATAAGACGAATAAGAAATATGCAATTTGCGACATGTTTATTTCCTTGTATTTTCAAATCATATCAGATCAATCATCATCATTGGACATCATCCTCATACCATCTCATTTTTCAACATTTGACCTAAATAAGGTTACTCAAATATGATAATTACATGTTAATTCAATCCCAACATACTTCATACTAGTCCATTCCATATCACAATTCTTTAGCAAAGATTTATAGAGACATGATAACTAGAAATAATATACGCATACAAACATCTTATGTCATCCATCATGCTTAGAACATGTTTATCATACAACTTATACTTATTCCATCCAATTTCAATAGATGCTATTGAATCTCATGTATAAACACACATAATACACTTAATTTCTCCTCTTCTATTATTCATAATTCTTTTAACATGTGTTTAATTATCATTCGAACTCTATCATAATGGACCATTCTCATAGTACAACAGACAATTACAATCCAAGAATATATTCTTATAAATCAATTCACATCCTTGAACCTCATCCTGTAGTTAAACTCAACTATGCTTATATGCCATTCTTCATCCCTCATTTGAGACCATTATTCATTAGTATCACAAATCTCACCAATTTAGGATTAAGTTAGGTTCTTTGATTCATTTACAAATTTTCATCATTTTCCCTTCATTTCATATTCATTAGTCTCAACTTCTTCCATTTCATGTTCACTACAACTCTTGGAACAAAGCTTTCTAAATTTACTTAATGCATAAATGTTTCTCTTTCATAAAAATCCTTATAGTATGATTATAGTGTATTTCACTCAATTTATGTCAATCCAAATATATTTAAAGTAAATAGATAAAAGACTTACTCTTATATATTTTATTAATATATCACTCTTTACTTATCATACAATTCAGTTCACCCTTGTCCATTTCTTATATTTCATATAGATACATGTACCATGTCATTTGACTTATAATAGAATTATGGTAAGTAAAAATATATCCTTATATTCCCTATAAAACTCTCAAATTAAGAGGTACCATATATTAGGGTTACTTCTTCTTGCCTCTAAATTTCTATCAACTTCTCAATTCATTATCATGTGACTTATATAAAGACTTGCATCCATGTGTGGTTCACTCATTATTCCATACATTATACTAGAATAGATGTATTAGGTATAGATTACTTTCCCAAAACTTACTACTTCAGCTAAAGTAACAATAAATTCAGATGAACATTTCTTCACATTTACAAGATTGTGTATAATTTTGATATTTATCCTCATACTCTCGTAACTGCTAAATTTCTAGGGTTTTCAAGATTTCATCTAATTGCAATAAGCCATAGAAAATTATTACTCAATAGTCACATAATGGTGTAGAGGGATTGAATAGGTATATTCACACACATAGAAAACCCTAGTTTCCAATTCCACATAATTCATCCATAAATCATATGTATGCATCGATTCACTGGCTCATTTGAGTCAATCCCCCAACACAAACCCTAAATAGGGAAAATTGACATTATGAACACTCATATTGATCCTTATGTATATATCATATTAAATTTTACTAAGATTCAACAATACACTTGTGTAATTCATTCTTATACAATTAAAATATTATTTTCTACATGTCAACTCAATTTCGAATCATATGATTAAATAGGTTGGTTCTAGGCAATATTGGTATCAAAGAACATAATCCTATATCCATGTGATTCTTCTTTAAGATTGATTAAATAGAATAGGGACTAGAAAAATATAGATCATTGAGAAAAGATCTAAATTCAACAACATTTAATTCAAAAAATCTTTCCAGGTGATAACCCAATTGTATATAATTACTAGCAATGATCTTTTGACCAAAACAAATACTAGGACTGATCTTGCTTATTTTAATTGGATAGAATTAGGGTTTCAAAATGATTACAGAACAAAAGAGAGATATAAGCACACATCCAAGATGCCAAACACCTTAAAGATGTCTATATAATCTGAATCTTTATAAATCTATCAAGGTTCTAGTCGTTGACTCACTTTCTTACTCCTTCCAACTTGGAAACCCTAGAAAAGATGAATAGGAGAGAAATAAAGAAAAAAGATGGTTATTTGCTATCAGTTCAACTCAGAGGAAGGACGAAATATATACATTGGAGAGAAGATTCACCATGAAATCATATCTAGATTTGATGAACTTACATGAATTTGCAAGCTATAGGAAAAGAAAACCCTCAATCAACATTTTTAGTGATTTTCTCCTTCAAAATCCTTATCTCTCTCTCTCTCTCTCAAATTTCGTTTCTCTAACAAGGATGACAAATTATGGAAGAACTAGGGTTCTATGTTAGTGATATAGATCTTACAAATAAGTCCAAAAACAATTTTGAATCCTCTTTTATATTTATTCGGAGTGGTTGGTCGACCGATTTGTTGCTAATAAGAAACTTAGCCGACACCACACTCTATAAAACTCAAATATCATCCACATTTTTTTAAGATTTAACATTATGTCCAAAACTAATTTAATAAGCAATACTCATTTGGATGTACTAATAAAAAGATAAAATCCAATACCAGACTGCTATATTTCAACCTGAATGTATGGTCAACTAAGTTTCTCCTAGGATAGCTCGGATGACAAATAGGTCAGGAAACATTTAAAAATTCTAATAATTTTTAGGCACACTTATATTTGAGTAATACAAACTATATCCAAATTTCAACTAAAATATAGTTATACATAAAATAGTAAGAAACCATATACTACACCACTGTATTTATGAAATTATGTATTCATATGCTACAAAAACTGTAATGTTGACTGACTATGGTTTAAACTTCTTAAACCCTGATTATTAAATATAAAATCACACATAGTTTCTCATTAAATTTAAAACATCATAAATAGACTACCACCATTAATCAAATATAAAAAATGACCAATCTAGTTAAGCATGTAATCTTCCAAGTAAACCCTAATTAGATGACTAATTGAAATTAGGTCATTACATCTGGCCACCTTTTTTGAGAGTCTGCGGTCAACCATTGGCCGCCTGGTTGCTAACCTTGAGTCTGTGAGTTAGTACTTGTCCAGTGTGGTGGTGTTTCCTATGTGAGCTTGCTAGAGTTTTTGAATAGCAAGTGGCTACTACAGAGTTGAGGCCCCAGAAGGCACCGTAGGGGTGTAAATTTCCCAGGTGGAGTCATAGAGGTGGTTATCTCACTACAACATGGTTGGAGGGTGCCATATGTGCAAGCCAGAGAGGGCCACTATCAAGGAAGACTGGAGGTAGGGGAAGCTACTAGGTTCACAAGAATCAAGAAGAATGAGAGAAAAAGAGAAGAAAAAGAAATAGGAAGGAGTTTTATAGGAGCGAAGGGGGGTAATGGTGTCAAGGTGGAAAGAAAAGAGGATTTGGGGAGCTCAACACCATTCCCACCACTCATGGTGTATGGAGGTAAAAGAAACCTTTTTGGTTGTTGGATCAAAGATTGAATATGTGGTCAAGAGATGTATGGGATGATATGCCCAGTCAACCAATGGAGGCAAACAATTGGTCCAATAGTTTGGATCTAGATCATGAAAGACAAGGAAGTGGAAGTGGGGAACAACTAATTATTGGCCCAAAAGGGGGTTTAAATCAATAAAATTCAATTTTATCACATGTAAGTTGTCCCATCTTCATTAGTCCATAACATGGGGTCTGGATGTCTGATTAAGGAAATTTTTGCACCATTGGAAAGAAAACTACAAGTTCTACATATTGGCATACATTCAAGAGTAAGTTGATCATATTTATTAAGTTCAAATAAATTTTAAAGCTGGTGAAATATCAAGGATTTGAAACTTAGGTCTGAATGCAAAGTGAGTGCCACCACAAGACACATGTACATAACACAAACCAATCAAACATCAAAACACATTCTTCATGAAGTCAAATTTTATATTGAGAAAAAGAGTGAAGATGAAGTGTAATATAAAATATGGGAGGAGAGAGAAAGGTCTGTGCGACCACATAATCATTCAGTTGTACATTCCTTCAATGACAAAGCTTGAACAATGGGATGAAAAGTGAAAAGTGTTGCATTGAATGCTAAGCTTGTGACTATTTTATACTTTTTTTTATTCTCCTAGTGAGTTTGGTATAGTTGCCTCTTATGAATGTTCTTATGATATTTAAAGGAAACTTTCTTTAACTCATGAAGAAACTAATAAAGTCAAAGATACTTAAAACAACTTTCTCATAAATTAAAGTTGTTTTGCATGGATGAGGCCATTTCTAAATTATACTCTATATTTACTTTGATATAAATTCCTTGAAATCTCAGGGAAATAAAATTGAATAGAAATAGCTTGATACTAAAAATGTATGCTATCAAACTTCAATGTATGAAAAGAAAGTTATTACCATAGAAGAATATTTAAATATTTCTAATTTGGAGATTGAGTAACTTATATGTAATCTAGAGACTTATGAAGTAAAGAAACATAAATGTGTAATGGAGAATGAGGAAGGAAATCATGCTAAGTAAATGAGAACAACTCTTAAAGCAAGGGTTTCAAAACAATATTCCTCTTCATCTAGTGGATCATCTTGTAGTGAGGAAGAAAAGATATCAAAGGTTAGTTGTCAGATTCTTCTTCTAACAAAATTTTTAGATCCTTCTCTACTACATGTCATCCTTGAGAGTCTAAGGAACATTGGAAGTATGAATTCCCAAATCTCAAGAGGAAAAAGTAAATCTAAATAAAGAAGAATTCATATTTTCTTCTACAAACTCTTATTCAAATCTAGGTTCAAATGATGTGGAAGAAATAGACCATCTCGTAGTAGAATGCCTCATCATTTAATGTGATACAACTTGTGAACATGAAGAATAAGGTGCATAAAGTTATGATAATGGAGTATCTATTTAATGTTTTTTCCAAAAATAAGCTTGTTGAACTTACTTCAGAAAAGATTAAATAGTTTAATACAAAGAGAGAGAAATTGTCTACTACTTTTGTTCTTGGAATGATAAACTCTGTGCGGTTGATAATACTCATTCCAATGAAAATACGAGAATATATGATCTAGCTTCTCGAAATTCTTCTCTGCAAAATCAAGTATCTACTCTTTAATAAAAGTTGAGTGCTAATGAGAATGAACTAATTCAATACTCACATGTTAACTATAATATTGTTCCTCAAATGAATGTTTATTTAGCTAATAAACTACAATGCTTGAAGGCAATCTTGTTAGTACTAGAAAATGATTGATCTCTATGACTAAAGACTATTTAACGTTTTATAGGTGAAAAAAAAAACTTGAGTTCTTGCATTCTCACATTGGTCATGTTATTATAGAAGGTCTTGGTTTTGTTTAAAGAATTAGTAACATAAAATATGAAGAATGGACCTATTTTTTTAAACCATATGTTGGTTCTTCTTTCACAAATAACCATGTTGCTTGTTATGCTTGTGAAATCCAGTCACCATTCTTTTCTCTACACTTTCAAGAGGAAAAGTTACAACAACATGATTTTGTTCTATAAATATGTCTCTAGATGAGGTTTTGAGAGATCATGAACATCTTTTGATGTTTCTTTTTACCTTAAAACAATTCTTAGATTTCAATTGGTCTATCTTTCTATCACTTTGTTAGGTTTATATTTTTTTGAATCATGTTTTTTTCTCCTTTAGGTATGATTTATTTTATATAACTTTCTAGCTACAAGTATAATATTAGATTTTTATTAGGACTCTTTATGTTGGTTTGTTTCTATTAGCTTTGAATCAGTTTATTAGTGATCATTTGATTAAGGGAGAGCTAAACCTATGTGATTTATTTTGCAATCTTTATATCTTTTAATTTTTAAGGGCTTATCTACATCATCTATAGATTCTTTGTTATTTTTAATTTTAATTTTTATGTCATATCTCTATCGTGGAGGACTTAGCACTCCTTACATTGGTGTTCAAATATATTTGACAAGTTTATTGTTCGTTTTACCTTTCTTAATGTTAGAGGAAACATTCCTTACCATTAGCTTGGAGTATCTTTATTAGTCTCTTTTATTGTTTAATGAGATCTCTTTGTCATGAAGTACCTAACATACCTCCAATTAAGTTTGGGAATCTTCCACATTTATTCATTTATATTTATGTGCATTTCTATGTGAACATTTCATGCATTTTTTATATTTCCACTAAGATCAGTAGATAGATTTTTAAGTTTACTTAAGACATTATTTTGTAAATATAGGACTTTTGGGACAGACAGTTTACGTTCAAATTCATATTTGACAAAAATACATTTCAGTTGAAATTTAGTTGTGGTGCTACATAGATGTTATAAAAATAGAGGGAATTCTATTCTTTGGTCAAAACATATTTGGTCCAAGATGCAAGTTAGTCCAACTATGATTTTAATTACTACATTTCTACAAAACTTTTAGTTAGTTCACCATTAGTTATTTTATTTTTGTTATCTATCCTATAATGACTAGTTTCCCATTCAAATCATCTTAAACACTCTCAAGAACTATGTAAGTTATTCCTAAGTATTTACTATATATAAAGTGCCATATGAACACCTAAAGTACAATCCAACTACATGTGATCTGCTTGAGCTTAAAACACCTCCTTGCTATATCTAAATTAATCCAAGATAAACTTCCTTTTGTCCATATCTAGTGTCATACTCCACCACATATTGCCTTGTCTAAACCTATGTGGAGTTGTTCATTAGTTACAATTGTGAATATTACCAAAATTATGTTGTAATCTTTTTGTTACTTCTTATTATGTATTTGATATATTAATTCAAAGATACATATTGAAAGAAGGTATGAAGTACTTCAGAGCTATGTCTTGTGAGTCTAAAGGTAGTGGAGGTAAATTACAATCTTCTCAAAAGAGGATAGTATTCTAGAATTCAACAAAGAAGGCAGTTATCGTCGGGATAAAAAAGGAGGTTGGTCTTGATCCAAAAATTACACAAATAATTGTAATATGCAACAATCTAGTAAAAGATTAATAAAATCAGAGGTTTAGAATCCTATTTCACAACAACTAGGTAGTGAACCTAAGGTATTTTTAAGTGGGAGAACATATAAATATTATGTCATATTTGGTTGCTTCACTGTATAATTACTTCATTTACTCTCTTCTACAAAAATAGGAAAATTACAAGTATCCTTCCCAAAAGTTTTGAAACACATAAATTGAATTTTATCTACTACCCTCTAAGGTTGTAAATCCTTTCTTCGAGCAACATGAGACTTTATATACAAGTCAAGGCAAACTATGTTGAATTGTTGTGATGATATTACATATTCACTTATTAAAGATGTGATATTGGTTTTACTAATATCTCTACTAGATGAAATATTCATCCTACTGTGATATTGAAACACTTATGTTTCTCATAAATTGTACTACATTGTTATATATAAAACCCATCTAATATAATGTCGCAAGTTCTTAGCATTTCATTACTTTATTTTTTAGAAGAAAGCAACATGACAGTTCATTTGAAGAATAAAAATCCCATCTTTCCAATTCCTCTTGACAAGTGTTCTTCATGCTTAAATATTCTTGATATAGAAAATCCTTGCAATATTTGTAATAACAAGGAGGTTTAGAAAATATAGTTGAGATGTAGAAAGAACATTTTTCATTTGAGGAATAACTAATGAATCTTCTATATGTATAGGAACTATATTAGGAAATAAGGTACCATTATGTGTTATAGGAACAAATACATGTTTTATCACAATGATATTGTTTTCATTATTATTATTGATACTTCAGCAATGTATGGATATGCCACAAAATGTTTCATAATCTTCCATCAACATTGCATTAATTCTTAACGGAATTAATTTTATTGTTGCTAATACATTTATATTCTTCACCAAAGAATGAGGTACGTCAAAATTGGAATGATAATAACTACAAAACTTATTCAAACATGTAAGGATAATACACTCTACTTTCCTACATATTTTTCACTACACAATAGACATAGTGGCCTTACTTATATTAGGTCGCCTACAAGGCCTAAAAATAGTTTGTTGAGAAGTGTGTTGATCATAATAAGAAGTGAATTATGATTTATCACAGTAATTACCTTAGATCAAATTTTTGTTAGATTTATATTATTAGTAATCAATTGTAAAGAACTACAGTCACACTGGCAATCTTCAATAAGTTTGGTTAGATTAAATTGAGAATAAACTACTTAATACTTGCTAGAATTTTCATATAAAATTGGTGACCTAAATTTACAATAGATAGGAAACTTAATTGTTATAATTCTTTTACTTTATATGAAATTTGATAGTTATAGTGTGTTTTCTCATCTTCACCTTCTAGTGTTTTATTCTGTAATATATACCTACAAAACTAATCAAGAAGTCACAACAAGTTCTTGAGAGATCCTTCTGAATTCATGGAAAATTAGTAAAGAAACAATCTAATTATAAGTAGAAATAAATAGTTTTCACCATGAGTGCATACTAGTTTGAATGGAATATAATTACTAGATAATACACTATCTTGTGAATCTATTTATTTTCAATTTTGATAAATGGACTATATATCCATATACCATTATTTTCCATTTTACATGTGATGTGTGTAGAACACAGTAAGAAAAACAACAATGTGGGAATGTTCTATATGAATATCTATATCCGTACAACAGCTTAAAGGAGGTATTTTGTCCAATTACAACTCCCAAAAAATCTTTTAAAAAATCTGTCATGAGAGGTGGCTAACATGATCATATATTTTCATGAGATATATTATCCATAAGAAATTCTTGGATAAACATGACTATATTCATTCATCTTCATTACTAAACCCTTGAGAATTATTGTGGGCATTTTATCTTTTTATAGCCATGTAAACCTAGGACAAATGAATAGTTTTTGTAGTTAGGTGTTTATTTATTATTTATATGAACTTATATTATATTCATTGTTCCCTTTTTTAATACATGTTGTAGTAGGATAGGAAAAAATATAGCAATAGAAGATATAATTTACCTAGGATTAGCATTTGGGTTCTGTGGGAATCATTTTTGTTGTATACTATTATATATAAAAATGAAAGGTACACCTTTTATAATTTTGTTCAAGAGATATATTAGGGTGAGAAACAAACCCAGCGATGTTTGAGTAGTGTTATGAGGAACTATATGTAGTGTGGATATGTTATGTTTTGGTAGTCCCTTTTAGTAAGAGAACCTATTTTCTTGTGATTTTTACTAGACGTTAGTCGGCCTAATAAGAATTTTCACAATGTCATGACTATATACAATCAAGGTTGGTCATTGCCAAGTCAAATTGACTTTGAGAAGAAGACTAACTTGTTTGAGGATTGAAAATAGATTGGATTATAGAGAAGTAAACCAAGTTGCATGTAGTGTGGAGTGGTGTAGTTAATGACAAAGTCAACTAACATCAAAAGAAGTCAAACAACTTACTAAAATGTCCACAAACACTCTAAGAAGTTGATCAAACTTGTGTACTTTTAATAAGAAAAATAGGATTTAGGTACTCTTTCGTAACCCTTCATTTGACTATATAAGCCTAGTCACCTATAGTGTCACATTTCTCATTGCTAAAGATGCAACACATGAGCCAAAGATGTGGCATCTGAGTTGGTAGAGTTGAGGTTGTACGACTTAGAGGTCAAAGGTTCTAACCCTGGAGATGGGATGAATAAATCACCAATTAAAAAAAATGATGCAACACATGAGGGGTATCTAAAGAGGTTAATTTTAGGGTTTTGGTGATCTTGGATTGGTTAATATACATAAATCTTCTTTCTTAGCCTCTAATAGATTATTTCGGTATGTATTATCTAATTCATGATATTATTTATATGTAATTAGGATAAACCTATTCATCATTGCATATAATTGATCAAAACTTCACCTATTTTTTTCTAGTCCACTTAACCTCTTTGTTTTACTTATTAACTTTCCACTATAGATTCAAAGTATAATTATTGGGTTACATTATTATTGGATGTTTTTCTAAGATGGGGTTGAGCCTTAAATACTACTTAGATGTGGGGAATGGTTGAATTCTAATCCTACATGTTTTGTGATGACAAATTGGTTAACTCAACTAGTCCTTCATTTTACATGTTATTGATTTATTATGTCATTTTAATGTAATTTATCAAAATTGTGATAATCATATAAATATTATTATTTTATTTATGAATGATATAGTTCTCTTGCTAATATAATCTTATAATTTTTTTCGATTGAAATTTTATTATGTTATTGATAAAGTGGAGCCTAGTTTGAATATGACATTTGTCACGAGTCCAATGTAGACAGTTATATTTTGTAATGAACTTCTAATCGACAACATTATGTAATGTAAGTCACTCATTTAAAACTTGTCTTGTTTAAATACATGTGATTAAATTGTAATACACTAAGGTTTTCTAAGGTTGTTTTGATGAAAGAAAAAGTAATGAATATTAATGTGGTATTGTTGTAGTTGAATATTTTATTGATGTAGTCTCTTCCACGTAATGGAATGGTATATGAAACGTGATGAATGACGAAATAGGATGTGAATCTTAGGTATGTGTTTGTATTGTGTTTGATAAATGATTAAATGTTAATTCCAAAGATCAGAAAAGGAAATTGTAAAGTTTGTAGTCATAATAAGATGTTTGTTTATATTTAAGTTGAGATAAATTTTGTTTGATTAATATCCACAAAATATTAATGATATTGTAAGTGTAAATAAAGTTATGAAATTATTGTAATAGGATCCTTGAACACCACGAAATTCCACCCTAAAATGTCAACTAAAATGGGTATCAAATTGAGTTGATCCTCAAAAGGTAATTTGAGTGTAAATACTTTCTCAATACTCAACTACATTGATTTAAGGGAGTTCATAGGACCTGACAATGTGTGATGTGACACATGGATGAAGTGACATCACCATTGAGTAGGGACCATACCAAGTGAGGTGTGACATTTGACTCTATTTATGTTGTGCAATTGACTTCTTCCATCAGAAAATGGGGTTTTATGTGGACCATCATTAGTTGGATCCAAGCATATGGTTTCAAACTATTCATGATACAAGAAATGGACCATTTTTAATTCATTAAACCTATGGATTACACCTCATAACTCATAGCACAAGATGTTGGTTGGGGATTACGTGATGAAGTAGATGAAGAGATGCCATCTCACTATCCTTATCCCTCAAAGATCAGGCATCAAATTCCTCACACAGACTAAACAAGTGCAAGTCACTCTCCAACCAAAGCAGATACATGAAAACAATTGTTAGTGGGACCTATTTGGAGTACTAGGGACACATGGACAAGTGAATAGGTAGTAAGACATTTAGTCCCTATAGAACCTAAAGTGGCTACCTTGTGCATATCATGGTATGTAAGTAGTCTTAGGGATATTCATTGAACCTAACATTTATATTCTATGTTACCTGGTTATATCCTTGTAACTATGATTTTACAACTATACTCAAACTAATAAGCAAAAAAAAATATAAGCAAAGTAGAATTAACATTAATTCCTTGTAATCAATTAAATGTTAAATCATTCTACTTCATGCATATGTTATGTGTTTGTTTTCATGGATAAATAGGTATTGTTTAATTACATATTTTAGTTATTAATTCCTAATGTGTATCAATATGATGAAAACCAACTAAATGTCATGTTGTATTATGTTGAATAACCAATTTTTGGCATGATTTCATCTATTGAATGTGGTTTAACTCACTCATTAGGACTTACAATATCTTATGAGTTGTTATGTATTTCATGTTCTCCAAAAAAAATAAGATAACATATCTCTGTCTGAGAAACACTTGCAGTACTACACATTTTTGTTGGTTATATGCCCTAAGAGTCATCATATGATGATTGTAAAAGTGATATATTGTAATAGGGATATTAATTCACCGTAACATTTATATACTATGTTACTTGGTTATATCCTTATAACTATGATTTTACAACTAAATTCAACCTAATCAAAAAAATAAAATAAAAATAAGCAAGGTAGAATTGACATTATTTCCTTATAATCAATTAAATGTTAAATCATTCTACTTATGCATATGTTGTGTTTGTTTTCATCAATAAATATATAATTGTTTAGTTACACATTTTAGTTATTAATTCCTAACTTATACCAATATGATGAAAAACAACTAAATGTCATGTTGTCTTATGTTCAATGCCCATTTTTTTGGCATGATTCCATCTTTTGAATGTGTTTCCACTCACTCAGTAGGACTTATAATATCTTATGACTTGTTATGTATTTTCATGTTCTACTTAGAAAACATAAGATAACATGTATCTATCTAAGAAACACTAGCAATACTACACATTTTTGTTGGTTATATGCCCTAAGAGCAGTACTCCACTTTTTATGTTTGTTTCAATATTAAAACCACGAATAATTTTTTCCCAAGATTTTTTTGACTCGATGACACATGGTTTTGGTTAAAGACCTAAACATGTGATCATATGTAAAATAAATGTATTCATTCTTGTTATGTTCCTAGGTGGTTATTATTGCGGATAGTATAGGACACCAACAATACACAAGACTAGCATGTATGGTGAGTAATGACTGCGCCTCGTTAGTCATTATGTTGGATATCAACTCAGATACATGGGTACTTATTAGAGAACAAGTTATCCTGAATAGACCCACCTTCATATTGACACATGGAAGTCATGTAATGATATGTTAGACACTATCTCAATGTGACAATGGTGAGTGTGGTACTTAGACCTGAAGTCACCATAGTGATCATATGATGTTCTATGTACTTTGATCACTAGCCCAATGTTCTCCAAATAAGAGTTTTTGAAAGATAATGATTATGTAACTATGAGACATGCGGATGATTGTGAGTGATGTAGATGGAATTTGTCCCTCCTTTGAAGTGATATCATAGCTACTTGATAAGCGAAACTATGAAATGAATGGTTGTGCTCATGTGAGTCAATATAAGATATTCAACTTACAATATCTCAAAGAGTTTGCTACAGTTCAAGTACATAGATTGAATATTTAGAGGATTACATTAAATGCCATAGTTTCAATCTAGATATTTGTGACAAAGGGATAATATGGTCATTGTAACATTGTTGAACTTATAGGTTAAAGTTTTCCTCCAACTTATACCTATTACTTGGGTGGCAATGATGTGTGCCTAGACACCACTCTTTTCTTGCAAGATTTTAAACATCACTAGAACCGCAATTAGAGTTGGTTGTATGACATAAGAGCCATCATATGATGATTATAAAATGGATATTGTGTACTCAATTTGATTATTCATAGAAGTCAGTTTCATTTATTATGACTACTTTAGTATTGAAAAATTAATAAACCTAATAATTTGCAAAACTATTTAACTCAATGACATGTGATTTGGTTTGAGGACCTAAACATGATCATATGTATAATAAGAGTTTTTACTTTGGTTATGTCCCTTGATGTTTAATATTTTGAATAGTATAGGGAAACAATAGTACACAAGACTAGCATGTATGGTGAGCGATGAGTATGTCTCTTTAGTCATGATATTGGATATCAACTTAGATGCATGGGCACTTATCAGAGAACATGTCGTACAATACAAACCCACCTTGATATTGACACATGTAAGTCATGCTATGCCATGTTGGTTTGATATTCTAAATGTGACAATGGTGACTGTGATCCTTAGACCTGGAATCATTGTAGTACTACATGTCATTGTGTATACTTTGACACTAGCCTAACGTGCTCAGTTATATGAGTTGCTAAGATGTGGTGATGGAGGTATATTGTGACACATAGGGGTATAGTGTTAGTGATCTAGATGGAATTTTCCCTCCTTTGGAGTGATATCCCTAGCCAGGTGATAAGAAAGACTATGAAATGCATGTCTATGCTCATGTGAGTCAATATATCATATTGAGACTACACTATCTCAAATAGTCTACTCTAGTTCATAGAACATAGATTGAATGCTAATAGGATGACATTCAATGCCTCGAGTTCAATCTAGATATTTTTGACAAAGGGATTTGACAGTCATGGCAACACTAATCACTTTATAGGTTGTAGTTGTTCTACAACTCATTCCTTTTACTTGTGTGGATATATGTGTGGCTAGACATCAATCTTTGCTTGTGTTGTTTGAACATCACTACCAACATAATTAGGAACCTAATGGGCCACATGCATAATGGAATTGAAATTCACAATCAAACATATGCTTAGAATGGTTCCAATCATAAATTTGTTGATTTACCCTATGATCGGGAGACCAGAATGTCTGATCGACCAATCATATTTTGATTGGGTCAGTAGATTAATGGAATGCCAATTGATTGATTGAAATCCATATGTGGTAGGATGATCATGACATCCAATCAAGCATAAATAATGTTACAGGGAAAGTGTAAAATTGAAAAGAAAGTCATATATAGATGTCGACTATAGTGATCAATAGATCACCTAATGTGATTGGGAGATCATGGCATGAGATCGGGTGATCAAAAATCATGTATGAGTTTTCAATAGTATACTATTTTTGGGATTGCTATTAGGAAAATAATTGGAATTAGGGTTTTCCAAGCCCAAGACTCTACTATATAAAGGGGGCATGCCCAAAAGGGTGTGATATATCTTTTGAGTCAACTTTTAAGACAAGTGGGACAAATTGGTCTTCAAACTTCCATCTTAGAAAGAGGAAGTAGCCCTAAGGACTTCTACTTAAGAGAGGATATGAAAGGGAGTTTTGGGATGCCTAGCATGTGGACAACTCCTATTTCTCTTTGACTTGGTGACCAACTCATCTGTGTGGATGAAGCGTAGGCTGAGGCATACATGTGGAGTCTTGGAGAATACATTCTACAAGATGACAACAACTTGTTGCTTGATAGAAAATCAAGAACTATTGGTGATCTATCTAGATTTCTTTGTGGATGAACTAGATCTTTGAGTGTCTGAGTTCTTACACCAACATAAGAAGTATCTATTTGTTGGATAGTTAGTCTAGGAAAATGTATCACCTTTATCCCTTCTTATGTCTTTTATTCATTGACCTTTTATAGCTACGACATGCCCAACAACTTAGGTAGAAGGAAAAGATTTTCTGTATTCCACTATTCCCTTTTCCTAAAAACCCAACAATGGTATCAGAGCCGACATCATACACTTATAAAGTTGTTTGTGTTTTGAATTTGAAATGATTCGTTGCATGAATAACTATGCAATCTTGTATCCATAATCACCTACTATCATATATTATATAATTTATATATATAATAAAATGTGAGGTCTTGAAAAATAGTTTGGCTTGGTGGATGTGTATTAGGCAACTAGATCTCCATGGTGTGATCATAAACATATATTATTGTGATTTTTATTTTGATAAAAAAATCTATATAACATGTTTCTCCATGTAAATTTTAATTACGCAATTAGATGTAAAAACATCATTTATGGACCATGGTGGTGAGGAAGAGATGATCATAAGACCAAACCAAATATATTGGTCCTTGGAGGATTTGTGATCAATACATGATGATAGATCAACAACAACACAAGATCTACCCAAACCAGGGACTTCAGACTGACCGATCATCTTTCTTGATCGGGCAACCAAGAGGTATGTAAAAGGCAGCACTAGGATTACATATAGTTATAAATCTCTTAGTTGTTTGTCTATAACACTTGTTGGATCAAGTTGGTGTACTAGTTGTGATATTTTTCTTTATCGCATGTTGTGATTATTATAGTATATGGTATAATAATGTATACACAAAAATGATTGAATATATATATCCCTCCATATAATATCAGTGTCGAAGATGCTTTCCAAGTGTGATTCACATTGAAACTTTTCCCAAATAAGTGTGGAAACGCCAAGTGTGGTGAAACGTCTACCTCAAGAAAGTGTGATAATAAGTATTTGGGCATTCCAAGCACAGTGCATGCTTATCTTATCGGCCTTGGGTTGGAATTGACTAGGTGTTGTTAATGGGATTTAGCACCTAGAGGTAAAAATATGGCATATAACTCATATGAAGAATTATTGACATGGATTTTTACAACCATCTCTCGAAGTATTGCATATGATGCAATTGGTAATTGTTCTATACCTTATTAATTAAGTTATAAGTGTTGGTGATTGGTCGAACAATTATTTGATTATTTTGGATCTTGGTTCGCTAGCCGATCATTTGTGATAATCTTATGAATGAAAAGTGAGGGATATTAATTAGAACTAAATATATGTAGCATAATTAAATTAAAGCCCAATTTTATCCTCAATCAAATTAAATTTCAAATCAATTTGTTGACTTATGTAAATATTTTCTATGTAGATCAATAACAAACAGAACCACAATCATTTTCACTATGATCCATCCTAGAGAAAGAGAAACTAAATGGGTATAACTTTAACAATTGGTTTAGGATTTTGAGAAATGTAATCACACATGAGTGTATGCTCTATTTCCTGGACACACCGGTACCTAATGAACTAACTCCAAATGTGCCTATGGCAGAAAGTGATGCTTAGAAGAAGTATTCTGATGATGCTATAAATATGAAATTCCTAATGTTTTTCTCCATGAATCATGAGCTTCATTAGTAACATGATAACATGGATATTATTGAGATGATAATACATCTCAAAAACATGTACCTAGAATAAGTAAGGAAAAAGAGTTATCATGTCTCCAAGGTCCTAATTAAGTGCAAAAAGGTAGAAGGTGATCCAGTTGGATCACATGTACTCAAGTTAATTGGATATGTGGAAAGTATTGCAAGACTGGGATTTTCTTGAGGTTAAGAGTTGGAAACATATGTCATGAAGCACAACATTAACAATTTTGATAAGCCACTAATTAAGCTACTTGGCATGTTCAGAATTGTTGAGGGGAAAATGAAAAACAAACCCTATTATGTGATGATAGTCAACAAAGGAAAAATAAGGGAAAATGGAAAAGCTAAGAAAGGTTCTAAAGCTAGCCAAATTCTTCCAAAGAAAAAAGATGAGTTTTCAAGTGAGGCAGTAGTCACTATTGTCACCAAGTTGGACACTAGAGGAGAAATGCCATCTCTACATTGAGGAACTAAAGAACCAGAAGCAGGGGATAGAAATTTCCACTATGGTATATATTTTATTGAAATAAACATATCTACTTCTCCATCATGGGTGTTGGATACCAGATGTGGATCTCACATATGTTCAAATATAAAGGATCTGAAAATAAGTAGACCTATGAACAAAGGGCAGGTGGAGCTATGTGTTGCAGATGGAGCAAGAGTTGTTGCCATTATAGTTGGCACATATTGTTTATGTCTACCTAGTGGGATTGTTTTAGAGTAGAGAATTGTTATTATGTACTTTCCATAAATAGAAACTTAATTTATGTATCCAATTTGGACAAGAATAGTTTTGAGTTTTTAATAAAGAATGGTTGTATTTTCATTTTGAAAGATGAGATCTTCTATGGTCATGCCCCTAAGTCTTGTGGAAATTTATATAAAATAAAAATCAAGAAGCTAAAACTCAATGACTCAATCAAAATATATCTTTGGCACCATCCTTTAGGGCACATTAATGAGAATTGTATTTCTAGAATCCATGAAGATGGATGTATAGAATCTTTTTATTTTGAATCAATAGAGATTCATGAATCATATTTATTTTTCAAGATTACAAAAACACCTTTCACTTGAAATAGTGAGAGAGTGAGTGACTTATCAGGACAAATAATATTGATGTGTTTGTACCTTTTAGGACAAGTTCTAGAGGTGGATATCAACACTTCATCACTTACTAGATGATTTTAGTAGAGTGAGATATGTGTATCTTATGAAACACAAATCAGAATCCTTTGAAAAGTTTAAGGAATTCATGAATGAAGTACGTAATCATCTTGGGAAAACATGAAATCACTTTGATCAGATAGAGGTGGTGAATATCTCAACTGAGAGTTTGAGGCCCTTTAAGGGATTGTGACCTTGTATCATAATGGACTCCACCCGGAACACCACAACATAATGGTGTCTCATAAAGAAGGAATAACACCTTGTTGGAAATGATATTATCAACTATGAGTTAGATGATCTTCCAATTTGTTTTTGGGGACATTCTCTTGAAACTATCACATTTACACTTAACCAACTACCATTCAAATATTTTGAAAATATATTGTGTGATATATGAAATGGGAAACGTTGTAATATGCCTTCCATGAAAGTTTGGGGATGTGAAGCTTATGTCAAGAAACTATTTTGTGAAAAGCTTGAACCCTAATCCAATAAATGTATATATGTTGGATACCCTAAGGAAACTAATACTACTTCTATATTCTATCAGACAACAAAGTATTTGTTGCTAGAAATGTTGTATTTTTCAAAAAGGATTTTATTTCTAGAGGAACAAGTAGGAGAAAAATAGAACTTGAAGAAGTTAAGGACCAAAAAGATAACACTGAACCTATGGATGTAAACAAGGAACAAGAGGAACCACAAACTATTGCGTAACCTCAAGTCCCAATCATAGCATAGGAACCTCTAAGGTATAGTAGGGCACATCTTGAACTAGAGAGATATGGAGTTTTTGTGTCTTGAGAATATGGTGTGTTGGTCATTGAAGATGATGAACCAAATATCTACAATTAGGCTATTTGTGGACCAGATTCTTGGAAATGGCTTGAGGCCATGAGATCTGAGATGGACTCCATGTACACCAATAAGGTATTGAACTTGGTCCACCTGAAGGGGTAAAATCCATAGGGTGAAAATGGGTCTTCAATGAGAAGTCTGACATGGATGGTAATGTACAAACCTACAAAGGAATATTGGTTACAAAATATTTCAAACAAGTTCAACGTGTTGACTACAATGAAACTTTTTCAGCCATTGTCGTGGTTAAATCCATCAGGATTATGCTTGTCTCTATAGTTTATTATGAATATGAGATTAGGAAAATGGACGTCAAAATTTCTTTCCTTAATAGGAATCTTCTAGAGGATGTTTACATGACATGACCTAAATGTTTTGTCTCTCTAAATGAATTCTATAATGTATGTAAGTTACAAAGGTCAATCTATGGATTGATGCAAGTGCCTTGGAGTTGGAGTCTTCATTTTGATGAGATACTTAAATAGTTTGCCTCTATCCAAAATGAAGATCAACCCTGTGTCTACAAGAAGGTTAGTGGAGCATGATTGTATTTCTCATATAGTAGTAGATGACATACTATTGATGGGAAATGGTGTACCAACTCTACAATTGATTAAAACATGGTTAGACAACACCCTATCGATGAAGGACATAGGCAAAGCATACTTTATTCTATGAATCATGATCCATAGAGATAGATCTATAAGGACTCTTAGACTAAGGCAAAGTACATACATTGATAAAGTACTAAAGAGGTTTAGCATGAAAAATTCTAAGAGAGGAAACTTACCCATGTCTCATGGAATAAGTAACTAAGAAGAACTAAAGATCAATTTCTAATTTATGGAGGTAAGGAATAGTTATTTGTAAAAGGTTAAATTGATGCAAGCTTCAAAACTGAAAAGGACAATTATAAATCACAATCCAAATTTGTATTTTTCCTAAAAGGTGGATCTGTAAGTTGGAAAAGCTCCAAGCATGAGACTGTGGCTGGTTCTATGACAAAGGATGAGTATATTTCTCCCTATAGTATAGTAAAGGAAGCAATATAAAATAAGAAGTTCATTAATGAGCTTGGGGTGGTCCCACCATCAAAGATGCAATGGATATTTACTGCAAAAACAATGGAGCTATTTTATAAGATTAAGAACCTAGATCACATTAGCATTTCAAGCACACACTCCGGGATTACCATCTCATATGTGATATTGTGCGATGAGGGTCTATAAAAATTTGCATAGTACCAACTGAAAGTAACATTGTTGATCCTATATCTAAAGCACTTTGACAATAGAAATATGATGGTCATGTTAGATCAATTGGACTTAGGTTCATGAGTGATTGGCTCTAGTGCAAGTGGGAGATTGTTGGTTATATGTCTTGAGAGACATCATGTGATAATTGTAAAATACTTGATTTGATTATTAATAAAAGATAATTCCACAATTATGTGTGTTTCAATATTGAGATAATATGATTAAACCTATTAATGTTCTAAGAATGTTCAACTCAATGACATATGGTTTGGGTTGAGGACCTAATCATGACATCATATGTATAATCAGAGCTTTTCATCCTTGTTATGTGCATAGCCAGTTACTATTTTGGATAGTATAGGATAGTAATAGTACATAAGACAAGCACGTTTGACGATGGTTGACTATGTCTCTTTAGCCATGATATTGGATATCAACTTAGATGCATGGGTACTTGGTAGAGAACAAGTTGTATTGGAAAGACCCACCTTGAGATTGACACATGGAAGTCATTCTATGACATGTAAGAGTCATATCTCAACATGAATGTGGTGACTATAATCCTTTGACATAAACTCACTTCATTAACACATGTTGTTCTACATACTTTGATACTATGCCTACATGCTGTGAAATATAAGTTGACAAAAAGGTGATGATTGGGTACATTGTGACACATGGGGAAAATTTTGAGTGATCTAGATGGAATTTGTCCGTCGTTTAGAGTGATATACCTACCACTTGATAATAGATACTATGAAAAGCACAATTATGTTCATGTGAGTCAATATATGATATTAATCTCACATTATCTCAAATAGTCTACTCTAGTTCAATGAACATAGATTGAATGTTAAGCGGATGATATTTCATGCCTTGAGTTCAATTTGGGAATACGTAATAAACAAATTATGCGATCATGGAAAAACTAATCACTTTATAGGTTGTATTTGTTCTCCAACCCATTCTATTTACTTGGGTTACAATGATGTGTGTCTAGAAACCAGTCTTTTCTTAAGTTGTTTTGGACATAACTACCAACGTAATTAGGAACCTACTGGGTCACAAACATAAGGATGCATAAGGGAATTGAACTTTCCAATAAAACATATGATTAGGATGGTTCTAAATCATAAGCATGTATTTACCATATAGTTGGGCTACCAGAATGTCTGATCGTCTGATCATATTGAGTGGGTCAACAAATTAATTGATTGTAAAATCATCGATTGAGATTTGCACTGGACACATGTGATTGGCCTATCTGGACACCTGATTAGGTTATTGCATTGTTACTGGGAAAGTAAGAAATAAGAATGCAAGTCTGATCTAGATCTAGACTGTCAAGATCATTTGATCAGCTAATGTGATCAGGCGATCAAGGTCGGTGATCTAGTGATCTTGAACTGTGATTGGACAATCACAAATTATGTCTGAGTTTTTAGAATTATAATATTTTGTAATTGCTACTAGGAAATGGATTGGAATTAGGTTCGCCCAAGCCCATGACTCTCCTATATGAAGGGGGCATGTCCCAAAAGGAAAATATATCTTTTGAGACAACTTTTGGGAAAAGTAGTTTGTCAAAATTCCATCATGGATAGAGGAAGTAACTGTAGGGATTTCTTTCTAAGATAGGAGAATAAAGGGAGTTTTGGGCCACCTAGCACATCAAAAACACTTGTTCCTCGTCAAATTGGTAGCTAAGGTGGTGCACCACATTCTCCCTCATCAGTGTGGAATAAGTAGAGGTCGAGGCATACATGCTGAGGCTTGGAGAATACATTCTACAAGATGAAAACAACTAACTTCTTGGTGGACAATCAGATCTATTGGTGATGTATCCAGATTTCTTGGTGGTTGAATCAGATCTAGATATGAGTATTGGAGTTCTTCACTGACATAAGATGTGTCTACTTATTGAACATGTAGTGTGCACAGAGATATGACATTTATCCCCTCTTATGTGTTGTATTCACTGATGTTTTATAGATGTGAAGGATACAATAGCATGAATAGAAAGGAATGAAATTTTTGTGATTCCTTTGTGCTCGCTTCTTGAAAACCAAACAATTAGGTACATGTCAGGTCACACACATAAGGATGCATATGGGAATTGAAGTTTGAAATAAAAAATGATTAGAATGATTTTGAATAACAAACATGTTGATTTTGTGTCTGATCAGGCGACTGGAATGTATGACCAGCTAACATATTTGTTTGGATCAATGATATAATTGATTGTCAATTGGTGGTTTAAACTTTTCATTGGATTGGCCTCGATTTATCGATCAGAATTCAAAAATAAAAGTCCCAAATTGGAAAGAAATTTAGATCTAAATCTGAACTGAATCGGTTGTCCAATCGGGTCCCCTGAGCAGTCATTTGGATTTTTTTTCCAGTAAGAACTTTATTGACAAATCAAATATCTGGATCGGCCTATCGGAGTTCCAATTTGAGTTTTCAATTTTGGACTATTTCTAAAATTGTGATTAGGGAAGAGATTGGGATTAGGGTTTTCCAAAACCATGAATCTCCTATATAAATGGGGTATGTCCCAAAGATTTTAATAGACATTTTGAGACAAATTATGAGATAAGTTGACCATCATATCTCTCTTGGACAGAGGGGAAGAAACCATAATGACTGCTGCCCCATATAGTACAACAAAGGGAGTTTTGACTATCACGTCATCAACTCCTAATCCTATTTGACTTGGAGGCGTAAATGTGGATGATTGAAGAAGCACTTCCAAAATATGAAAACAACTTCCTATAAGTAAGATAGTTGTGAGGTAACTTGGTGGATGATCCAAGTCTCTTGTTGATCTATACAAATTTCATAGTGGTTGGTTTGGATCTAGATCTGGAAGATTGAGTTTTTCACCAACAAAGATGTGTCTAGTTATTAGATAACTAGTGTGTGTAGAGGTATAACATTTATCTTTTTCCATGCCTTTTTTTCACCAATATTTCATAGCTACAATAGATTCAACAGCTAGGGTATAAAAGAAAGTTCTTTTTCTATTATTCCATTGTCTCCTCTTTCCCAAAACCTACAAATTTTCCTACTCATGTTTGAGTCAATGTTGGTAATACTTTAGAAGTTGTGTGGACACAATTTCCTATATATGTAGTAACTATAATTTGAAAAGGGCATTTTAAGAATATGTACTTTGTATGTGTCAATTGGTTCTTTCTTATATAACCAATTATTGGTTTCATATATATATATATATATATATATATATATATATATATATATATATAGATATAGATATAAATATATACATACATTCACACACACAAATATATATATATATATATATATATATATATATATATATTTGTGTATGTCGCTTGAGGTGGAATGGACATTAAATTGTAGATATCTGAAGAAACATTTTTTAGTTGAGAAAAGTTGAAAGAAGAAGAGGCATTCCAAATTTAACTCAAGGAGAACTTCTAATGAGAGATTTAAATATTTTCTTGATCAAAATATGATTCTTAAGAAATTTGATTGGTAAAGAAGATGCCAACATGGTTGGGATTGAAAATTAGATGATCATGATATGTGTGTGTTTGTGTTTGATGTAATTCAATGTTTTAGTTTCCTCAAATGATATCAGTTACCATATTTAGAAAGTGTGATAGAAAAGTGTTAAAAAATGATGTTAGTATTACTAAATAATTTTAGTAACATAGAATCATATTTTTTTGAAGGAATAAAAGGTCAATATGATTTTTTACATGTGATTTCCACATGTTCTAATGAGTTTTTTTGTGGTCTGTGTTCTAGACCAGGGTTAGGTGAGATGAAACCTAGAATACAATTACATTTAACTTGAATTTGGAAAATTTTGGTGGTATATTAGCCTATATTTAACAAAAGTTTAAGAGGACATTATGAATATTTTGTGGGGTTGAAACGTGTATGTGATTTAGAAAAATATTTTAAAAAACTCCCACAATTCCTTTTTAATAGGATACTAGTATGTAGCTCCCATAAGAACTTGTGTATAAGAGGCCTTGATATGATTTGGGCATGCTTAAAGTGGATATAGATGGATACAATGAATGTAATACCATCACTAAGAGAAGTGTTTAAGTAGTTACAATTTGTTCAGTTTTGATCGAATAACCAACTAAAATGATAACTCTTCTGGTGCAGTAGCAATTGAGCCTCAATCATGCTGAATAGAATCCATATTAGATGGCATCTTTTGCCTTAGATTTCTCTAGTATGACACATAAAAATGGGAAACCCTAGAAGAAGAGAATCAAGAACAAGATGACAAAGATGAAAAGTGAGGAATTAAGAAGGCTTTGAGTAGCATAACAACTAGGGGCAGATGTATAGGGGGGTACTTGGGATCAAAACCATCCTAGCCTCATAAAAACTAATTAAATTTGTTGTTGAAAATCATACTAAAAGAAACGTCCAAAAGATAAATAGAACAATTTTTTTGGAGTTCAACTTTGATTTGATTGAGAACACAAACAAAAGATAAGGAAAGTCAAAAAGGGAAACAAAAACATGCACCATTGTCAGACTTCTATTCCAAGATGTAGAGGTTGATATGTAGGACCAAGTTGTGAAGATAATATTTAATTATCCTAGTTAGTCAATGGTAGGTTGATAAATAACCCAACCCTTCTAGGAATTTCCTTTCTTATCTGTATAGTCAAAACAAATGAGAGAATTAAATATATATTTCTTTTACTTTCCTTTTTTGTTTGAACAATAGAATAAAGGACTAATATAATTAAACCATCCCAACGATTCTAAATGCATATTTGACAAACTAGACTTTTATCAAAGACAACATGATCATTCAAATTTGTTCTTTGCATTGTGACAATTTGGCCCTTGTGCAACTAGTTTCATCAAAGTAAAAAAAAATCTCTTACCAAAATTGGCATCAGGGTGTTGGACATTACACTTCTCTTGGAGCGTTGGACATTTCATTTATCATGGAGAAAACATACCCCCAAGAACTCAAGTTACTCTTAATGTGAATCAAATATGGTGAGTTATTATATTTACTCTTCTACTCATAAATTTTTCTAACTATTCCAGTTTTTAAGATCAATAGAGGTACTTTGTACCAATTGTCTATAGTTATTGAACTACATTTTGTTTACTCAATAATTTAGTTGATTTTTTATTAAAAAATTGAGATCATAATATTCTTATTGATAAAAAATGACATGAAGCAAGATGAGACATCTCCTCATTTGAAGTTAATATGTGCATCATTGAGGAAACTACTAAATTCATTAACAATTGTTGGTATCCGATCAGTCACCACAACAATACTTCATGTCGTGAATAAGCAATTGAGAGAGTTTTTTATCACCTTATATAGAAAAAAATAATAATAAAATGAGTGGTTGGAAGGCACACTTTCACCAACAAACCTATAATGATTAACCCAGTACACGTGATTGTCCATCATTTCCCACCGCTTCTTGATATTTGTGCCAAATACAATATTTGTATTATACCTTATTCCTCTAAGTGATGTCTTGTAAGTTACATAATGCATAGTTCAACCAAGTTAAACTCCTACTTTATATTAAAATATTAAAGAATTATAATCATATTTCTTTATTACTTTTTACTAACCATATATCATACCACATTTTTCTAAAACATAGATATTTTAAATAAATCAAGAAGATTTTATTATCTAATAGAATAGTGAGACAATTAAAGGAAATGAATAAATTCTATAAGCCTCTTGAAAAATGTGTCGAGAATATAAAAATCTAGCATCCAATGTTGTTATGATTGCACAAAAAAGCTCATGTTGGTGTTCAATTCAAACTTGATGATATCATTGTTGATCCTAGAAGTAGGATAACCAATTGAGAAGTCTGAGATGGAAATCCAAGTCAAGTGAGAAGAGAGTACTTGTTGTGGGATCCATGTCAATCTGTTGACCACAAATTTTCTTTTAACCAATAAATTAATGAGAGGAGGTGCTTTCAGGAGGAACAGTTCAACAAATTTGATTGGTTAGAATATATGGTGGAGAAAGATGCATTTTTTTTCTTTTATTGTTATCTCTATAAGAAATAGAGTTCTGATGATTTAGAGCATCAATAGTTTAAACATGATTTAGAAATTAGAAGAATGTATGAAAGCCATCAACAAGCATGTAGATGTGGTTAACAATATTCATAATAATGTAAGATTACATTGTGAAGATCTCATAAATATAAAACAAAGTGTGTCATATGCACTCTCTTGTCAAAGTTGGAAGATAGGGACTTCATACCGAGCTCATATAATTGATGTGTCCCATGTTGTTAGATTTCTCCTCTTGCAAGATGTTTCTTTTTATGGGCATGATGAGTCTTTTAGTTCAAGAAATAGAGGAAATTTTCTGACGTTAGTGGAATATACAAATACGATTGATCATGAAATTGTACATGGCTTAATGAAAATTTTCCTATAAATAATCAAACAACATCTCCAATAGTCTAAACATATTTAGTCATAGCATGTGCAAAGCAAACCATAGAAGTCGTCATTAATGAGCTCATAGATAGTTATTTTTTTCTACTTGTCTATGAGTCTTGTGATGCATCAATCAAGTAGAAAGTTGCTTTGATTGTGAGGTTGGTACCCTCATGCATTTTAGATTTTTTATGTTTTAGTGTATGATATTTGTCACTATGTAAAATTCATGTTAATTTGGTTGTGTAATTTTGTAAAACAAAAAGGGAAAGTTATCAAATAATTATCAGTGTTGAGCATGTAACTCATATTTCTGTTACTTCACTAAAAGATGTTTTTGATGATTTTTTTTTCTTTTTATGATTTATCCATGTCAAGACTGGGAGGACATGGATATGTTGGAGACTCAAATATGAAAGGTTTTCAATTATCTGAAAACACTAATACATGAGAATCCATATACAGTTTATGTCCACTATTTTTCCATCAACTACTATTGGTGGTTTTTGTTTTTTATGTCGAGGAATCACTCTCGGGTTGGATCACATTGGAACCACACCAATAGAGTAAACTTGAGACTATACACGTGGTGGCAAGTCACTCCTTCTCTATGCCCGATAACGTAAACTGTCGTCGTAAGGATAACCCCTAGATGGTGTGTCTATATAAGATTTTTTTCTTCTAAATACTTGTTGGTGATTTCTTTAGTTACAATAACTAATTGTGGCAATGACTTGTTCTTTTTGTGGAAAGAGTGAGATAATTTGAAACATCATGAGGATATCGTGGGGAAATTCGAGAAAGGTAAGATTTTCCAGGAAGAGGCAAACATCAAGGAACTAGTATAAAAAGACAAGGCAATACTCTGTGTGTTTCACATCATACAACACTAGTCTATATTTATACAATGTGGAATCTATTGGTTAATGTTCTAAACATTGTTTCTTTTGAAGCAACCGACTCAAATAAAAGGGGCAAAGCATGACGTCTAATAAAATAAAGGAGGCTTTTGAATTTTTATTTATAAAACATTTGATGATGAAACTGTTGGGTTTGACCAGTGAGTTTCCACATACATTACAAAAGGTAAGATCAAAATATTATTAGTGCAATGATGTTGCTTGTATACATTAAAGGCCCTTTGCAACAATGAGAGATAGTTGATGGATACACTTTTAGAGGATGTAAATAAATTCTATGTTGAAAAGGCTTCTAGTGCCAAATATGGAAGAAAAGATACCAAATAGAGGTTGTTCAAGGCGTGAGGGATAATGGATTACTTATTATTATCATTACCAAGTTTTGACTTATATGAATATGATTGATTCAATTGTTGTCAAGGTGAATAGCCGACTTAGTGAAATTTCTACAAAGTTGTTGAAATACATTGCTTGTCTAGATCCAAGAGATTATTTCTCTTAATTTGATCATGAAGAACTACTTCGGCTGTTTGAAATTTACTCTAATGATTTCTCTACACATGACTAATTGAAACTAAAAGATCAACTTGGCATATGCAATCTTGTTATAAAAGAAGATATGAATTTTTAGATTGCTATGATCTTATTTGTCTTGCAATGGCAATGGTACAAATTGAGCAACATTTCATTCTTCTTTCACTGATTTATTACCTTATAGAACATGCATTATTATTACTGGTGGCAACAACAATTCTTGAAATATATTCTCTGCAATGAACATCATCAAGATAGAAACAAGATTGGTGATTAATGGTTGGACGACATAATGGATGCTCTACTGATCGGTTGTGTTTATGGGGTTTAGTGATGAAAATATATTATAATGTTTTCAAAATATATCACAACATTTTTGAAATACAAAACACATAAATGAAAATTATATAGTCCTAGTTAATGGTATGATTCTATTGCATTTATAGGTTTAACCACTGTAATTTTTTATTTGTGGTCCTAATTTTATATATGTGCTACTCATATTTTGAGTTATTGTTTCAAATGTACATATAGGACTTGAATATGTCGTAAATACTATTTTCAGTTAGATGCCAATTTTAGTATATTCTTTATTTTCTTCATACATTACTACAGTTGGAAAGAAAAATTAGTCATCCAGTGTGAACTTTGTTCATGACTTATAGTACGGTTTTGTGGATCTGCCACCGGAAATAACTAGACAAAGAATAGAGGGAATTCGAAAGTGAAACAAAAACTACTGTTCATACATTCTTTTCCATTCCAATTACAAAACGACCATATGGATTTTTCCAAACATGATGACGGCCTTATAAGGCTCAACTACCAAGGGCCCAGATTTTACAGCTTTTGCTCAATTACCGACAATCAACACGATAACGATATACCAGCTACATTTACATCAGCTAAAGCTGATTCAGGAAGATACTTTCATCAGTGCTGAAACATAGCGACTCTTTGTCCATGATCAGTAACATAAACTTGGAATTATCATCATCAACGGATCCATTCCATACTGTTTTTGTTGTATTTAGTTAATAGTATGCACAGCGAACCTAAGCTCACAGGCTACGATCCAAGCTAATTGATCCAATCTTACTTTAAACCCATTTATTGCTGCTACGATAAGAGCTGTCATCATGAATGAGTCTTACAGCTGGCTACGTAGCTGCTCCACCACAGATTGCAATTCCAGTCGGCGCTGGCACGACGTGCGACCTGATCGGTACCTTCCTCTTCAAGCCTCAATTTGCCACATCACAATCTCAGGGCAACTTGCCACGACGGATAATGCTCAACAACTAGCACGGCAGATGGAGATGGGCACGACCGCGCGCGACTCTCGATGTATCCTACTTAAATCTCACTGTCAAATTTGAACCCTACAAATATTAAAGTAACCCAATTGAGCGATCAATCAATTCCAAATCCTGCCAAACTCGGACGTTGACGGTGTTAAATTAATTTTCAGACACGGGTGTGTGTGTGTGTGTGTGTCTTGAGAGACGCGGTACATGACTGCTTGCCGACCGCTACTGCATAGCTACTACGACAATAGCATACACGGCGGTGGTAGCGACGAACAGTTCAGCACCACCTAAACCTAGTGACAAAGAGATGGCCGGGCCGCCTTCAATACCCTAGCTAGCTTGCGTCCCGCGTGCAAAACTCGAAAGATTGACAGTGATTTAGTTCCTACTACGACCTCGATTAATTTGGTATATGCTTACAAGATCAGACGAAATAAATTCCTTCTAGCACTTCTTAACGGACTTAAATCCTATGTACCCCATGTAGTCATCAAACGACGAAAGAGAAAACCGTCTCTTCATAACATGCCACGGAGCAACAACCAAGTCAGACGTTGCGTATTCGTATATAGAGGAAGGGTAGGGGTTGGTCGGTTTTATAGTGTGATATCATGTCTTACAGTTTAGGGTTTAGGATTTGTAGCCACCTTGACAGTGGCGGAGCCAGTCTCTTTACAAAGGGGGCACATAAAGTAAAATTATAATATCATATGAAATGTATATTTTTTATTTACATAAGAAAAGGTCTTTAACTATTGTCATTAGATAATTAGAGTGACTAGCATGCCTTAAAGACATTATTATCCTGATTATTACGATGTGTATAGAAAAATCAATGGATCTTACTGCGACAAAAAATATTGACAACATAGCTCGCCACTTTATGGACTGCCTAATTCCCATGTACAGTTAAAACACTCATTTATCTATATACATTATTAAATAAAATTATGTATCTTATAACTATCCACACACCATAAAATGCATGATAAACCACAATTGCTAACATTCAAAAGATATAATTTTTGTATGAAATGAACTATTTTAAATTAGATCTTCGTAAATGTAGGTCACTCAGGAAAAACCACATGCATTTTATGTCCAACATCATGGATTATTATTTATATTTTAAGATTGTCATATAATTTCTTATATGATGATTTTGAAAATTCTAATAATTATAAAGTAACATTGATTTTAATAAATATGTTTGTATATTCGATACCATGTAACAATTATATCATATAAGTTGAGATAAAACAATGTAGTAAATTTAAGTCAAAAAATACATGCATCGTGATATTAATCCATCACCAATTTTATCTAAATATTAAACAAATTATAAGGTAAATAATTAATTACTGAATTATAAATATACCCATATCTACTCGATGCTGAAAATAAAGAAAATATCAAATACATTATGTTTGACATTATAGAAAAAATAAAATATAAAATTTTGAGAAAAAAACATTTGGATTACATACATATAGAAGTATGACTATATAGTTGATCTATTAGAAAAGTTAAAATATTTAAACAAATGAGACTTTAATGATTTAACATTTAATATGTGTTCTGTAATTTAGATAATCTAACATAATGAAAGAATCTAAAACGTCATTTTTAGTAATATCATAAATAAAAAGTAATATACAATGATTATCTAAACTTTTTTATATTATTTACATTAATGTTATTTTAAGGGTTTATCTTATATTAGTACATGGTGCATCCTTATTTTACCAAATATATATATGAATTTTATAAATAATAAAAATATGTTTTATCATCATTAATTAATAAATATATTATGAAACTATAAACTAAAAGAAACAATTAATATTGAGTAATTTTTATCTCTTTTATCATTATATACACCTGCGTTAGATAAACAATTATCCTATATTATTAGCACATACAAATTATACAACATATAACTAAGTACTAACTATATTTGTTATATATTTAATTATATATAGGTGATATAAAATAATTAACATTATAATAAAGTATACAACTAACTATTAATTTACGTTATTTGTTTCAACATTATATATGTTAATATTAATAATTAGTAAGTTGACATTAATGTCTGTGTTTGTAATATAATTATCAATTTATTTAAATAAATACAAATTCACAAAAATCAAGATCTGTTTCTAAAAGTAATAAAATATTACAGTTTTATATGAAATTGATGTTATTTTTATGTGTTTCTATTGTGTTTTGTTGCTTAAAACACACAAGCAATGACATTATTTGTTGAAAATTTTCTGTAATTTATAAAAGTCGATGTACCAACCTCTTTTGTAGAGAATATTTAAAAATACTTATTCATTATGATACCATGTTGCGTATATAATATATATATATATATATATATATATATATATATATATATATATATATATATATATATATATATATATATATATATATTTTTTTTTTTTTAAAAAAAATCCAAAAATTGAGGGTGGGACACTTGCCCCTGCTTGCCCCCCCTGACGCCGCCACTGCACCTTAAAGGGTTAGGCTTTTCATACCTTCGGAGAGTTAGTTCTGCCTTTAGAGATCCTCTCATCATCAAGTTGAGCTTTTCATACCTTCTTGAGAAGTCCCAAGAAGCTTTGCTTTTTATTTTGATGTTTTCTTTGTCTATAGATCCAGGGTCTATGTCGGTCTAGAGTGCTCTAGTTCGTTTTTTAAGTTCGGGCAAGTTAGCCTGTATTATCTTTGGATTGATTACCCACGGAGGAATGAAATGACTAAATTCCCTACAATAATTTAAAAAGTGTGAGATCAAGTCCGTGCATGGATCAAATCCGGATATGAAAATATTCAAAATATGTATTAGACTACAGAGGTCATTTGATCTGAGTAGGGATCCTATGGATATTAAGGAACATCTGAATCCAATTCGTTCGGATGCTATCTAAATAATCGGTACTATCTTTTCAATATAGAAAGTAGATACATTCACTAGTACAGTGGAGTAATCTATTCAATATTTATAATAAGTATCGTGCTTTTCATTTATTTTACATTAACTTATTAGTGTATTTAATTGTTGAACTCCTTTTTTTAACCTCATCAGATAATATCTAAAATCCAAACATTTTTTTATAATTAGTATTATTATATTACAAAATAAATTTACGCATGAATGCGAGAAGTCAAATAGAGCATGAGTTCAACTTATAAGAAAAACGCAAGGAAAACATGTTGATAACAGGGTATAGGAACAACCAAAGACATCCCAAATATCTAGAGATCGAGCTCCACATATAACTCCAAAGAAGAAGCTATATCAAAATTAATTATGAAGTGTAATTTTTTTAGTGTGCCATAGATACTCCTTTGTTAGTGAAGGGCGGGGATGGGCCGGCTGTAGAAGCATGTTCAGAACTTTGAAAGGGGCATCTCTTAGTTGGAGTAAACTTAGTGATCAACCATGTAATAACTGAGAAAAGTATAAATAGGGGGTTAATAAAAGTTATTGCATAATGTCGAAGAAATTTATCTGTGAAGTAATATAACTATTTTTAAAAAGTCTATGATTTCTCTCTATCTAAATGCACCATAGACAAAGGTCGGTAATATGTTATTTTAGAGAAAGTTTGTATGCATATGAAGTGAGATAAGAAGGGGGTGTCAATAAGATCATCATCAATGTATCTGTATAGGACACCTCATATGATAATGTAGTGTCGCCATTACATAGTTGCAAATGAACAATAAAAAAAGTGTGTGGAGATTCTTCATTGTCTTTCCAGCAAAGCATCAAGGGAATGGTCCATGTATGGATCTTTTGAATATCTTGCTACCTATAAATAGTTTATTTGAGAAAAGGGTGCCAAATTAAGAGTAGGATATTAGACCCAGTGTTACTTTTCCAAAAAGATTTGTTAAAAGGTGTAGTAGAGACGTGGAAGTATAGAACTTTGTAGGCATGATGGATGGTAAAAGAATCACCCCATATTCAAGTGAGTCATTGGGGAGTTATGTGGGGCACATATAAAGCTGATTAGCTTAATGAAAGTTCATGGTATGAGATTGGTGTGAAAAATATGTTATAACTATTTGATATGTTTACTAAAAATAAGTCATGCATCATCTTTGAGAGATTGTTTGTCTTATATAAAGAACTGGTGTTGACAAGAGAGGCTAGGGTTAAGTTATCAAACCAAAAATTAAACCAGAAAGATTGAGTGAAAGAATCATGCATTGGTATGTGACATAGATGTTGAATTTTATATATCTTTCTAGGAGGGCGAGCATTATTATGAGGTATGTATTGACATAGAGGATGTGACTGTTTAGTTTGGATAGGATGATTTTACACCAAGGGACATATAGTTTGTATATGAACTATTGGAAATCTTTAAGAGAAAAATAAGAAGTCATGCTTTTGAGGTTTATAATGTCCTACCCCCCTTCAGATTTGGAAAGGAAAAGAGTCTTATAGGAAATGGAATGCATATGTTTAGAGTTCCATAGAAAATATGTGCAAAGTTTATCTATGAAATTATTTCTTTTTGGTTGATGGGGATGCAATTAATGTAGTATGTAGGAATATACGATAAAATAGAAAGTGATAGAGAGGAGCTAGACCAGGCTGATAGTTTTGATTTGGTTTTGTCTATAATTGGATTCTAAACTGATGTGGTGATAGTTTTGTTGCTAAGCAGAAGGTCGAGGTATGTTGTTGGGAAGGAATCAATTTTTCATTTGAGTATATCAACATAGGAATGAAGGCTAGAAGAAGGGGTATGACAAGCGATAAGCGATGATTTTTTGTAATTAATCTAAAATCTTTTTTTTTTGGTCAGTCAAAAAGCGTGTTACTATAATCTAAAACTTTGGGCACTGAGTACCCCCTTACATGAACAGGAGCTAAAGAGCTCGACCAAGGATCTCATACCCCACGCAGGGGGTATTACACTATACCTAAAGATACCAGGAACCGAGAAAAACATCAAACTAACAAGACTAAAACCAGACATTCCTACCAGGAGAGCGATTGAAAACAACATGTAGATACATACAATAAGCCCACCCACAAATAGTAACTACCGGTTGCAACAAACAACCACCAGGAAGCCCAGCCTGGACCAGCATCACTCACTTCAGATCTTCCCAAATCGCCAGACCCATCACGATCTAACAACAGAGAACTGCAAGGCTAAGATGTTCGAAACAACCCTTCCTTCTTGGCACAGTGCCACCTATCTAATGGAAGCACCCACAATGTGTGGTCCTATGCCAAGAATTTGGGGTTCAACTAGCATCCGAACCAGGCATCAATCTGCTGATGTCCTGCAATAGAAATAACAACCGAAAACACCGTAGGGGTGTTCCTACACACAACACGGAAGGGGGACACAGGAAGCGCCCCAACAACACTTTGTTGTAGATACCTCCACGTTGTGGCCAAGGCCACCTAACGACTGAACAATATAGCGGATGAGAGCAAGGGCCCGATCACCTCCGCCCTGAGCCGGAGCACGGGACTGGAAGGCGAATGGGGGACCCGACCAGCGTCTCCAGCTAAACCGCATTAATCTAAAATCTTGAGATATTTTAGAAGATAAAAAGATTTCTTTTATTCTTAATGATGTTTTTTCTAGGATAGTTTGATGAAGATAAGAGTGTCATTAGCAAATGGTATATAATTATCTAGTATAAAGTACTAATGGTGATAGTTTCAAGAAGGCTATATGTGGTTGCCAATTGGACCATCTGGCTAATGCATTGGGTGACCATAATAATGATAAGCAGGGATAATGGGTCACCCTATTTATGGTCATTAGAGTTGTGAATGAATCCAAAGGGGGAGATATTTATTATGACTAAGAAGGAATCTAAAGTAAAAGATGCTTTAATCCAACTAATACGTTTGTTGTTGAAATCATGTCCTTCAAGGAACTGCTAGATCAAAGTCTTTCTCGAAATATACTTTTAACTTTAGGATAAGGGAATCCCTAGATTGATGATGGTGGACAATCTCATCTGCATTGAGATAGGAATCTTTCATATGTCTACCTTCAATAAAAAGCAAATTGGTTGTTGAGGACAATATTCCTTACATGTGGCAAGCCTAGACCTAAGATCTTTACCAATTATTTTGTAAGTACAACAAAGAATATTGATGGGTCTACATTCCAACATGTTATTTGGTTTATTAAATTTTGTAATAAGGGATATGTGTGTGGGTTTTCAATAAGAGATAAATATTATGATTTGCATACAGGTAATCCAAGATATCCTTGAAGATGTGTATAAAATATCCTAGTTGGTAGAATAAAATGAAACTAAGAAAGCATCAGATCCACTGGATTTATATGGTGTGGAATTCCTCTTGGGGAAAGGGTGTAGTTAGACAACTAGGGTGCATGACCCTGTGGTGTAGGAAAAGAGATTGGTTTAACTTTTGGGTAAGGTTGTGGTTGGTGGTGTATTGATTTAGAAATAAAGAGAAGTAATTCACAATCTGGTCAAAAATAGTGGGTTTACAGAAGGCACAAGAGTTGTTATTGAGGAGGGTGTTGATAAAGTCATAATGCTTATGGTAAGAGTAGGGTATTTGGAAGTAGGTCATAATTAGGTGCCCTCTTAGAGACATTTTATCATTGAGCATTATTCTAGTATATTTCTTGGTGCACTAGAAGGGAATCCATTGATTGGGAGTTCTGATAGAGGTGAAGTTGTGTGAGAGGGTTAGGGAGAGAGTGTAAGATAGGTCCAACTCCAAGATAGTTTTGTGAGTTGGAATTTTCAATCATGTAGAGAGATGAAGGTATTGGAGGCCCAATTATTGATGGAAAGGAGACAACTTTTAAGGTGTAGATTTACATTTTGTGATGGATTATGTAGATATTTATTGTATGTGTTGGTACATGCATGGAGGATAGTGTTTTTTTTGTGATGGATGTTTTAGTTAGAAACATTCTAAAATAAAAGTTTTGGACCAAAAAAAAGGTTTTGTGTTGAAGTTTACTGAGTTATGGTTGGACATGTATTTAGGACCAACACTGCATGTTGAAAGGCGATACATTGTAGACCATGCTAGGTTACATAGAAAATAATCAATTTTAACAAAATATGGGGGGGGGATCTATTGCTTATCCATGTGTAGTTACAAGTGTGAATACAAAGATCATTAAGTTTAAAGGTGGTAGTGAAGTAATTAAAGCGGATTGTATGTGTGTAGATATAGTTATGTAGATTGGAAGAATTAGAGGTGAAGTGAGTGATGTCGAGATCACCTCCCAAAAGTTTGGGTTTGGAAGAGAAACTAATTTGTAGCTGAGAAACCTCATTAAGAAAGAAACCATACTGATGGTTCACCCTACAAAATTGTAAGGGAACATGTCATGTTTGAAGGGAAGTCTAACAAAGTGATAGTGATGGAGTAGTTAAGGATGGTGTTATCATGTAAGGTAGATAATAGTTATTCCAACCCAGGATGATGCCCCACTAAGATTCAAAGTCCTAATTTGTAACCATGAGTTAATTCTATGTTGAATAAGAGACTGTAATTGTCTGTTGATAGAAAGTTCATTGTTTCTTGACCATTGATGACATCTATTGTGTTAGCATTGATATGGTATATAAAACGTTGTTTCCTTTTATAGATGACTAAATATTTAATATTGTAGGTGAAAATAAGCATAAAAACTGGTGAAGGAAGGTTAGGGAACAACCATTAAAGATGTAGATATCCAAAGAGCATGTTGTGGCCCTTCGTGTAAATGTTTTCACGTCCCATTAGATCATTGCAAACTAATTTCATGCAATTTTTTTTCATCTTTATAGGAGAAGACTTGACATAGGATGTCACAAAGGCTAAACAAGTCACCATATCATGCCATATGAGAATTTATTTTTTTAGTTGAGTGTTGTATGTAGGGTTTTTGGGGTCAAGTTGAGAGTTGTTTGTAGAAGAGTGTATGGAAGCATTATGAATGTTATGTGGTTTGTTGTAGTTGGTAAGAAAATAGCATGTAGGGGAAGGTTGAGGCAAACACAATGCCTACAAACAAGGAGCTTGTGTCTCCATCAAGGTAAGAGATTGGGAGGCAATCTTTTGAAGGAGCATGTTGAGGAAAGAAGATGTCCACTATCGTCTCATCTAAAGGCATGTGTGGAGGTGTTGATGGGGACTTATAGATCATGATGATTGTGGCTAGGTATTGGAGAAAAGTTCCCGTGCATGCATCATGCTCCTTTATGACTTTTTGGAGGTAAATAGGTAGAATATGCATGGTAGGTCTAGAAATGTGGATGGAAGTGGAGAAGTTGGATGTTTTCATCTAGTATGAGGCTTCAAAGAAGGTAGAGAAAGATTTTACAAGGGTTTTTTAGCCATAGGTTCCCATCTTTATGAAGCCAGTTGTTCAAGTTTTTTGTACATGAGGAAGAAAATTTAGATACAGGTTCGTGTGAGAGTGTTGGTACAACATAGATGTGAGAAGGGAGTGAGTGGTGGATTTATATTTTATATTTCTACGAGGATATCTACCATGAGGGTGATGAGCTTTGGAAAGAGGTTTTTCGGCATTTAAAGATCTAAAAGGCCCAATATAAACTTCCAAATGAAGGACAGTGTAAAGAGTAGTCAAAATAGAAGAGAGTTTCATTATAGTGGTACTTCGTGCCCAATATAGATAAGGAGTAAGAATTGTAGTCTAATTCTAAAGGGGGTGTCAAATCCAAACAAAATTAGATATTTGAAAGCTAAATCCATCAGATATTTAGTTTTCTTAAGAAATATGGATTCCAATATAGATAAGATCATAATACGTTCATACATCCACAAACATATATGTGAAATCATTATGCCTAGAGGACAAAAATGTGTCAACCACTTCCCCTTAACTTGAAGAAAACAAACAATACAAGGGGAAAATATTATGCATTTGTCACTCACAAGTAGTAGATAGATCCACTACCTAATCACCAATTAGATTTCATCGATAGTACATAATAAGGTTTTATACACAAGGACGTGACTATAGTAATGCCTAGCATTAAGAGTAGGCATTTCATAGGAATGTCATTTGAGAAGCTAATTAAACTAACTAGATTCTCTTACACGTAAGAAATTACTAGAATGTCAAATATTTAATATCTAAACCATCACTAGTACATATTCACCATAGAAAATGGATTTACCCTTAGATCGACAACATATGTCCAATGTTATTCAAGACCATATTATATTTTGCAAGGGACACAAAGAAAGATTTTGCGAAACATTATCTAGACATTTTCAAAATAAAAAATACAACTTCAAGTAGGATTCACTATTCTATTTACATACAAAGTGTTATCTGATCCATTATATACATATCAGTTCATTTGTATAAATTGCCCACACTATTATATATGGGACACATAAAATATTTAATGAACCATTATCTAATATTATAAATATAACACCACCAATTGGACTAGATAAATTATATGAAATGTTATTTAAAAGTCCTAAAATAAATCTTGTCGTTTCTACTTCTTGTTTAATTTAAAAACATACATATATAAATATATTTATTTTTTAAGGGTATGAGATATTTTCAAGTCACATGTGGTCTCCTTTCATGGTTGGAGTTTAAATTACATTTTTTAAAGATGATTTATAGATCTAAAATTTATTTTGTATTTTTTCACAATTGAAATATATTAACTAGTAAGCATAACTTCAATCTTATTACTAATATAGCACATATTTTTGTTTAAAGATATATTATTTCATTATATGTATCTTAAGATGAACATTTGGATGACCAGTATAGATAGAATCACAAAAAAGTATACTTCATCCACTTTTAAATATAATTCATCTATCTAATGACATGACATATATATCCCTTTTCATTGGATGTTTTCTACGATCTCCAATTGTTTATATATAATTAATTCTAATAAGTCTCTAATAGTTAGTTTAGATTCAATTTGCATATGTCAATTTAGAACTATATCACACACATGGAGCCAAAGGAAAATTAAGATATTGAATCCAAATTATAACATGTTCATGTCAAACTTCACACTAATTGATCTTGCCACCAAACTCGTGATCAGTTCCTAAGCAAGCCTCAAAGCTGAGAAGCCACATCAAAAAGAGCTCAAAATACAAAAAAAAAAATGAAATTGGTCTTAGCTAACATCATCTGACCTAACATGCAAGAATGATCCTTAAACAAAAAAATTTCCAACAAGATTCTAATACATAAATATAAACAAAGGTCCATCATGTTCATATTTCAGAATATAATTGTGTAGTTTTCATCATATGCAATTGTTACATAACAATATCATTTTCATTAGTTACAACTTAAGCATCGTATACAAGGCATATAGAAAAGTTGAGTCATGAATACATCATCATGTCGATCACCTTACTTAGGTTTTGAGTGTACATGGATGATTTTAAGACACCACAAGGCAAAAGATGCCCACCTTCAGCCCATTGCTGCTTTAAAAAAGGAGATTCCTCACAAAAAAAATCTAGGAAAGGTGCTAGAAACCTAACAATGTGCTAAATTGCAAGAGTGATACCAAAGTTGCAAAAATATATAAAAGGTATATTAGGGAAACCACATCAACAATGTCTAATATCTACATCAATATAGGAAACTCTCTAACAAACATTAACATATACAAGTCATGGTTGAGAAAAAATTATTATATGATGCATAAATTAACACTACTATATTGGTAGGTCAAACGACTTGATAACATATCTTATTATTAAGTTATTGATGATTCAGAATGTACTCTTCAAATTAGTAGTATTGATTGCAAAGTCCCTTTCCACAATAGAGAATCTTAGGAATATCATGTCTCACTAAGATATTCCCATGCCTCAGTCAATGCAAGTATATAAAGTACTACTAATCATGAAATGATCTTTTAAAGACTCAATAATTATTTTAAAATATTTACAAAATTGTATCAACAAGATAAAAAAAATTACAAACATGCTTTACATTGGAGTCTTGAAATCTTACAAATATGATTACAAAGTTTAGAATAGGAATTGACTCCTATCTAGTCTTCAATAGGGGATAGTTCATGCATCTCTTTTAGTCTTTCTTTGAATAATTTGTTCATGACTTCCCAGAGGGAACGAAACCACACATGGACCCCATGAAGAGAAAATATAGGTCAGCTAGGTTGGTACTAAATCCGATTATTGAGCTATTTCAAAAAAGAAGAGTTATGAGATCAAATCTAGGTAATATTTCTTGGTAGACTCTAGGAACAACAAAACATGATCTAGTTACCGTATTAGTTTCAAAAGGTACACTAATTCAAAGTGGTAACTAAAAAACAATAAAGTGATTCTCCAAACTAATATGAAGATTTTAAATGAATTGATTTTTCTCAAAAATTATATCAAGATATCAAATTATTTAAAATGAAAAGATTTCTCCATTGGCACAACCAGTCTAATATTTTTTCTTCGCTAGTATCTAGGTGCCTAGAATTCTCCCCTCTATGAGAGAACAACACTGTTTCTTGTTGGGGTAACCAGGTCTAGAGAGACCTCTAATTGTCCATTATCCATTGTGATGTTTTGGAAAATATGACACACCGAATCTAGTGAACCAAAGCTCTTCAACCAATATTTTGAATTTTTGTATCAATATCAAAATCAACCAATATTTCAATTATGCAATCATGTTCAGATTCAAATTAGTGGTAGTGACCTTCATCAAGAGGGAAAGGCTAATAAAAAAATTGGTTCACCACATTTGCAAAATTATGTAAATGAAACTCAAGAGGGAAATAAATAGTTCAATAAAGAATCTAGAATTTCATACCTTTATATCAAATAAGAGTCCAATATTTTTATGACAAAACATCTCCGAGAGTTGATGAAGAGAGGTATCTACAATTTGGAACAATATGGTTTCTATTGGCTTGGAATCAAGTCGGTTTTAATTTTCATTTTGTTATTCGTGATTAAGATTTCTATATAGGAGTTCCATTCATATTTATCATTATTCTCATTTCTTAGGGTTTCTAGCTAGGATATATATAATCATATTATATACTCAACTGGTATAGTGCATTTCATCTAGATTAGATACTAGATTAATTTTATTCTGCCTAGGCCTTAAATGTTCATTTACTAATATTTTCTTACTAGAATACCTACGGTTTCTATTTCAAATTCCTCAATACATACACAACCATATGATCTTATCAAAGTTTCAAATATGTGTATTAATATATATTTAAATGGTTGATAGGAATTAGTTTCATTAAACACTCTTCTTATATTTTCCCTTTATATCATATGTCTGTAGATATACATATCTAGGGTAGGAGTTCATATAAAGCCTCTAGTTGTGTTTTCAATATTCTTTGGAGTGAAAATCTATAGGGTCCATAGAGACCATATCCTCATTTATAGGATCCCAAGTCCCCGAATCAACCAAAAGTTCAATTCTATCTGAACTACTCATTTTCTAATGGTATCACACTATTCACAAATATTCATTTTTGACTAATTTTTTATATAATTTAATCAATAATTGTTTTTGCATTGAACCCATAAATGTCTGTATTTTTTATTTATATCAAGATCATCATATCTTACCCTTAAAGCCTCTAGTTGTGGTTTCAATATTATTACTACATTTACCAAGTATCTCTATTATTAACATACCAACATATACATATGTTAGTGTTTGTACATAGAGTACTATGAATTGATCTAATTTATAAATATAGAGATTATTATTTATGTTAGGATGTTACCATCATCAATTTATTCCATATTATCATTGAATACCATATAATAGAAAATTTTATACTAATTTACATTTTTTTGGAGCTTTCAGTATCCATAAACTAATGTACATAGTCCTATGTAGATTATTATGATTTATATTTTAGGATCATCATAGTATGGACTAAACCATCATTTAAGATATACTCCATCAGGATATACTAGAATTACCTAATATTTCATATTCATTTATTAACTTATGTGTAGTAGCATTAGGGTTATTAATCATATACATTGTTATAGTGACTATGTAATGTTTCTTAGGTACCTTAATCACCATAAAATCAATTGAACATATTTCATATTATATTATCACAATCTATTCAATAGAATTTGTAAAAGGGGGAGGTTAGGAGTAACCTATTGGGTGATATGTATAAGAATGACATATGGATGCATATTATATGGATCAGATCCCAAGTGACTCCTCTATATTAGCATGTTCTTGACCTCCTTGGAGCATACTTGACGTTCTTCCATGGATTCTTTGTTGAGGAAGGTGGAGAAGATGTAGGTCTGAAGTCCAAAGTTGTTGTGGGGGTTGCTTGTGAGATGGTGAGGCTGAAGGGGTATTGGTAGATGTTTGTGCATGGTGTTTCAGTTCATCTTCCTTTTTGTCCATGATATTACTAGGGCAAACATGGAGTCCTAAATTCAAGAAGTTTGAGGTTTTTTGACAGGTTCCTTCGATCAATATAGGTTGAAGACTTCCTCTCCTTTCTTTAGATCCTATAGGTCTTTGGGCAGGTATGCGAGGTGCTTGCACATTCAGAGTGTTCTCGAAGATGATGTTGGGTAGTTGTACTTGATTGGATGGACTAGAGGTATCATTAATGTTGAATGCAAGTGGAAACCACACCGGTCCTAGTTTGATAGGTAAAGGGTAAAGGATGATGTCCTCTCTTCCAAAATAGGAGATGCATGAATTCATTAGAAATGGCAATGATGGATAATTGCAGGGTTGCAGGTTGTGCTCATCGCTCAAGGAGATTGGGGAGTAAAGTATCTTGAGGGAAGCATCACTAAAGTTGTGGCGGTCATCATGGGACTATCCTGCAACTAGGAGGATCCGGAGGGAAAGATGATTGTAAATTATATTGGAGTAGGAGGTGTTGTCCCTTACTCGAGGTGTCCATTTCTTATACATGTAAAGGGGTGATTCTAGGGCTTCAAAGGGTAACTAGAGATGAGGATGAGGAGAGAAACAAATACTGGTCAGAGGAAAACATGATCAATAATGGAAGAGCACTGTCGTTTTCTTCGGCTTGGGATAAAGAGATATGGAGGCACCCTTTTGGAGTTTAGGAGTGTTTTTTGTGGTCATTTGGGAAGAAGAGGGGTTCTTGGATGTGATGACGTTGAAAGACACAGAGGAGGAGTAGGTGAGAAGGAACTGTCCCTCACCATTTCTCTTGTGATGGATGATGGTCGTGGAGAAGATGACCTGTGCACGTACGTTTCCTGGCTAACTGGTCGAGTTATTTTTTTTCTTTTTATTAGTTATTTTAAATGAATTATTTTATTCATTTCTCTAGGGTACATTAAGGTCCTAATTAACTCAAACATTTTACTATGGTTTTATGTTATTGGGTATTGATTTCTAAAAATATAAAACCTCCATTTTTATCAACCCAACCTTCCATATTGGATTATACTCATAATTTATGCCATTACTAATAATAATTTGTCAAAAATATATTTGGGTTTGGTTACAAAGCCACTAGTTCACAAAGTAGTATATTATTGGATTGAAGGCTTTAATCCATGTATTACAACATCATAATTTCAAATTCTACCAAATGTGGTGGAAATGATTCATAAAGATGAAGAGTAAAATTTTTAGATGTTACTCAATTGAGAAGACATGAACACCTTGGGACATTAAGAAATTCAACTTGCATGAGATTGATATCCAAGGACAAGAAAATGGATCAAATAATAAAATGAACTTTAATTGATGGACAAATTTGTAAATGGGATCAAGTTAGGGAAAGATTAGGAATTGCAACTCAAAATAGATTTAGCACTCAGATTCCAGTATGTTACAAATCCACGTCAGACAAAAGTTCTTTGTAATGATTTAGGATGTTGAACCTACATATATAACATATATCACATCATTTTAATATATTTTTAATAACACGATAGTATAGACATCAAACAATAGGAGCTATGGCCTCAACTAGACTCATGAATTTAATGAATCATATATTTTTGTGGATACCATACCTCATATGGATTCTTAGTAACATATGTATTAAAAATGTACCACTATGAGTTAAAGAAACACATTTTTCACTTCAATGAATGGAAACACTAGAGAATTTATTCATTGCCCAAAATAGCTACATGACTAGAGTTCCAATGATTAAATTAATCTAATTATTCCTATTTTGTGTCAAAAAAACACAAAATATTCTACATTTAAATTACAATGTTCCAGCATTAATTACAAGAAACTTTATATTACTTCCACATGCACATTCAAAACCAAAATTTTCTCTTTTTACCGTACATTTGTCTATATTACAAATTGGGATCAAAATCCATTCCAAAAATGAAGTACTCATTAGATATATTTAGGAAAATTTTATGAAAAATATGATGTGACAATTTAGAGCAAGATGCATGTTTAGCGCATAGATTTCAGTTAGTGGGTAATCAAAATGTTTAAGAATATAGCTTTTGGTCATATATCAAGAATAAAAATATATATTTTCTAAACTTTCACCCAAAACCATCCTAAAAAATATAGCTTTTGGTCATATATCAAGAATTTAAGTGACATTATATGTTAATGGATAAATATTGCACCCAAAGTTTACCATTAATGATCCATATCACTCACCTTAGAGAAAAAACATATAATTTAAGAAGAATCCTAAAACCTTATCTTAAAGAATCACTTTTCAAGATCCAAACAACCAAACTCACATGCACTAGATCCAACTAGGCCAAAGAAGTTACTTTAGGAACAAGTAGTTTCCACTAAATGTTCCTAAGAACTTTGATCAAGAAGGTAGAGAGGAAATAAAATATGATAAAGAATGATAGTAAAGAAAGTTACTTAGATTAAATTTCTACTAGACGAGGAAGGTGATTCTAACATTGGATCCTTCAAATCATGAAAATTCACCAACATGCAATGGGTTTCATATAAGGACCTCTTTGGAATGATGTAGTTTATACATGTGATGTTCAATTTCAATGTTTTCATGTTTTGTGATGTTTGGTAGGAAGCAATGGGATACAGCTGTGTGAATTACAACAACACTGCACTAATAAGTTGGTCCTAAAATTTAGGAATTTATTTGGCATCGATTTAGTGTGTGGACATGTAAGTTCACTAGATGTTAGCACACTCTAGATATTCTATATTCACACTGGTGGTTGTGATGGATAATCATTTGCTAAACATGAGATGCCTTGTTAACAATCATGCCACCAATAGTGACAAGTTTGTTTGTCAACAACGTGTTTGCTAATTACAGCTTCGTCTCTAGAAGAAGGATTCATCTATATTAGAAATTGTTATGTTGTTATTATTCTTTGATATACCAAACAATTACAATAAAAAGTAAGGAACTTACAATACATCATACCAAATGGATTTTTACATGTTTAAAAAATATTATTTCAATTTTTTGGTTTTTTAATTTACTGGACTACGTATGAGTAAACCCTACCAAATAGGGCGTAAAATAGGAATTCCAACTCATGAACTCATCCATCTCCACAACAACCAAAAAAATATTCAAATATTTCTTTGTGTCCATATATATAGGTAGGTTTGATAAAAAATTATTTTATCCCAAAAATGCATTGTTTTAGACATTAATGACCTTCCATAGAGTGCATCGACCAAAACCAAGCTGCAACAACCCAAACCTAGTTGACCTAACCTAAAATAGTCTGACCCAATCCACACAGGGATGAATCAACCCATCTTGGACCCGCATCGACTACCCATAATGTGGTTTTGGATTTTGTGTTGGTCTACATCAATTGTCCACATTGGTAGATGTAACCTAACCTAGTCTACATTGACACTCACATTGGTCGATGTGAACCAATGTGGGTCCATTGACTATGTACTCCAATAGAAATCACATAGAAGCATCCCAATAGAAATCACAACCATCAATTGATGCCATCTAATAACCTTTTTTCAAATATTTTTTTTAAAAAAAGTCATTACAACAAAAAAATTCCACATCATCACTAAAGCACATAAACTATATGCGTAACTTATTAGACATATTTATTTTATTATTTAAATAAAATAAGAAGAAATCACATAATTAAATAAATAAAAATCAAAGGTAAACAAATGGGTATGAACTGTCATATCCACGCTGAATGATGTGTTCAATGGAGGAGTGATAGATCAATGCATATTTACTTACAAACCACAAATTACAATTGTCTATAAATTATTATCCCCCTATGTTTGATCAAATTCTCAACCAATATTAATCTAGAAAATTGATATCAATCAAGAATATTGTTTGATATTCCCAAACCCAATCCACATGACTTTATAGACTACTATACTAGACTTTTTTCATTTTGGCCAATTGACAATTATAACCTCTATGACCATGGGGTTTCCAGATATACTTGTCAACCCCTATATAAACTCAAAACCCACCACTAGGGAAGGGGCTTCCATCCTAGTTCTATATTTATCATGCTTGGAGGATCCATTTCACCTTCACCTCTTACCTCCTTTAATCAGCCTCCAAGTCAACTTTCACTTTCTTCATGCTTCCATCACCCATATATTTTCACCCTTCAATCTCCCACATTTCCAACTTCTAAGCCAATTCATTAATGAAAACGAATTGTAGGTGATTTGAATTGAATGACAAGGGGTCCAAGGAAATAGTAGAACAATATGCTTCTCTATACCTAACAAATACTCACCAACACAACCTTTGTTTAATTAACAAAGGAACTTGTCTAATAAATAATCTCTATTATATATGTAGTATGACTAATAAATACAAGGTAAATATTTGATAAAATTAATAATATATATGCCTTTGTGAAGGGAAGAGGAAAAAATCAATACATCACAAGTGTCTTGGTGACTTATATAACTTTAATATCTAGCGTACATGAATGTAAAAATCAAGGTCATATGATAAGAAAATTATTGTATTACCTTAAATTATTAATTCTATAGGAATAATTATAATCTTATAATAAGATCACTCATTACATGATTACCAAAATATAATCATTTATGACTAGTCCAGTTTTAGTGAAGCTACTTCTTGAGGTCCTACATTTTCTATATTTCTTTATAATGTAGAATTTTATTTAATATTGGAGAAGGACTTTAGGTTGAATCATCCTCTACTACTACCTATCCATGGAAGGGTATTAGTGGTACATCTACTCACCATTTTGAAAAGAAATTTGTTCATGATGCATGAGTGAAATAATATCTAGATAAGGATCAACATCGTCTAGTTCCTCATGATCCTTACTAAGCATTAAAAATCCCATTACAAAACTCCTAGTTTCACATGGTTTACTCTCTATGGCACTCAAGAGTTTTAAAGGTTTAGTGGATGTCATTGACACCAAAGGAGAAAATTAGAATGTTGAAACAAGGCAGACTACTCCTAGGACAAGAGGTAGGGGGTATTACATGAAACTGAAAAATGTATACCTTCATATTACTTACATTGTATAGTTTATAGAGCTTCCAAATATATTTTTAACAACAATATTTAAAAGAATTTATTACAATATATTGACGTGGCACCAATTTTTTTAATAAAAAATGTATAAGCATATATATTTTAAAAGAACTATTTGTCTCAAAATTTTCAATTTTTTAAACTTTACTCAAGAGATTTGTTTTATTGATTTTTAGAATTCAATATTCATACAATACATGTTGAACAAAATACTTGAATGTGTAGGTTTTTCGGGAAGGGTTGTAGTAGAATTAAAAAAAAACTCCTTCTAATTTTATCCTAGATGTCAGATCCATTGGATCTATAAAATGTAGATGAATAAAAGACATAGAAAGGATAAAGTTTATACCTTAGTGCACACTAATTGTCCAATAGCTACACATGTCTTTGTCAATGAAGAATTCGATCTTTCAGATGTAGATAATAATTGGCCACCAAGAAATCCAAACATAGAATCTAGATTGACCACTGAGCTATTGGAAAATTGTCTTCTTCATAGCACCTTATTTTTCATATTGTAGAATAAATTCTCCTAGCCTCCGGTTGTATGACTTGGCCTCTACTTTGACCACACAGATGAGGCATAATGTGTTGCACCACTTTGGCCACCAAGTCAAAGTGGAATGAGATTTATTGATGTGTCAGTGGTCCTCAAACTCCCTTTCTTTTGCTATCTTAGGCATTACTTTTTGGGACAACTTCCTCACTCTCTAAGAGAGAAGTGACAATCAACTTGTCTCACAAGTTGTCTCAAGATCTATATTTATCCTCTGAGATGATTTATTTATTTTGGTAGATTGAATGTTGCTTGAGCTCACTGACTGCTCGAGGGTGGAGGTTGATCATCACATGACCGATTGATTATTGCTTGGCTTGGTGGGTGCTCGAGCATGGAGGTTGAGCATTAAAGTTGTTGGTGGACGTCAACCTTTGGTAGTCGATCTAGAGGTTGATAGATGAATGGTTGACTGAAGTGATATACCAAAGGAGGTGGAATGGTTGTTGATGCTCGATAGGTCTCTTTTGATAATGTAGTTTTAATCAAGTTAGAGCCTATAGTTGTTTATTGACCTAATAGGGCCTCGATAGGAATTAATGATAATTGAGCTTATACTTTGGCATATGATTGCAGAGTTCGAAGGTTGATCAAAAGGTCACTCAAAGGAGGTCGTCCATGGTCTTGAATGAAAACATGTTGATCCTCTAGCTTCTGGACATGTCCAAAATACGGTTTTGGCCGGGGCGCTTCTCTGCACCTTGTAAGAGGGCATGTCCAAAATACGGTTTTGGTTGGGGTACTTCTCTGCACCTTGTAAGAGGTGTCCTCCTCTTGACTCCTACCTATTAAAGGGAAGAAAGGACCTCCTAAGTCACATTGGTATGGATGGTTGATGTGTCATCGCAAACACACAAAATTCACCAGAGAAAAATTATCCCTAGAGTTTAACCTTAGATGGCTAACCAATTTACTTGTGAACAAGTGTATTGATGTGATACTTAAGTATCAATCCTCAGAAAAAATGTGTTGAGAGAAAAATCAAATTGAATTACAATGAACAATATTCAAACAAAGATTTATGGAGAATAATTAATCTAAAGCAAGAAAGTAAATTTCTGAATTGATATGAACAACTAAAGGAACAAAATTAAATTTCACAAATTGAAACTAAGTTCTCAAAAAGAATTTAAAGTGAAGAGAGAAAAGATAAGAAGGAATCAAGTGATTAAGATTGATTCAGATTTTATGAATTGTCAAAAGTCCAAGTTTTGCCACCCCAAACTCCATAGTTAAATTAACAACTTTTAAAGTCCCCTTTCTGGATATTCTCGTATTAGGACCAAGGAGATCTATCCTCATCAGAATCAGATCCCATTGTTTAAACCTTCCTCAAACATGTGGTCATGGATGTTTTGATTGTCCTTGTATAATCGTCCAATGTATTCCGATAATGAGTCTCTTCAAGGAACACATGAGTCTTGTTTGAGTGTTTAGTCCATAAGTTCAAGGTTATATTGTCATGGTTCATAAGTATCATGGAGCATGACTGGTCAGATCACATTCCATGTTTTTAAATAGATAAGAACACATCTTTAATATCTTTAAAGGGGGTTGAAGTTTTCTAAGATAAGATATGGAGATCATGGGCTACTCCCCATGTCCCGATAAAGAGGGAACTACTCAGACATAATGAAAGTGGAACAAGAATAGAATATGAAAAATTGGATCATTTTCATTGCAATCTCCCCTCCTTTTCTTGGGGAAAGGAGGGGAAGGAAACCCTTGAGATAAGGCTTGGTGTTAGTTATCATTGTATGTCTTGGATTTTGAGTCAGTTGACTCAGGGGAATGAGTCACTCCACTAGTGTTAGTTCTTTACTTTAGGTCAAAGTCTTTTGGTCGAACTTTGACTGCTTTAGTTGACTTTTTGACTAGGTCGGGGGCACAGGTTGAGCAGTTGGTGGAAATGAGTTGCTCAACTGGTATCAAATATGTGCCCTAATCTAGCTAGCAGTCCCGAGGAAGTGAGTACCTCAGAGTTTCCGATATCAATGAGTTGAGTGACTAGAGGAAGTGGGTCACCCAACTAGAGTATCTAGAAACTGATATTTGCAGTGGTCAGGTCGACCAAGTGGCATGAGTCAGTTGCTCGACTGAGAGACCAAAAATGGACTGAAGGGTTCCGATCTTGGGCCTTATTGGTTTGAATTCACCATTTTCTTCTTCTATTTTCTTAAGGGGCGGAAGAAAACTTGAACTTTGAATTTAAGAAGTAACAAAATGCATGCAAATCCTAAAAAATAGGAAAATAATAATGAGAATTCAAATAAAAGAAAGAAAATCATGGAATTTGCATTTAAAACCTAAATTTGAAGGAAAAGAGATAAACAAGCCTAATTAAAAGATCTAAATAATGCAATAAAAGGTGATGGATATGCATTCATCAAAATACCTTTAGCTTGTTTGTTGCTAGTCTAGAGCAACACAAAATCATAGACACCTAGAAAATTATAATAACACCTTATTCATCTCATTCACATAGAAATATATTGTTCTAACCACCTTCTTAAGGCCAAGCACCTTGATTTCCTAGAACCACAAAGATAGTTTTTTAACATTCTTCATTCAAACTTTTCTTCAGAACTTGCTTCTATTTTGAAAACCTTGCAAGGAATTAGATGTTATATCCCTTCAATTATTAGTACTCTCACATATTCATACGAAAAGTTGCACAAGACCTGGGTTCATAACTTTAATGGGGTTATGTAGATTCTCATGGACAAAAAAGTGGAGCGCAAGGAGGTATGGAAGGAAGCATCCCTCCTCTATTCAACTTGAGATCTTTTATTTCTTTGTTTGTAGTTACATTGACCGTATGTTTTCATGTTCTCTTTGTCATCTTTTCTTGATGGTACACCTCTATTAAATTTATGAGTGGATAGGATGAAGAGAAAGAGGGAGAAGAAGGAAATGTGCTATCCTCCAACTTTTTTGAGAATAGTGCTAATTGAGGTCTTAGATGACAGGCGCTTTTTAACAAAATGGTGTTATGATAAAATTGCAAGGGATTCACTTCCATTAAGAGGATACAATGATTACAAGTATATCAATACTAGCCGACTACATAAGGGCTATATTGCATAAAAAGGAAAGAAAACAAAAACAAACTAACTAGTACAAGCAAACATAAAAGAGAAATATGTTAAAAAAAGGGAAGATAGAGGGGGTGAAACGAAACATACCACTCACCTCCACCCCAAAATTAAGATTTTGCTCGTCCTAAGAAACTCCATGTTTGAGATGGAGGGAAGAAGATAGGTAAGTTGCCTCCTAAAAAGTGCCCTTTTTAACATCGCATGTCCGATGACTGAGTGGTCCACTATGGAGGAGAGACAATTGAAGATTCTGAGTGATGATTGTATTTACCTTGTGGCTATAGACACTTCCCCATTCCTGTTACTTTGATCCTGATACAAATGGCATGAAATTTGTCAGAGTATGAAGGAAAATAGTTTGAGTCATACCTTATTAGTTCCCATTACTGGATATATGATAATGAATGGGGAGGTTGCTAAAAGTTATTAGGATAAGGTGGAGGATTGACTTATTGGCATCCTATCATTATGGTGATTAGGGTCTATGTGAGATGGATCAAGAGGTTGGTATATGGGGATTTGACAACTTGCGTCCACATAAGATTCTCCTAGGACATATAGTATTATCAACTCATGAGACAAGTATGGGGTTTCATAGATTGCAACCTGTTGTGGAAAAGGGGGTAGGAGTTTGTGGACCACTTGGGTTTCAATAGGGAGATTTAGATGAGAAGGTTCTTGTTGAAAGATCGGCTCTTGGATATGCTAGATAGGATGTGTAAGACAAAAGTCAAGAGGGAGTGGTTCCTCTTCAATGGCTGAGGATGTTGCTTCCTAAAGGGGTTTCTTCTCAAGGGATCATTATGTTCATCAAGGGTAAAGATCATTTTGAGGTTCCCTACTTTAGTTGAGAATTCTTACTGAAAAGTGTTGAGGTGAATGTAGAATTGTTGGATCTACTCATCGTCAAAGTCAGATTCAATCAGGTTTGTAAGGGCTGATTGTAATGGATCATCAAAAACTTCCCGCTCCTGACGAAAGTTCCAAAGTTCCAAAGTTTTCCATCCAAGGTGCCAAAGTATAGTGCCCATTTAGATCTCTATCAAGGAGTAGGCAGTATCTAGAAATATTTGACCAAATATAAGGGAATAATGAAGATCCTTCTTAATATCCATGATAACAAAATCACAGGGAACATAGGCTTCCTTTCAAACCTTGACGGGGACATCCTCGATAATGTACATTGACTTAGTCATAGAAGAATCTACCAATTGGGTGGTCATTGTGGTGGGTAGCATATCGAAAAACCCTCGTCTCTTGCATGGATTATTGGGCATAATTAAAATACTTGCACCTAATTCAGCAACCCTTTGCGACATGTATTATTAACCAAAATAGAAATGGATCCCAAAGGAGTCTAGATCTTTCTAATTCTTTTGCATTTTGTTTAGAAGGATGTCAAAAGTTGTCCTCTCAAGCTTGACAGTCTCATACTTTTCAGTGGTGTACTTCTGAGTCAATAGAGTCTTGAAATACTTTGACCATGCGGTCATCCCTGCAAGCACATTAAAGAAGGGGATCTCGACATGGAGTTTCTTCATGGTATCTTTAAACTTCATGAATATGGTGTCGGGTAGAGTCTGCTTAAGATGTACTTGATAAGGCAGATGCGGAAAGTAGACTAGTATGTCAGGATCTATGTCCTCTATTGGTGAAGTTTCCATGGTAGGAGATTTCTCCAAAATGCCAGTGGTTGTTTCTTTGGATAGTTGATCTCTGTCAATCATGATAGTATCATTGTCGTCAAAATCAATAAAGTGGCAGAGGGTTTATAGGAGGTGGAGAGGTTTGAGGAAGATTTTGAAGGGGTAAGTAGGATACACATTTCTAGAATGAGTGGAGAGAACCTTCAATCACTCAGGATGTTTTGGGTTGTTCTAGGATGCCCGACAAATGTCCCTTTCGGAGGGCGTTGGTTGGAAATGAGCTGCACAAATTGAGAGTCAATTGCCTATTGAAATGACATCTGGGATTGCATTGGTTCTTTCAATTTTGAGAATTGTGTATCTCTAATGGAGGTGGGTGTTGACTACTGCACATGTTGTTGCGGTTGCTGCTCCCGTGAAACTTGATAGAGGTTCTGAAATTTTTGTCCATGGATTTGGAAATTTCCATGGTATTGTTTTGATTTTGAATGCAAGTAGGGTGGTGGGTGATCTTGGTAACTCATTTGAGGAGTCAATTACTGGATTGAATTTCCACCACCAAAGGGGTTTCCATAATGGAGACTAGTATGACTCCTTGCTTGATTAGGATCATAATAATCTTATACAGGAACGTTGTGAATGGAGTTGAGGTCCCCCATTTGTTTCCTATCTCCATTTTGCATGTTGTGCAACATTTGTCACTACTGTGTGGAATGATAAAAAACATGGAAAATGGTACAAAGGAATTCGGTAGCATATTGAGATGGAGGAGGTCCCCATCCTTGAGAAGTGTATAGGGTGGAATCTAGTCAGTCTTGTTTCAAGGTAAGTAGCTTGAGACTCTCAACAATTGATTAGATCTTAAACTATCCTCATCCTGGGTGAATTTAGGAACTCCTTCTTGCTCTTGATGGGATTGGGATCGAGTCTCAATTCTTCTTTTTACTACCTCCCAAGCACTATCAAAATTATGGCCCATGATGGTAGGTCCTCCCCGGGGGACCCGGGTTCGAACCTCCCGTTGCGCACAATATTTACCACCCTTGTAGTCATCCAGGCTCTGGCATGCTCTTTGAGGGAGGGGGGAGACTAATATCTCTCCTAATTCAGAAAAAAATGTATGGCCTATGAAATTTCCTCTAGAAGAGGAATCTACGATTAAAACTTTGGTGTTTGGATCGATGCCTCTATAGAATGTCTCAATCAACTACACTAGGGGAATGATATGGTGTGGGCGGTGGGAGAGAAGATCCTTGAACCATTACCATGTTTCATCTAGTGTTTATTTTAGAGTCATATTAAATTTAATGATCCCCCCCTTTTGATAGGTGAGGTATGGGGGTAATACTTTTCAAGGAACATGGACCTGAGGGCCTCCCAAGTTGTGATGTGATTACCTTTCATGGAATTGTACCATGAACTGGTGAGATTCGTCATACTTGAAAAGTCTAAATTTGAGGGCATCATCTAAAATTTGTGGACCTTGAACAAAGAAAATAGATCAACAAAGAGTTGGAGGTGGTCTTGACAATTTTTGCCAACCTTCCTAAAAAGGTGCTTGCTTGAAGCATAATAATCCAATACATGTGGATTTCAAACTGTAGAGAGGTCATAGTAGGAGGGACAAATGGATGTAAGGCCTCGATAATCAAAGGAATTGACAAATCCTTGGGAAGGTTTTTCCATTCTAATTCCTTGGAAGCCTCTAAGGTGGTTGTTGTGGTTTCTCTATCAGCAGGTATGGCCTCAACAATTCTTCTTTGAATATATGCTTCATTAGCCATTCTGATTCAATTGGCATGATTCACATGATAGAAGGTTATGTTGATTTCTAGATCAAATGATATATTACCTAAGCTATTTAGAGGAAAGTGACAGAAATTGGGTTATTTTAAGGGAATAAGATTGAATATTAATAAGTAAGACAATTTTATAGAAAAATGTACTATTGGAATGAAAACTTGGTAGAAGGAGGAGTTACACTACTAGAATAGGACATGGAGGTTAGAGAAAAGAAAAGAAAAAAGAAAAAAATATGACAATTCTAATTATTCAAAGTAGTTCGGACCCAAAAAAAACTTTGTTTGTCGTCCCTCACAACGACGCCAAAATTTGATGTGTCTCCGTGAACACACAAAATTCACCAGAGAAAAACGGTCCCTAGAGTTTAACCTTAGATGGATAACCAATCCAATTGTTAACAAATGTATTGATGTAGCACTTAAGGTATTGATCCTCAGTAACAACGTGTCAATAGAAAAATCAAATCAAATTATAATGAATAATATTTAAACAAAGATTTGTGGAGAATGATTAATCTAAAGAAAGAAAGTAAATTATTGAATTAAAATGTAGAATTGAAAGGAACATAATTAAATTGCAACAATTGAAATTAAATTATCAATAAGAATTTAAAGTGAAGAGAGAAAAGAGTAGAAGGAATCAATCTGTTAAGATTAATTTAGGTTTTATGATTTCTTGGAATTTTGGGTTTCACCACTATGAACTCCATAGTTAAATTAGCCACTTTTAAAGTCCACTTTTTAGACACTTTCATATTAGGGCAATGGAGATATGTCCTCTTTAGAATCTGATCCCATAGACTAAATGTTTCTCAAACTTATGGTCATCTGTGTTCTAAGTTTCACTATTCAATCATCCAATGTATTTCCATAATGGGTCTTTTTGAGGAATACATGAGTCTTGTCTGAGGTTCTGGTCCAAAAGTCCAAGGTTATATCATCATGGGTCATGACTGATTATATTACATCCCATGTTATTAAACAGATAAGAACACATCTTTTTATATCTATAAAGGGGTTTTCAGTTTTTTAAGATAAGATATGGAGATCATGGGGCTACACCCCATGTCCTAAAAGAGAGGGAACTATTCAGATATAATGAAAGTTGAACAAGGCTAGAGTATGAAAAATTGGATCCTTTTCTTTTGAGTTTCCACTCCTTTTATAGAGGAAATATAATATCCTCAAATTTTAGTAAATTTGATTCTATTAATATAAAACTTGATTTAATAAGCAAATTCCATAATTATAATTGATAATTTAACAAAGCTATCCACTTTATGGCTTGGGTTTAACCCATGGCCCAAGTAAGGACCATGAGACTATTTGCTTTGCAAATAAGTCCTTGAGGCACAAGTTTTAGAAATAAAATGGAATTCATGCATAAATAAATAATAATGGCTTTATGGGCTGTTATATAATTAAAATATGAGACAATGGCATGTTTCCAAGATATTCTAAGATAAGGTGTGACTTAGATTATTAGTGGAGTAATTACCTAATCTTGACTTGAAATTTAAGTTGTGGGCATCAAATATGTATATTTTGATCAGACTTTTGGAATAATTAAAGATAATAAGAAAATTAAGAGGATTCTAGAATTTGATATAAAAAAGATTTTTCAAGTAATGATGGTAATTGATTTAAGAAATAGTTTGTAGAGAGAGAAAAGGATATCAAGAGGTATCCTTTTGGCATCAAACTTGTCCCAAAACAAAATTATAATAAGTTAAAGAAAGTATCCAATTTTGGGACCAATCAAAGTAAAGATGAGAGAGAGATATGAATTACTTAGGTTTCCATAATCATGATATACAAGTAGGTCCCAGGGATACATAATAGGAAAATAAGTCTTTTTGTGCTCATGGAAAGTAGTCAAGATAATTTTATGGGTAGATAAACCAAATATAGGAATATGGGGAAAATTGAAAAGATTCTAACATATTTTGTAGTCTAGGTAATTTTTTTGGTAATTGTTTATATTTGCCTTAGAAACCAATTTTTGGATGAATAAGGGGGTAATTTAAGGATTTTTTTCTTTTGCAAATGGGAGATAACAATATGAGTAGAGTTCTAAAAAAAATATGGTTTTAAATGGAGTTATAATGAGAAAGATATAAGTACTTTCCTTTTTTGGGGTTCTATCTTAAAAGTATAAGAAAGTAAATAGAAAAAACCCCATAGATAGTGTTCTCCTCCTTGACAGTTTTGCCTCTTCATTCTCTCTCTCCCACAAGTGACAACCCAAACCCTAGAAGTCACCCTTGTCCTCCTTTCTTCTCCAAAACATGACAATTGTAGTAGCAGGACTTGAATCCAGTCCCGAGCCATGAGGTGAAGTGCTTAGGTAACCATGGTAGAACATGACCTTCTTGAGAGTGCCCATATCCTCATTCTTCCTCCCACGAATGCACGGTGATGCATCTGGACATGGAAAATTCTTCACGACCATACACACCTTCATACCTTCGTTCTCGATGGCCATGGCACCTCTAGCTCAACCCAAGATACTGCCAAGTCTGGTGAGGATGTGTAGAGATGCTCAGACCCCATGTTGATCCTATGTAGGCAAGAAGTAAGGGAGCCGATGCGGTAGTCAATTCGCTTAGGGAAGGAGTCCAACTTTAGTGTGAGGAAGAGGAAAACTGGGGGGGGGGGTCAAATGACTCAAAGACCCCCGCGAGCACACTTAAGGAACAAGGTCACGAGTGTCTATTCCCTTGTACCTAAGCCTTCCTTGGAGTTTAATAAAGTAAGCAATAGTTTTTGATGTGTCAAGACTCGATTGGCTCAAAGTTTATCTTACGAATATTCTAGAAATTTATTGGTAGATCACGTAATAACAAAAGTATATATCGAATAAATCATGAAAATGAGAGGAACATGAATAAAATAGATATAATGATTGATTCTCTTCATAACTCAAAAAGTATAGGGAATACAAAATGGATCAATGTTTTATACATGAAAACCCTAGAATTGTTGATTAAGATGTTGAGTACACTAAATGCTCTCAATTCATGTTATAATTAGATACTGCTAAATATAATGAGAATTCAAGATGATGATAATAATGACGAGCATATTTAGAGTTTCTAAGTGGATAAAAATACACATAAAAATAGGGTTTTGAAACCAAAGCTCATAACTTTCTAATGCCATGCTATTAGTGCTCATAATTGAATCTAAGTGTTCATAATGCAAGTATATAATATATCTAATAATTTGGGTTTCACCTAATTTTTATTATGTGACGAAATTAGGGTTTATATCGTTACTTGTAACCCTAAACCCTAGATTAGGACCGAAGTAGGTTTAATCTGAATATTGTGGTGGTGACACTTTAAGATATATATAGATGCATATTAAATGTTGATATCTTGAATTCATCTTTTCCTTCTTAAATGGAGGATATACTTAAAGTATGTGAAGTATGATTGCATGATCTTCATGATTCTATATTGATGTACATGGTTATGATTATGGATACTAGCATTATTGAGTTCTAGTATTTGTTGCGGATTTCTCAAGGATTGATGAAATAAACTATTGGATGTTTGTTTACATTCTTCTCAATTATAATGCCACTATGAGTATCCCATAAAGTTAGATATCTGTCATGGAACTGTTCTTACCCCAATCCCAATCCCACTGCCTAGACAGTAGAAAAAGGATTGAAGCGCCCGTCCATGAGTGGCCCAATAAGATCAATCACACTGGCATATACAATAAGAAATAAATAACTCAAAAACTGGATAATTAAAGAACAAACTAACCCAATATGGAGATATAGCCGATTTATCTTTATCATCAGAGTGTTTGAGTGCGGAAGCGATCTTATTCAATATTCCATTTGTATTGCCTAAAATCAAGAAAATCAAGACACAATCATGCAATTGCACGGTACACTATCAAAATCAAGTAAAACAATTTATAAGAAAATATGTATACTTGGCAAGACTTATATTTCAAAAGAAATAATTTGCAAAGCTAGCATTTATTCGACAAGTTTTTCAAGCAATTCAACTTTTATTATGAGTTCCCATTATGTTGTAATTCGAGAAGCATGCTTATATATATATATATATTTTTGTGTGACTTTATCGCCCCAACGCGATGGAGTAAGTCACTGGGCTCCTTCTCACCATAGGAACATAGGAGGCCAATGTACAAGTCCCACATCCAAATGAGGGGGTTGTTGTACTCAATATCAACATTATCAACATTATCAATATCATCATCATTATCAATATACGGGCAGTCATAATGGGCATGCAATTTATGTGTTCATGTTTTTCAAAATATGGTATAGAAAAATAGAAGACTAATCATAGGGAACAATAGCTCATCCAAATAAATAGCCAAGTATACAATCACGAGATACATAAAAGTATCTTCAATACAATCAATGAGGGGTTATATAATGGCGTATCTTTCACCGAGGATTTTGAGTATAATCAATATCCGATCAATAGGTCAACCCTTCGAGTCAGATCCTAAATCATCAAGATTTGATCAAGGGTTAAGATTATGATGTTCAGAATATCAGGTTTCAATATTCGAGATTAGGGTTACACTTTTCCTATGTAAAACTTAGGGTTGGGTCATTCACTTATAGTCAACCAATATTTCGATATGTCCAACATTATTTCAAGTGTCAAGTATTTTTGAGTGTGAATGACCTACCTAGGTTTTCTAGGTACATGTGTTAACCCTAATTATCCTGGTCAAAATGCAAGCCCAAAAATCAAGTCTTTAGATCATTTATCAAGTTCTAACATCATTGGGGTTCAAGGTTAGATCAAGTTCTGATGAGTAAATCAGAGATAAACTTTTAGGTCAACAGATCAAGATATGCCACAAGATTTGGATCAATCATGTTATTAAGATATCATCATCATATTCAAGATTAAATCAAGTACATAGATCTAGATCCCTAATGATTCATTTTCAAGAGTAGATGATTCAACTAGATTAGATATATGTTTCAAGATAATCATTATAGTCCAAATCTAGGATTTTCAGCATTTAGTCATGTTTAACCACAAATAGAGTCATTTAGACAATTTACATAATCCATAGATGAAGATTTTAGGTAAAATAGTGAGAATAAACTGGAATAAGGTTTCAAAAGTAATTTTAAAAGGTTCATTGTATTTTTCTGATCAAAATCAACTATTTATATGTAATTTTTGGATCTAGATGCATGAGATACAATTTCTGCAAGATCTATTCATTTATATGATTTTTGAGCAGAGAGGTAGAAAAATACCTTAAAAGGGAAAAACCAGGGCCATTGGATCCAAAATTGGATGGCTACGATTGCATCATGTGGCTCTCTGGCCCAATGGATAAGTGGACTCGGTTCACTGGCTAAAATAGTTGGTTCACACTTGATTTCTTGGTTCAGACCTTGGTTCAATTGAGTATTGGACTGGGGCTCCCCCTTCCTAGACCGGCCGGTCTGGGACCTATCTTCCTCGCACAACACTCCCTCACGAGCCCAGAAATGGGGCGGCGGGGCTCACCAGAGTGGAGGAGCTCTGGGAGTAGGAAGGAATGAGAGAGAGTGTGAGCAGGCCAGCCGGTCTTTCCTTGGTCTCGCGGACATTATGGGTGGCAGATAAAGGGAAGAGGAGGCGAGTAGCAGGGGCGGCCGTGTGGTGGCATTGCTGCTTGGAGAAGCTAGAGATCGGGGACAAATTGGGGGCATTTTGAGGCATGACGGAATGCACAAAGGAGGGTCGAGGTTTCGTGAGGTCATTGCGAGCATCGAGGCCCCTTATATAGTGTTAGAACTAGGGTTTGCGTTGGGTAGGACCTGGGTCAAGGGCAGGGCCGCTGGAGTGAGACAGAGAGGGCGAAGATCTCATTTTTTCTACTGAAGAGAGCAATAAATGAGGTCAAAGTAGGGCTAGTCGAGTTCAAAATTGCGAGAGCATGATTTCTATTCGCTTAGATACTTGAATGGAGGTCATGGGAGGGAGATCTCGCTCTTGGCATTCATTTACTCCTCCCTATTGATTGCGGGAGGTAGAAGATGAGTCTGTGGCCGTTGGATCAGATCGGAATCCACTAGGGACAGATCTAAGGGATGGGATCGCCCCCAGATCCTTATCTTGGATCGCTGACATGGAATAGCAAAAAAAAGGCAAATAAAAAGGGTTTTTGAGCACAGAACTTTCAAAAATCATAGTAAATAGTAGGAAAGTCCAAGTGTTCTCAAATTTGAACCACAGATTCACAAAAATGTGGAGAACCTTTAGAAAAAGTTTGAGAACAAAATATGAAGTTTTATGTATAAATTTTTACTTCATTGGACAAAGTGATGAATTAATTGAATTTGTGATGTTATAATGTGAATAAAATTCACATTGGTCACCATATTTTGGATTTGAGTCTCAACATTGATTATGAAGATAAGAAAAATTATTTGAGACCATGAGAGAATATAATGAGGGAAAAAGTGTAATTTCATCATACTTATGCAAAATTCCACTTTGTCACATTCTTCCTTCCTTAAAAAGGAATTTTGTCCCCAAAATTCAAAACATCTTAAAAATTTGGGACTTCCTAAGATCCAGCTCATATCCTCAAATATTAGAATATTTTCAACTATATAATCAAAATTATATCCTCAAAGTTTAAATAATCGAATAATCATAATTGGGATTCCGTGTTCCATACCATAATCAACTTGGTACTACCACCATTTATCATCAAGCAATTGAGTATCGGAATCTGCACATATATTGTCCAAAGTCATTATATGAGTCACAAATATAGAAGGCATCCTATTGATCACAAATTTGGAGAGGTCATATTTTAGGTTAAACAATTGAAGTCCAAGTGTGTCAGGTGACTTTCAATCCCAATAACTCAGGGTCTTAGACTCTGCCTTGGCCTGGGTGGGTTATACATCCATGATTTGAGATTTCATATTTCAACATTTTGAGACAACATCACATATCCAATATCATTATTTTGAGCTCAAACTCAATGAGAATGTCCCACCCTAGTCCTAATGAGAGATAAACCCTAAGTCATAAATCAAAGGAGTCAATATAGTCGTCATTTCAAAAATTTCAAGATTTGGGATTTTGAATTCATTAGTCATATATCCAGGGTGATCTCAAGGTCCAACTAATGTGATCATAGGATTTGTATCATTATTGAGATTTGATAATCATGAGTCACAATTCTATTAATGAATATCAAGAGTTGAGATTTCAAACATCAAAAGTCATAGATCTAAAATTTGTTCATATGTACAGATATTCCAAAGTTAGGGTTTATATTCCTATTTAGACCTTAGGGGAGATCACTCATCTATATTCAATTTGTAGAAACAATATTCAAGCAATATTTTATCAACATGTCAAAATTTCATTATCATGGTTTCCTAGGTTGATGAATGATCTAGACCTAGTTCTATCTAGGAAGTCAACCTCAATCTATAGTCAATATTGCCATATGTCAAGGTCATTATCAAATCAATATTCAAGATTGAGTATCAACCATGGGTTTAACCTATTAGGTTTAGGTCAACCAATCAAAATAGGGTGGAAAGAAATACTTTTCCAAATTTTAAATAATCAACAATACAAAAATTTAGAGGTAGTCAAAATAGGGATGTGACCTAGGTTAGGGGAGTCATGAGTCAACTACCACCCTAATTTGGCATATTACCAACATTAGTCATTATCAATTGAGATTATTCAAATAGGGAGAGTATCAATGATTAAATCATATATATCAAAGTCATAAGATCAAAATTCAAGACAATAGGGCAATAATGTCAAGATTTGCATTCCTTCCTTTCACGATCAAGGTAGTGATATAATTTGAAATGTGGTGCAAGATTTAGGTCATATCAAAATCGAGATTACAAAAGGCATCAATGGTCAATAGGAAAACTACTTTTTGCATCATAGTCTTATATCATGATTTTGGGAGTCTTAAACTTAGTCATTTGATAGCATGGTCAAGGTGTGTATAAAATAGGATACAAGTTTTCTTAACTATGTTTGAGGTTTTACCAACAATAGGGCAACATGGGCTTTACTCAAATAGGGACCTTATTAAAAATAAGGTACAAGGTATAAGTCATCTTTATTTCACCATATCATAATTCATATCATTCACCTCAAACATAGAAAGCATATAGTCAAATTTTAGCTAAATTGGGTGTTCATGATATCATGGGTCATATATGACTATTTTATTTCAAGATTCATGGATCAAAATCGAGTTTTCAAACTAAGGTCAGATCATGGTATCAACTTTCAAAATTTAACAATGTTCATTATTCCCATTCATAAGCTACCCATAATCGAGACATCATGTGGTAAAAAGTTACAAGAAAGGACCACATGATGAGATGAGAAGACTACCTAATCTTCATCTACATGGGTGGCTTAGGATAGTCCTTAAAGAAGAGATGAGATGCTAGAAGACTCTCTAGGGTTTCACAAGAGAACTTTTAGGTCCAGGTCAGGATCAATTGAGGCCAGGTACAGTGGGGGATCTCAGCCATCGTGAAGACGGATAGGAGAAATTATGTCAGGACCCCGAGCCTAAACACCTCAATTTTCACCATTATGAACTTTAGGGTTTCTTGGGTGTAAGAGACTTGACAAAATTATTTACTTAAAGTATATGGGAGTGTGTAAGATCTGATACCAACTGTCACGGAACTGTTCTTACCCCAATCCCAATCCCACTACCTAGATAGTAGAAAAAGGATTGAAGCACCCATCCCTGAGTGGCCCAATAAGATCAATGACACTGACATATACAATAAGAAATAAATAACTCAAAAACTAGATAATTAGAGAACAAACTAACCCAATATGGAGATATAGCCGATTTATCTTTATCATCACAGTGTTTGAGTGCGGAAGCAATCTTATTCAATATTCCATTTGTATTGCCTAAAATCAAGAAAATCAAGACACAATCATGCAATTGCACGGTACGCTATCAAAAACAAGTAAAACACTTTATAAGAAAATATGTATACTTGGCAGGACTTATATTTCAAAAGAAATAATTTGCAAAACTAGCATTTATTCGACAAGTTTTTCAAGCAATTCAACTTTTATTACGAGTTCCCATTATGTTGTAATTCGAGAAGCATGCTTATATATATATATATATATATTGTGTGACTTTATCGCCCCAACGCGATGGGGTAAGTCACTGGGCTCCTTCTCACCATAGGAACATAGGAGGCCAATGTACAAGTCCCACATCCAAATGAGGGGGTTGTTGTACTCAATATCAACATTATCAACATTATCAATATCATCATCATTATCAATATACGGGCAGTCATAATGGGTTAGACCCATTATCAAATGAGTTCTAAGTAGGGCTAGTCGAGTTTGAAATTGTGAGAGCATGATTTCTATTCGCTTAGATACTTGAATGGAGGTCATGGGCGGGAGATCTCGCTCTTGGCATTCATTTACTCCTCCCTGTTGATTCTGGGAGGTAGAAGACGAGTCTATGGCTGCTGGATCAGACCAGAATCCACTAGGGACAGATCTAAGGGATGGGATCGCCCCCAGATCCTTATCTTGGATCGCTGACATGGAATAGCCAAAAAAAGGCAAATAAAAAGGGTTTTTGAGCACAGAACTTTCAAAAATCATAGTAGATAGTAGGAAAGTCCAATTGTTCTCAAATTTGGACCAAAGATTCAAAAAAATGTAGAGAACCTTTAGAAAAAGTTTGAGAACAAAATATGAAGTTTTATGTATCAATTTTTACTTCATTGGACAAAGTCATGAATTAATCAAATTTGTGATGTTATAATGTGAATAAAATTCACATTGGTCACCATATTTTGGATTTGAGTCTCAACATTGATTATGAAGGTAAGAAAAATTATTTGAGACCATGAGAGAATATAATGAGGGCAAAAGTGTAATTTCATCATACTTATGCAAAATTCCACTTTGTCACAATATCATAGTATGATCCCTAGGGACATGTATGAAGGGGTGATGCACATGGGCCCTAGAAAGGATAGTGATTACACCCAAGATAGCATCTCAATTATGGGTAGAATATGTAATGGAAATGTATGTTCTTATTTTCAAGTAATTGATTGATTATATGTTGTTATATTACTTGCACACTTTTGCATGCATCCCATGTACATAGTATAGCAATATATTGAACCAAATTTTGTTTGAGGGTGATTTAAGTAACTAAAATACATGAAAATATAAAGACATGATGAACCATATGAAATCGATTGAAGACATTAAATCTAAGTAAAGGAGGATTTTGTTTCTCATATGTATTAGTCACATGTTGGAAATTCATGTAACTCCTTAGAGGCGAGTTATAATTATCTTGTAAACAATATTCGTGAAATAAAGGAAATTATTTGATATTATTTTTTATTTGTTAAATTTGGATCATGAATATTTTTTGTTAATGTCTCTTGGCTGTAAGGTTCTTGCTTAATTGGGTGACATAGAAAATTGAGTCTGTTGCATTTGGTATTAAAGTCCCATAACTTATTTTTAATAGTTGATAATTTCTAGTAATATTTAGAAATATATGGAGAATTATTAAGGCATAACCTAATGGTAATGGTGTCTAGAAAGGATCATGAATTTGGAGGCTAACAATATTTTCCTCCACACCATTAAGTTGGTATACGAGGACTCCCTTAGAATGTGATCTTCTTGGGAAGAACCTAGGGTTTGCTTGAAGTGATGTTTCCTCTCTGTTTTCTCATCTCTAATTTCATCAATTTCTCACCCTCTTGCTTAATACACCCTAAAAGATACTTCCCCCCTCATCTCAATTCTAGATTGTTGAGAAGAAGTAGGATTAAGGCACCCTCTGCCAACTAATGGACATGTAATGTGGAAAATGATTAAGTACATACAAATGTTTAATGGGGTAAACCCTAGATGGGGCTAGTTGGTTTAGGAATACCCTTAGTGGGTCAAGGGAATCATAAAATCCTAGCATGCAGGGTGTAGTCCCTAACCTGAACCCTAAACTCTAATCTTTGGAAATGGGAGCAGTGTAGGTCAAATAGTAACCCTACCCACATGAACCATGATTGGGGTACAAGGAATAAGAAAATCCAAATGAATGTAGGTGACCAATCTCTCATACATGTATGATGTGGAGCAAGCATTCATGATTCATGTGAAGGGTTTTTAGGAAACATATGCAAGCTATGGATACATGAAAATGAAAATATGAATAAGACCCTAAAATCACATTTAGGGATGGTGTCTCGTCTTAGGGTGGGTCAACCCAAACATTAGAAAGAGGACCTATGGGGGAGGCAAAACCCTCAACCCATGGGGACAGGTTGTGGCTAGAGAGCCTAACCTCTTCCTATGAGCTAATAAAGATTAGTACCTTCACTATAAGGGTGGGTTGACCAATCAACTAAATGATGGAGGCAACCTTATATGTCACATAAATCTATAAAAATAAATAAGTATATAGACCTTATATGGGATCCCCTCTCAGGTACCACTCCTTACAACATGGTATCAGATCCCTTGGTAGTCAGAATCTGACTATTTCAATTTTGTTTCCCTTTTTAGAACCCTTGACTTGGTAAGTTACCTTTAGGTGATATGTTCACCATTTGATCTATAATGACGATATGTATCTTTTGATGCAATGAGGTTTTGATTTGAGGATGAAATTAGGTTATGAGGAAGTAATAGGTTAAGAAGACCTTGATATGGATAAATTGTGACTTGGTTTTCATATTGATTTTTGCCAGCATGTTTGTTTTACATAGCAAAGTTTTTCACCAACAAAAATTATTTTCATTATACTACTATATGTACAAAAAATTTCTCTGATTTTTCAATGTTTTCTTGAACTAAGTCACAATTAAGAGATGTGTGATGCACGGATAGTTAAACTCTAGAATTTAGTTGGAATAGATATATTGCCCTAGTTTTTACTTTGAAATTGTGACTAGGATTGATATAAAGGTATAGTTGACCTACCCTATGAGTTTTGGATGTTTATGTAGGGTTGTTAGGTTAGAGACACAAGGACCTAAAACTCAACCCTAGAATGTATGACTTTTAGTTGGATAAATGAACAACATAAATCTCTAAAACTTTAACAACTAAAAGATATGTGGGTAGCCCTAATACCTTGATGATGATTAGTTTTACTTGTTAGGTTGAACCTTTTAAGGGGTGGAGAGTAGTTGGTTTTTGATGTTTGGATCAATAGATTTTGAGGACGAAATCATTTGAAGGGGTGGAGTATTGTAATATACTAGATCTAGAACCCTACCCTAGAACTTTGACCTTTTTGTCTTAGACAAACAAAGTTAAACCTAAAAGATGTATAGTATAATCCTAATGAGCTAATGCATGTAACCTAATTTGAGTTAGGCCAATAATGGAACATAAAATGTGTCACAAGAAGTATATAATGGAAAACATGGTAAATCATGCTTAATAATCACATATGACTCTTTTTGGAGGGTAATATGAAGATAGAAAAATGAGTTGGATAAATAATATAGGTAATGGGCCATTAATAAGCCATATGGCATATCTCATAAAAAGAAATCATAAAAGTGGGAACAAACTTCAAATTCATAATCTACATATCAAAATTAGTCTACATGCCAATTTTCATCTAATTTGGAGAACCTTCAAATAATAGGGTAAGTTTAGGAGAGAGAGCCATAAGTAATCAATAATGTGATAAATAACTCCAAAAGATGGAATTCAAAATGAATTTTTATTCAACTCATCAAAGATAACTTGTGGGTGAAGTTTCACTAAAATTGGGTAATCCTAATGTCATTAATGCATGAGGAAAGAGAAACTAAGGATTGATTAATTGATGCATCAAAAGTTTCCTAATAGGAAATCTAATTGCAAAATTGAAATCTACATATCTTAATTAGTCTCTGTGAAAAATTTCATAATAATAGGATCATGTTTGGGCCTTCAATTACTGGGAATGAGAAAGAGAAATAATACATCAAAATCACTTTATTCGATTTCTGATTTCCTAAAGTATACAGATTATTTGGTCACCCTGGTTTTCCCATTTTATCTGAGAGTCAAATTCTTTTCTTAGTCAGTGGATTTAGATCGTATGGTTCTTAACCCCTCATCAACCTCTGATTGTTTAGGCAAGTCGGATAGGTCATGCCGAACAATAATCTGACCATTTCTCACATGCTCTCTTCTTCATCTTTCCACATCTGTCTCCAATTTCATCTCCTACAGATTCCTTATAGGATTTCGCACAGTTTGACCCTAAGATACAAAGGGTTTGGTTGTTTCTTTCTCCCTAGTGAATCCTACACCCACAGTTCCCATGTTTTCTTCCCCCTTTTTCTTCTCCTCGGCTCGTAGGGCCTTCAGAGTGCTGGGATTTGGTTTCTTAACCTTCGCTGGGGTCCCAAGAAGTTTTTTCTCATCTTAGTTTGGTGTCATTTGACCCCAGACACACGTCCCCTACTCTGCACCGCTTCCTCATCCTGGCATTGATCGGCTCTTTTCCTCAGGCCTTCTCAAGGTTCATTTTGTTTCTAGTGGTGTTCCCTATGCCTCTGTGATGCTTTCCATGCCATCATTTGCATCGATCAGGTAGCTACCCAATTTCCCCTCTTCTGCTTGTCCTCAGACTCTCATGAACAATTGGCTAAAATGATCCATCTTCCTCTTTGTTTTAACCATGGTCATGTTCGTGATGGAGTCATGAGCTTCCTTGCAGTTGTTCTTTGCTGGTAGCTAGTCGATTTCATGGTGTTTGTTTCTCAGCAGAAGTTGTTCCTCATGGTGTGTCACGACATTGATGAGCTTCTGGGTATAAAATGTCTCCTTCATGTTGTCTCTCTTTCCCTCGATTTTTCTTTTTTTTTTGTCATGATGGCAGGGGCATAATCATCTTTTGACATGGTTTTTGGGGTTCCCATCCCTGCTGAGGCTGAGTAGATTTAGATGCTAAGTTGGCGAAGCCATATTGGGCCAACTCAGATAGTCTGACTGCTGACTCAATTTTTTCACTGACGTGGAATTTTCTCATTTTTTTATTGGTCTAGATTAGAAAAATGAAGAAAAATATGTTTTGAAATCAGAAAAATATAAGCTATATGATGGTACTTATCTTTTTTTCTAAATGGAATGTTTTAAATAAGTGTTTTTAATGGAGTAATCTAAATAGATAATAATTTGTAAAATTCATAAATACATATTTATAAGTCAGAAAAATATAATAAAATATGTTTTGAACTTAGAGTAATATAAACTAAAATATGGAAAAGCTTTCATAACCTAATTCATACATTGAGAAAAAGGTGATTTTTAGGGTTTTGTATAATCAATGTGAAATTGACTCAATATCTACATAAATGTTTAATAGGATCTTTGGAGGCCTAGGCTTGGACCTAGGTTAAAATTTGGATCCTTTTGACTCTGAAGTTGAGGTATGTTGTATCCCCTATTATTCTATGTTGAGAAATTCACCTATGTTTTCTTTCTCTTGGTCCTATGGACATTAACCTATACATAATGTCTTTTTCTTTTGAAATAATGCTTCATGTGAAGTACCCTACTTGTTACTGATCTTGTGAACATGGATATTCTTTTGGACTCTTATCTTATGCTTGGTTCATGATGGAACTTTATATGATGGCATGTGATGTATTTTTTCCACTTGTGAGGTGGATGTATATGTTGTTCACTTATGTGGTGACTACTTTGGTACAATCTGACTATAATTTCTACTTGCCTCTACATTAAACATGCTATGTGATTGAGTAGCACTAGAGTAGTGTAATTTCATTAGTTTTTGGGAAGATGTGTATTTCCTTCTCAGGGTAGTATGCTCCTATTATTTTTAGAATGGAAGTGGCCCCATACTCGGGTTTCAAATTTGTGAGGTTTGGCCCACTTTTATATATTAGGAGTTTGGCAGTACGTCATTTTCTATCAGGTTTCAAGTTGGTGAGACTTGGCCAACTTTGTTGTTATATTGTTTGAGGGCTATGTTTATCTCACATGCAGGCATGATGATGTTTATGGATTATGGGTTATGTGCCCTAATTTCATATGTTCTTATGTGGCACAACCTTATTATTTTATTTAATGTCAAGTATCTTTTTTATTGTTGATAAATTCTCTTGATACCCACTTGGGTTGTACTTTTCTTTTCTATGGGAAGATTCTGTTTATTTTTTATCCTTTGTTCCATATATCGCTCAATTTACTTTTTAGTATGCACATACCAGCCTTTGCTGATTTCAACTATTTTCTCTTCTTGCTGAGGTATGCTTCCAACCCTAGGTGAAAGATATGGAGGACATGGTATGAAGATATGGACTTATCTTAAGGAGTAAAAGCTTGGAGACAATCTTGATGTGGTTTAGATTTCCATCTACATGGATCCTTATGATGTACCCTTACATGTAAGATAAAGATGTTCTTTTGTAACCTTTTGTGAAATTGAATATAGTCAATGTTTTTATTATGCTAGTACACTTTAGTTTTTTGAATAGCATTTATAAGATATGAAAATTTACACCCACTCTAACATATCCTTTTCGGTGTGTTTGGATTAGAGATTCTATTCTTCAAATTTTTAGTCGGGAGTGGATCCCCTCTCAGGTCCCACTAATTACACAAGCCCTAGATAGGGAAGGTTGACATGGCACCAAGCCCCAGATAGGGAAGGTTTCTTAAGTCCACTATGGAGATGACCAAGCCACAGATAGGGAATATCACAAAGAGGTCAAGCCCTAGATATGGAAGGTTGACATGGCACCAAGCCCTATATAGGAAAGGATTCCCGAGTCCACATTGTAGACAACTATGACCAAACCCTAGATAGGGAAGGTCACAAAGAGGTCAATCCCACGATAGGGAAGGCTGACATAGCATGTAATGAACTAGAACCTAGAATCCGACCCTATTCCCTTATTTGAAAGCTAGTGAGGTTAGTTCTAAAAATGTAACCAAAGAAGGATAAAATTAAAATATGTTTACACAATAACTTAACTATGTGCCAACATTTAAATAATATCACGAAAAATATTACATATATTTTCTTTACTAACATAATGGATAAATAAAAATTAGTCTTTAGAGTAACAATTGGTATGTAAAGATGGAAGTGGTGAATTAAAGAAGTTAATTGAGTTTAAGGTGGGTGTTCAAGATATAACTCTGTTTGTAACAACATGGAATTAATAGGACTCAATTATGTGAGTGTTGATGATAAATATATATTACTTAATTAAATATAATGTTAATGAGACAAAATTCCTAATGTTTCCCTAACTCATAAAAATAAACCTAAAAATCCAAATCTAATGTGAAAAATGTATTCCTTGGGTCCCAGTTCCCTTGGCAGCCAAGTTTCACATTACTTGCATAATAATAAATACCTTAATTCTATTTAGAGAAGAAAATATGAGAAAAAATTAAAAGTATTAAATAAATAACCGAAAGTCTTCAAAAGTGGTCATACACCTCAAATTCGATATCTACATACCAAAATTAGTTTGTGTAAATTTTCATCTTATGTGGACAATATTATATATTCTAGTGTATTTAGAAGAGAGAATGTATATTAAAGCCCATAATATTAAATAACATGTTAAATATCCCCAAAAGGTAAAATAAATTGTAAAATAATATTTTTCATGTTTAGGTTTTATTTTAGGATAAGTTTCTAATTTTTAGAAAGTTTCTAGATGCCCCGGATTTATAAAGGAAATAGAATGTACAATATAATCTAAAATAATTAAAAAATGAAAATCTCTTCAAAAGTAAATATTGATGCCCAAATTGGATTCCTCATGACCTTAATGGTCTAGGTACCAAATTTGGTACAATCTGAACAATGTTTGAGCCCTCAAACAAATCGAGAAATAAATTACATTAAATAACTCCTAAAATGCTAATTCTATGATTTAATGATGTTGATTTCATATAGTTCTCCATTTGATGTATGTCACACGTTATTAATGTGGATTTCCTTTTGTTTCTCAGACATATTTGTCACGTGCAGGTTTCATTGGTGGAGTTGTTATATGGACCGTTGATCCTCGATCTGACGGCTTGTATGTCATCTTCTTCCCCGATTTCTCCTCCGTGTTTGAACCAATTTACTGTGGAAACTTCCACACTGGATTTGTCTCTCTCTAGTTGAAAAAACCATGAGATTTCTTTTCCAGTGAATTCCTAGGATGATTCCAAACCCATCTATCCCCACATTCCTTGCTTTTTTCGGTTCTAGTAAAAATCCCTAAATCAGTCCTCTCGACCCTTTTTCTATAGAAGCCTCATCACAAAATCCTACCCATATAAGAGCCATTGTTTACCATCATAGGCTTTGGGGAATCCTTCTCATGTAGCACTTTGCTCTAAAACTCCTCCCATAATCCTACCCATACCCACCTTCGCCTTATGAATTCTGATCTTAACATTTCCAGCACATAAGGGTGTTCTTCAATTTCTTTCTTCTACACCATCCCTACATCCTCGTGAAACTTTCCAACACCTTTCTTTTCCCTAGTTTTGATCATGATGATCTTTGTAACTCAAGGATCATCTACCACATTAGTCTGGAGGAACATATCTGACCATCATGTGACTTGAAAAAGGTACCAACTGTTTTGACAAAGGTTCATGAAGCCATTTCCTATTTTAGGCGGCCTCAAACTATGGTAAAGACCTGCCTTTTCCTCTGTACTCCTAGAATGTCCCGAGTTGTGATCCATGGTTTTGAACCTTGATTTTCCATTTTTTTGCACCGACTGGATTATTTTCATATCTTTTTCACACCAATGGCTCTAGTAGATGTTTCCCTACTTGTTTTTTTTTTCTGGTTTTGCTTTTCTAGTCCTTTCCTGGAACTCTCAGCCATGCCTTTGTCTGCTCTCATGGTGGCAGAAGATGTTCATGACTCCAACCACTATAGAACTTGTGGATAGGTTTGTAGGTTCCGGGAAAGGATGATGAAGTCATAGGTTTAGCTTCAACCATCTATCCCTATCACGTTGATGCCTAGATTCTTGCATATTGAACTATGTTGGATCAGTTTCCTTTCTCAGACAGAGGAAAGAAGTGAAGAAGGTGATTCTTTGGTGTTTTCCTTTAATGCCCTGTATGTACTAGAACATGTTATCCTCAAAATGGGGCTTTCTCATCTTTTGACCTTTCTGTTCTGAGTCATCTATGTGCTCTGGATAGTATGGGTCAAGATCTAGGTGCCCAACTTCTATTGAGCCACCTCAGGTAGGTGCATCTAGTTTTCAAATTGTGAATATGTGTGGCATTTTGTGAGTCTCTGATTGGCTAAACTTATTAGATTCACAAATACATATTAACTTATAATAAAAATAAAATAAAATATGTTTTGGATTCATTAGAATTTTCTCTTCCCAATGGTATAGGTTTTATCACCTAAATCAAATTTAATAAATATGTTAATTTCCAAAGATTTTCTCAGTTGTTTAGTATTTCTAAAATTCACAAATAATAATCTATAAGTAAGAAAAATAAACTAAAATATGATGTGAGCTCAGAATATGTAATTTGTAATATAATGTAATTTTTATAAGCTAATTCAATAAAAGTAAAAAGGAGACTTTAAGGGTTTGTATAATTAGTGTAAACCTAACCCTAATTTCATATATTCCTTTAATAGGTTGCTTGTGTACTAAGATGGAATTAGGGTTTTGACCTCAGACATTGATAACCTCCCATTTTGTGATGTTATCTTACTAGTTTTTCTTAATTTTACATACTCTTTCTTAGATAAATTAGATAGAATCCTTAACTTTCCACTTTATTGTAAATATACCAATAGACTGACATTTCTCCTTTTCTTCTTATAGAAAAACCCATAAAAATTGCAAAAAGCCCCAAACGGTCCCAACACCGAATGAAGTCCAAACGGTCTCAAGACTGTATGAACCCAAATGGTCCCAAGACTGAATGAAGGCCAAACGATCTCAAGACCGAATGAAAGCCAAATGGTCCCAAGACCGTATGAAGCCAAACGGTCTCAAGACCGAATAAAAGTCAAACGGTCCCAAGACCGTATGAAGCGAAATGGTTCCAAGACCGTATGAAGGCCAAATGGTCTCAAGACCGAATAAAAGACAAATGGTCCCAAGACCGTATGAAGCCAAGAAGTCTCAAGACCGCATGAAGCCAAATGATCTCAAGACCGTATGAACCCAAACGGTCCCAAGACCGTATGAATCCAAACGGTCCCAAGACCGCATGAAGCCAATCGGTCTCAAGACTGCATGAAGCCAAATGGTCTCAAGACCGTATGAACCCAAATGGTCCCAAGACCATATGAATCCAAATGGTCCCAAGACCGCATGAAGCCAAGCGGTCTCAAGACCGTATGAACCCAAATGGTCCCAAGACCGTTTGGGATTCCTTGGAAGCCTATAAATAGGACCAGAGGAGTCCTCATTTGGTATCAAATTCTTGGACGTCCAAAGGCTTCCCCAATCACTCCAGAGCTATTCATCCTTCATCCTTTTCCCCACGGTTGCCGATCCAAGATCCACGTTCCATCCTCAAGCTACTTCCTCTCTCATCGACATAGAAGGTGGGAAGTGAAGGATTCTTCATCAAGGCAGCCATGTGGTGTGAATATAGTTGCTCTCTACTCTAAGGGGTCGACCTTCCTCCCTCCTACATGGTGTGACACCCCATCCACAACAAAACACAATTACATGCTAACCAGCGGATTATTGAAAATCACAGGAAATTAAAATTGATTTACAACAAGCACAATAAGATGAGACATGTAATATTTGAGCCAACACTTTTCTTTTCATATCATATTACCAAGGTGATACAACATAATTTCCCATCATCTCATTACATGAAATAACTGTTCCACATGTTGATTTACATCAAGATACATAAACCGAAAATCGTACATAGATCGTATTACAAGAAACATCGAAAAGCTTCCCAAAGACTTGAGAGTACAGGGACGACACATAGGACTCTACTGCTAGACACTATATATTCCACTGGGTATGATACCTCTGCATATCATCCATAGCCACATGATCTTCATATCTCCAGGCACGTCCACCTAAAAAGGGTTATTAACCAGTAGGGTGAGACACACAGTCCCAGCGAGAAGCATAAACCTCTACCAACTTTATTGTGATCACGGATAACTGGTATAAGTAGATTATAGGAGCAACATAATGAGCAAAGCTAACTTTAATAACATTCTTACCAAACTATCCAGGAGGCATATAACATGCATTCTTTATGGAACATGATTGACAAGATAAGCTTTATAAGAACTCATCACAAATAACTTGCAAGATATAACTAGTGAACTATACATGCAAGGCCTCAACCAATGTTCTGTGTTTTTTCTTAAGAAATATATTCTATACGGCTAGATTAAAATTTATTTTGCCCTGAGGAAGTGAGCCACCCTCTCAACTCCAACCTTCGGTTGTGAAGCCAAAACTGGTGCCATACAAGGTCATTGGGAGAGACGGAATCCATGACCTCACTTCTCCGTGGTCAGTGCACAACAATCAACAAGCAGGAATGCAGTCTCTTGCTTAAGTGACCTCAGCCACAGGTTCAGTCCCACAGGATGCCCTTTTCATCATGAGCCACGGGCCTATTCACCATGCTCCTAAGCCATGAACGCATTCATGTTCCTTCACACTGAGCCATGGTCCTAATCACCATGCTCTTATACACATCTTGAGCTCACAACTGCAGTTGCACTCTAATCCTCCAATTTTTTTCTAGGAGAAACACCGCATATTCAACAATATGCGCTCTAGGTAATCCCCGAGGATAAACCTATTTCACCATCACCTGCTACTGACGATGATGGATCTATGGCCAGGGCAAACTACATGAAAGTTCATCTATATTTAGTTAATGCATTTTAAGTGGATTGTTGGGGCAACCAAGTTGTATTAAACAACCATTTATAAAACATAAACAACATCAAGTTCCATTATCTTGTATCACACTGTTATTGTTATTCTCAATGCCCTCAAAAGTCATCATATTGCCATGGGATATCAATCCCTCAGTTCATCACATAATGTTACTGCCTCGCAAGGCTTCATCATCATACATCATCATGGGATAGCAATCCCTCATATCACAACTAGAGGATAACACCTCAATCAAGCACTCAGCCTTTACCAGGTCACTAGACCTTTCTCATCATATGGTGATACATGTTATTTCATCAACAAGGCACATAATCATTGCTCATATATTGCACATATACCAAGCACACCATAATATAATCACCATAGATCTTACCTGGCTATGAATTCAATTGAAAATACCAGCATGGTTAGGGAGCATATCAAAGAGATAACTTGATCACCAAATACAATCTTTTAAAAACATATCATGATTATCATATCATTAAGATTAAGGTTTATAAGATTGGAACAATCATCTATTATTATGAACACATGAAGCATAAGTCATAGATGGTGTATTAAGAAATACACATCATTGTTACCATACCATGGGTATCCACCATAACCTATGTCTTGCATCATCATGCACAACATCCCTCAGGATTTATCTTTAGGGATCATACAATCATGATCAACCATCAAGCATTATCAAAGGTTCACCTATCATCAACCATAGGTAACCCCCATACTAACATCCAAAACCTATTCATCATGTCTTATCATCATGATCAAAGATACGTGCTCAAGGTAACAAGGTATTACATTGACATTATGTGTCTCAAGATAACTTTTAGGGTTATTGGGTTAGGGCACAACCCTCACTAGAAGTGTCTCCTAGCCTCACCAATACTAGGCACGACCAAAAACCCTCACTAAAGGTGTATCGGGTAGGGTACTAACCCTCACCCAAAGTTGTCGGCCTCAAGCATGACATGCATCCATGTGCCAAGGTGATAACAGCCAGACCTAGACCTAACGATGTGTCGTGTAGTCGTAGACCAAGAGTATATCAGTCAGCATATGATCATCACAACAACCCTTTTTGACCAAGACCCCCTTATAGCCCTTCTAGGGTTAGGGTCCATACCGGGAAGCCATCATCTCATGTCTCCCAAAGCCACAACTATATCGCCCAACAGGCACCCACTTGGTCAGCACATCATGATGTCTAAGGAACTCTCATACCACCCAAGGTACACTACTACCATCCATCAAACGTTGCCATGGAACCCAAGGTAGTCTATCGTCCAACTAGGGTTTGGGACCCTATAATGATCAAAGTACTACATCGTCCAGCCATCAACTTATATCATCCAAGACCTTATACTGTCCAAGCTCACCACATGTATCGACCAAACCTTCAACCCTAGGACCATCCAAGCTATCAAGCACATACACATGTCAGGTAACCAACCGAGAGAGAGCATGTATCGGGCAAGGTATATCGGCCAAAGTAATATATCTGCTAGTGGGGGTATCGGCCATGCACTTAACCCTGATGTCGTCCAAGCTATGCACACATACACACTTATAATGTTCTAGGGTTGTTGATATCATGCAGCCTATCAAGGGACCATTCATAATGCCCATCCTCACATCCTTTGTCATTCATGGAGCACCATCTTGGGCACCCAGCATATCGCCCAAGGGATCATTACCACAAAGGCACCCCTGTCGGTCAGCTAGGGTTAGAGCAACCCCCAACACTCAAAACTCCATGACATCCAGGATGCTATATCAGGCAACTAGGGTTAGATCTGACCTATAGCCAAGGCATCTCAACGCCCATGACAACATGTTGGGCACTCTAGGGTTAGGACCATCCCATTGGTCAACGCAATCATATTGCCTTTAGTTAAGGTTAGGGCATCCATATCACCGAGTTAAACTTTTCCCAAATCTACCTATCTGAGGGCCAGAAATCATCCCCCATTTAGTGTTTTTGTGCTTCATACCTAGGTGTAGCGTGTCTTGTAGGTGTTCCTAAGTGTCCACCTCTCTCATATTCATGGTGAAGTTAAATTACCTAGTTTATGGGGGTGATGGATGATATAATCCTACAATTCACCTAGTGTTGAGAAGGCACCTTGTTTATAGACTAGAAAGAAGGACGAAACCCTAATTCCTCCTCATAGTGTCGGATGTCCATTTGAATCACCTATGTCTCGATATGAGGTAGCGAACATTTTAGTGGAGAATTGTAGAATTCATGTTTTAGTAGGATCTAATGTATGAAACCTTCTTCCCCTTATTATAGGTTAGGGATGTCTAGATTGTGCCCTCTTAGTTGTAAGAATGATTATATTCTTTTAGCAGAATGAAGTGATGTTAGAGTGATAATATATGTGGTAAGGCACTACTTCTTGGGCTATCGCCCACACCAAGGATCAACCTATCGATTTCCCTACACTATCAAAGATACCTATCACCAAAGGCATTACCACCATATCACCCATTATACTATCTAAGGGCTCAACCCAAAGAGCTTTTCATGCAACTAGAGTAGAGCATCCATGTCGTCCAGGGAAACCCCATCACCCAAGCTAGGGTTGGAGCTCTATGTCGGGCAAGACACTAAGGTTAGGGTTTCATGTCGGCCAACCACCATATCACCCACCATCATCATCTTGGGTAGAGGTTCATATCAGTCACAAGGTCAACAAAGGGTTCACTTAGCATATCACCCAAGGCTCAACTCTAGAAGAGGGTATCGGGCAACAACCTCAAGGAGCTACCATCCATAATGTCCAAACCCTAACCCTAGGGTAGGAAAGAGATATCATATCACCCCACACATATAGGCCATAGGCTCACCTTTCAAGTCCAAAGGAGAGAAAGGGGTATTGCCACAAACCATCAACTGAAGTATAACCTATTGAGCAAGATACTATGTCGAGCAAGGCATAGTATCGGGCAAGCCCCCATATCAGGTAAAGCACCCTATCGGGAAAGTCATCATCAACCTCTAGCACCCCCGTTACCATCTAACGCAAGAAGAACAAGATAAGGAAAGTAGTAAAATTTGACCATATCCATTAAAACAGATCTCAAGTTCCACATGCACGGCTATCATGGAGAAGGGTATCAATTTAAAGACAAGAATCATTGCATGCACATATGGAGAGTGAACATAATAGAGATGGTTAAGAGTTATGTAACCTGCCTTAAGAGGATATCCATGAAAGGCATAAATATTCCTGATCCAAGCAGAAAACCCACGTTCCACTCCATGGAAACCATCCATCTGAAGCTCTAAGCTTGTCTTCAGCTCCATCATCATCACCTTAAGGAACAAGAGAAGAAGAAGAAGATACCATGGTTATGTATAGCTCAAGAAGAAGAAAAGAGGGGGAGATAACCATGGACTTGCCTACTCACATAAAGGGCCCATCAATGGCCGAGAGGAGGAGAAGGAGACAAAGAAGAAGGCACAAGGAAAAGCTAGCAAGGATGCATAACTCACCAAGGTCGGATCTTGAGCAAGGAGTTTCCATGGCCAAAGGGCTCTCCCTCCCAAGCTCCATGGGAGTTTCCTTGAGCTCCCAAGCTACCATGCTCATCCCAAATAGGAAGGGGAAAGAAGGTGGCCGAAAGGAGCACTTGGTTAAGGAGGAAGGGGGCTATATACACCAAGGAAGAGAGAGGTAGCAAAGGAGAGGTGTAATAACCACATAACCCAAGATGCCACTTGCTCATGCACTTAACACCACTTGTTGCCACCCAAGATACACATGCATGGCCTGGTGATACACTCTAGGATGTGTATAGTGTAGCTGGGTACCTCCCTTGGGTGACACATTCTCAAGCTTCTACCCGATACACTAAAAGACAAGGTAGCATGTGTGACACATGTGATATAAAGACCATATAAAGATGTTACTCCTCAACTATCAACCAAACAAGGCGCCCCAACTTACATACATGTCCTAGATGATGCCAAACAGAAGGCAGGTGACTCTAGATCTGATAAATTGCATATTGACCCTCCACTTTGGGTAATTTACAATTTGCACCAAAACTAGCACATAGGGCACAAACATCATCCAACTAAGCTCAAACTTGGAACATAGGTCCTCCACAAGCTGCCCCACCTCATCATTCTCTTAATATTGATGCTAGAGAACTAAATTAATTCTCTACATGTGACATATTGCAATATAACCCCTTACTTTGGGTAAATTGCACTTTGGTCCAAAACAAGCAAACATTGCTCAAACAACATCCAAACATGACCAAATTGGAAACATCAGCTTGTCACATGATATCAAAACATATTAAGACATTAGATTAAGGTTCTAAGCACATTTCATAATCAAAGAAAAGAGGGTTAGCCCAAAATGTGGGTCAGGGTCCTTACAAGTCATAAACCCCTAACAAGGATTTCATCTCCGAAAATCCCAAGCGGAAAGAAGATGAGTGTTACTCACGCATCACATCATACAACTCCACAAAAGGTCTTGGGTGTCATAGATCTATGACCAACATACTTTCTCTTCTTCTAGAGCCATCACAGGGTTTCCTTGAACTAGTCATAGACTTAACCCTTCGTCTCATCATCCTTGTCTGATAACACTCTTTATATACTGGAACATCACATGCAACTCATATCACTCAGGTATCAGTTCCTTTTACTGATATATCACCTTCCTCATTATGTTTTCACTGCACTACTCTGATCTCACAGGCTCGACACTTAAGCTTTGCATACTTGTATCACTATCCTTCTGTTATATACATTCCAATTGTTCCTTCTCCTTCCACGATGGATGTCTTAATCTGAGGGAGATCTATCTCAGAAGAGGTTATCACAAGATACATGCTCTACAAAACACATGTATGCACATGAAAGGGCTCATAAGGCACCTCACCATGTATCTCTTAAGGCTTAACACAAAAAGAGCTAAACATCTTGGTTAACAACAACCACATCATCTCAGTTTCAAGCATGCCATGTCTTCATGTCAGCTCCTAAGGGCACAACACGTGTCAACACGGTTATAACATGTACACATTATCTCAACTAATCTGGATAGGAATCACAAACCTTGTTCATCCATCTCTAACTGATGCACATCCTTCTTGGACCTTCTTTTACTCGAGACTTAGCTAGGAGCATTGTTCTGAAATGCGGTAATTGGTGTACGGGCGGAGAGGGTACCGAATAGAGTATATACGGTATGAGGGAGTATAAGCGGGAGAATATTTGGTTTTAATCGGTTTTGATTTTTTTTTTATATTAGCCATAAAGATATGTAAATTATATATTGACCATATAATAATGAAAATGATAAGTAATTAGAAACATTTATAAGTAATAGACTAATATTGCATTCATAAGTAGTTAGAAACATTGATGAAATTAGAGAAGAAAACTTTGATAAGTAATTACAAACATTGATAAGTCATAGACTAATATCACATTAATAAGTAATTAGAAACGTTGATAAGTAATAGACTAATATTGCATTAATAAGTAATTAGAAACATTGATAAGTCATAGACTAATATTGCATTAATAAGTAATTATAAATATTGATAAGTGATAAGACTAATATTGCATTAATAAGTAACTTGAAACATTGATGAAATTAGGGAAAAAACATTGATAAGTAATTAGAAACATTGATAAGTCATAGACTAATATTGCATTAAGAAGTAATTAGAAACATTGATGAAATTAAAGAAGAAAACATCAACAGTAAGGATCAATTCAATAAACACTAACTATAAACTTATAGAGAAAACATGAGGAGAAGACCAAATATGTAAATTGGAAGAAGAGAATGTAATTGTAATGACCAATAGTAGTATTAGAAAAAATTAATGTAAAAAAAATTATTACTAGCATTTGATTTTGAAAATCGCCGATTAATCGGCCGATTATTCCCCCAATCGGCCGATTAATCGGTCCTGGACCGATTATAGGCCGATTATTCATAATCGGAGCGGTACACCCCCAAAAAGGAATATTCGGCCGATTATTCATCCTAAGCGGCCGATTTTCTAAACATTGGCTAGGAGTATTCCAAGGAATTAGGTTTAACTTGATGAACTTTTCCCATGACAACCTATCCTCAACTTCTTTCCTTGAGTGCATACCTATCGATGTTAGGTTTATGCAGAGCATAAACCACTAATAGGTGATAGCCATACTATGAACACTTAGCCAGGTCGAATCTAAAGCCAACTTCTCCATCTGAGACCACTTGACACCCTTTCCAAGGAGATCCATTCCTAGGGTTATCTTGATCCTCGATATGTCAAGTGGAAAGAGATTCGCTTGACAGTCATACGAGAAGGATATACTTCATCCAACACAACCAGGTCATCCAACAAGGTGCTCAGCAACAAGATATCTCTCTCCTGGCTAACAAGAAAGAAACATCTGCCAAACACGCTATAAGCATTCAAAGGAGGGTACATCCTAAACCGGATCAACTGGAGCATATAAGAGGCAAGAAGAAGACAAAGTAGAATGGAGTGGCTCCATCCAACCTGCCAGCACACACTGCTCTGGCCAACTCATGTCACGAGATCTAATGTTGCCTTGTTGCCCTTTGCTTCCTAATCAAATCATTCGGTCCTCACTTGCTTATCCTCATCAGTGTTCCTCTATGTTGCTGAACTGTGGCCTCGAGGGTAACCACATAGATCCAAACTCCAAAACAAGCTTCAAGCTTGTTGGTTCAAGGTCAAGGATGATCTATCAAGATGGTTCACCACCATACCTCCATGATCTAGGCATATTAATTCTCAACCCTTTACCAGAAGGCATGTTCTCATGTTCCCATATGCTTGGCACTTCTCATATACTAGTTTTACTTACCTTGGTATCCATCTCTTGAGTCAAAACACATCACTTCCGGTCTATCCTTCATAGTCTACCATTGTCACTGGTTCAAAACATGTTAAGAGGATCCTACCGTCATCATCTATCACATATATCTCTATCTTGGAAGCTAAAGTCCAAGATCAACTGATACTTTTCAAAGTATCCAACCAGAGATCACTCCAAAAGTACACATATCAAGTGACACAGGCTCCACTTGACAACCACTCCCTCGGAAGGGAGGAACATACTCCTCCAAACTCCCCAACAACACCTATGGTTTCATATCAAAGGGGAGGATATTATCAATTTCTTTGATCCTTACATGAGCTTTCCTTGCACTCAACACAGGAAGCATCAAGACCATTCATGTTATTATTCTTTTTCTCTTGTCTTCATTTCATCATAATCATGATTATTTCCTAATTATATCAAATTTTTGTTTCCTTTTTGTGAAAAAGATCGTTATTCTTCACATATTCTTTATTGATCTAGGATCATCTCCCTTGTTCCCTTTTTCTTATCACGAATTTGCACTTTATACTCTCTCATTTTTGCTTACGTTCATTGGTTGGTCTGAGATTATCTCAGGTTCCATCTTATTTATTCATTACTTGGTTCTTCTCTTTCTTCCAACCTTTTGCTTTCTTTCAAGCATTTTCTTTATCTTGAGTAAGTTTCATGCTTTAACTTACCGTGTTATCATAGGTTATTCTATCTTTTGCCAGGTATATCTCTTGAGATTATGGTTTCAAGAACTTATCTCATCATATTCTTATACTGATTTTAGGTTTCATAGAACCATTACTTCCTCTTTGGATTACCAAGCATCCAGGTTTTAAAGAGTTATGGTGCATTTATTTACTCCCTTTATAACAAGATGAAGGTATTAGCATCATATTCATGATTTTATATGCTCTTTAGATTGCTCCAGAATGACTACTTGATCAGAGTAATCAAGGAGGAAACAATCTAAGGCTCCACACTTACCTATGTCTTCAATATTTGAATACCTGGCTAGGGCATCAAGTACTGAGATTAGGTAGTATGCATCATATTTTATGTCACGGTCCAACCTTAGACACCATCCTAATCCTAGTCCTAGTGTCCCTGTAGACTCGGCAAACCTAGAGCTCTGATACCAAACACTTGTGACACCCCATCCACAACAAAACACGATTACATGCTAACCAACAGATTACCGAAAATCACAGGAAATTAAAACCGATTTACAACAAGCACCATAAGATGAGACATGTAATATTTGATCCAACACTTTTCTTTTCATATCATATTTCCAAGGTGCTACAACTTAATTTCCCATCATCTCATTACATGAAATATCTATTCCACATGTTGATTTACATCAAGATACATAAACTGGAAATTGTACATCGATCGTATTACATGAAACATCGAAAAGCTTCCCCAAGACCTGAGTGTACATGGACGACACATAGGACTCTATTGCTAGACACTATCTATTCCACTGGGTATGATACATCTGCATATCATCCATAGCCACATGATCTTCATATCACTAGGCACGTCCACTTAAAATGGGTTATTAACTAGTGGGGTGAGACACACAGTCCCAATAAGAAGCATAACCCTCTACCAACTTTATTATGATCACAGATAACAGGTATAAGCAGATTATAGGAGCAACATAATGAGCAAAGCTAACTTTATTAACGTTCTTACCAAACTATCCAGGAGGCATATAACATGCATTCTTTATGGAACATGATTGACAAGATAAGCTTTATAAGAACTCATCACAAATAACTTGCAAGACATAACTAGTGCAACTATACATGCAAGGCCTCAACCAATGTTCTGTGTTCTGCCTTAAGCAATACATTCTATACGGCTGGATTAAGATTTATTATGCCCTGAGGAAGTGAGTCGTCCCACTCAACTCCAACCTTTAGCTGCAAAGCCCAAACCGGTGCCATACAAGGTCATTGGGAGAGCCGGACTCCATGACCTCACCTCTTCGTGGTCAGTGCACAACAATCAACACACAGGAACGCAGTCTCTTGCTTAAGTGGCCTCAGTCACAGGGTCAGTCCCACAGGCTGCCCTTTTCATCATGAGCCACGGGCCTATTCACGATGCTCCTGAGCCATGAACACATTCATGCTCCTTCACACTAAGCCATGGGCATGATCACCTTCCTCTTATACACATCTTGAGTTTACAACCGTAGTTGCACTCTAATCCTCCTATTTTCGGCTAGGAGAAACCTCACATATTCAACAATATGCGCTCCAGGTAATCCCACAGGATAAACCTATTTCACCATCACCTGCTACTGACAATGGTGGATCTATTGGATAGGGAAAACTACATGAATGTTTATATGTATTTAGTTAATGCATTTAAAGTGGATTTTTGGGGTAACTGAGTTGTATTAAACAACCATATATAAAACATAAACAACATCAAGTTCCATTATCTTGTATCGCACCTTTATTGTTATTCTCAATGCCCTCAACAATCATCATATTGCCATGGGATATCAATCCCTTAGTTCATCACATAATGTTACTACCTCTCAAGGCTTCATCATCATACATCATCATGTGGGATAGCAATCCCTCATATCACAACTAGAGGATAACACCTCAATCAGGCACTCAGCCTTTATCAGGTCACCAGACCTTTCTCATCATATGGTGATACATGTTATCTCATCAACAAGGCACATCATCATTGCTCAGATATTGCACATATACCAAGCACACCATAATATAATCACCATAGCTCTTACCTGGCTATGAATTCAATTGATAATACCTGCATGGTTAGGGAGCATATCAAAGAGATAACTTGATGAACAAATACAATCTTTTAAAAACATATCATGATTATCATATCATTAAGATTAAGGTTTATAGGATTGGAACAAGCATCTATTATTATGAACACATGAAGCATAAGTCATAGATGGTGTATTAAGAAATACACATCACTATTACCATACCATGGGTATCCACCATACCCTATGTCTTGTATCATCATGCACGCCATCCCTCAAGATTCATCTTTAGGTATCATACAATCATGATCAACCATCAAGCATTATCAAAGGTTCGCCTATCATCAACCATAGGAAACCCCCATACTAACATACACAACATATTTGTCTTGTCTTATCATCATGATCAATGATACTGGCTCAAGGTAACAAGGTATTACATTGACGTTATGCGTCTCAAGATAACTTTTAGGGTTATCAGGTTAGGGCACAACCCTCACTAGAAGTGTCACCTAGCCTCACCAATACTAGGCAGCGACCACAAACCCTCACTAAAGGTGTATCGAGTAGGGTACTAACCATCTCCCAAAGTTGTCGGCCTCAAGCATGACATGCATCCATGCGCCAAGGGGATAATGGCCAGACCTAGACCTAAGGATGTGTCGTGCAGCTGTGGACCAAGAGTATATCGGTCAACATATGATCATCACAACAACCCTTTTTGGCCAAGACCCCCTTATAGCCCTTCTAGGGTTAGGGTACATATAGGGCAGCCATCATATCATGTCACCCAAAGCTACAACTATATCACCCAACATGCACCCACTTGGTCAGCACATCATGATGTCCAAGGAACTCTCATACCGCCCAAGGTACACTACTACCATCCATCAAACATTGACATGGAACCCAAGGTAGCCTATCGTCCAACTAGGGTTTGGGACCCTATAATGATCAAAGTACTATATCATCCAACCTTCAACTTATATCATCCAAGACCTTATACTGTCCAACCTCACCACATCTATCGGCCACACCTTCAACCCTAGGACCATCCAAGCTATCAAGCACATACACATGTCTGGTAACCAACCGAGAGAGATCATGTATCGGGCAAGGTATATCGGCCAAAGTAATATATCTCCTTGTGGGGGTTTTGGTCATGCACTTAACCCTCATGTCGCCCAAGCTATGCACACATACACACTTATAACATTCTAGGGTTGATGATATCGGGCAGCCTATCAAGGGACCATTCATAACGCCCATCCTCACATCCTTTGTCATTCATGGAGCACCATCTTGGGCACCCAACATATCGCCTAATGGATCATTACCACAAAGGCACCCATGTCAGTCAGCTAGGGTTAGAGCAACCCCCAACACTCAAAACTCCACGACATCCAAGATGCTATATCGGGCAACTAGGGTTAGAGCTGGCCTATTGTCCAAGGCAACTCAATGCCCATGACAACATGTCAGGCACTCTAGGGTTAGGACCATCCCATCGATCAATGCAATCATATCGCCTTAAGTTAAGGTTAGGGCATCCATATCACCCAAGGCACTACTTGTAGGGCTATTGCCCACACCAAGGATCAACCTATCGGTTTCCCTACACTATCAAAGATACCTATCACCAAAGGCATTACCACCATATCGCCCATGATACTATCCAAGGGCTCAACCCCAAGAGCTTTTCGTGCAACTAGAGTAGAGCGTCCATGTCACCCAGGGCAACCCCATTGCCCAAGCTAGGGTTGGAGCTCTATGCCAGCCAAGACACTAAGGTTAGGGTTTCATGTCGGCCAACCACCATATCACCCACCATCATCATCTTGGGTAGAGGTGCATATCGGTCACAAGGTCAACAAAGGGTTCACTTAGCATATCACCCAAGGCTCAACTCTAGAAGAGGGTATCGGGTAACAACCTCAAGGAGACACCATCCATAATGTCCAAACCCTAACCCTAGGGTAGGAAAGAGATATCATATCACCCCACACATATAGGCAATAGGCTCACCTTTCAAGTCCAAAGGAGAGAAAGGGGTATTGCCACAAAACATCAACTGAAGTATAACCTATTGAGCAAGGTACTATGTCGAGCAAGGCATAGTATCGGGCAAGTCCCCATATCGGGTAAAGCACCCTATCGGGCAAGTCATCATCAACCTCTAGCCACCCATTACCATATAACACAAGAAGAAAAAGATAAGGGCAGTAATAAAACGTGACAATATCCATTAAATATATCTCAAGTTCCACATGCACGGCTATCATGGAGAAGGGTATCAATTTAAAGACAAGAATCATCACATGCACATATGGAGATTGAACATAATAGAGATGGTTAATAGTTATGTAACCCACCTTAAGAGGATCTCCATGAAAGGAATAAAGCTTCCTAATCAAAGCATAAAACCCATGTTCCACTCCATGGAAACCATCCATCTGAAGCTCTAAGCTTCTCTTCGGCTCCATCATCATCACCTCAAGGAACAAGAGAAGAAGAAGAAGTTACCATGGTTATGTATAGCTCAAGAAGAAGAAAAGAGGGGGAGATAACCACGGCCTTGCCTACTCATATCAAGGGCCCATCCATGGCCGATAGGAGGAGAAGAAGATGAAGAAGAAGGCACAAGGAAAAGCTAGCAAGGAAGCATAACTCACCAAGGTCGGATCTTGAGCAAGGAGTCTCCATGGCCAAAGGGCTCACCCTCCCAAGCTCCATGGGAGTTTCCTTGAGCTCCCAAGCTCCCATGCTCATCCCAAATAGGAAGGGGAAAGAAGGTGGCCGAAATGAGCACTTGGTTAAGGAGGAAGGGGGCTATATACACCAAGGAAGAGAGAGGTAGCAAAGGAGAGGTGTCATAACCACATAACCCAAGATGCCACTTGCTCATGCACTTAACGCCACTTGTTGCCACCCAAGATACACATGCACGGCCTGGTGATACACTTTAGGATATGTATCGTGCAGATAGGTACCTCCCATGGGCGACACACCCTCATGGGTGACACATTCTCAAGCTTCTACCCGATACACTAAAAGACAAGGTAGCATGTGTGACACATATGTGATATAAAGACAATATAAAGATGTTACTCCTCAACTATCAACCAAACAAGGTGCCCCAACTTCCATCCACGTCCTATATGATGCCAAATAGAAGGGAGGTGACTCTGGAGCTGATAAATTGCATATTGACCCCTCCACTTTGGGTAATTTGTGATTTGCACCAAAACTAGGGCATATGGCACAAACATCATCCAACTAAGCTCAAACTTGGAACATAGGTACTCCACAAGGCGCCCCACCTCATCATTATATTTCTATTGATTCTAGAGAACTAAAGGCATTCTCTACATGTGACATATTGCAATATAACCCCTTACTTTGGGTAAATTGCACTTTGGTACAAAACAAGCAAACATTGCTCAAACAACATCCAAACGGGACCAAACTGGAAACATGAGCTTGTCACATGATATCAAAACATCTTAAGAGATTAGATTAAGGTTATAAGCACCTTTCATAAGAAAATCAAAGAGGGTTAGCCCAAAACGTGGGTCAAGGTCCTTACACGTGGAGATGATGCTTTCTTTCTCTCTTCCCACCTCCTTCTTTGTTCTTGCCATGAGCGAGTAGTCCCATACACTAGGGTGCGGGGAGTAGCCCCGCTACCCATGTTTTCATTTCATACATTGTAATTCATGAGTTTGCAATAGAAAAATACTATCTTTTTAGTTCAACATCAATCATTTAATGAATGATAGTTTCTTGATCACCAACTTGTGTTATCTATTATCTACTAGTGCGAATTGTCTATGTTTGTACTTTTAGATTCGAATATCGACGGCATGTTGGTTCTTGATGTATGTAGTCACCATACATCAATTCGGTATCTAGGAATGTTTCTCAAGGAGTGGAGTAAACTCACCTCCATCTTTGTACTTCCATACTATGAAATGGAATCAGTTGACGTATGAAAGTACAACCTTGTCAGGTCAAGGAACACACTTTGTGAGGGGAGTGATGCAAAGTAAGTGACCATTCATTTGAGGATGGCTGGCATTGCAATACTCCCACATTTCTCATAGTTATTTATCTGAAAGGAAGATAAGTCTACAAAGATACTAACTGTTTAGACCCTTTTCTTTGCAAGCCATGTTATTATGATATATGTTTTGATCCATGCATAGTGGTGGTGAAACTCGATCACATCCTAGTGGTTTCTCAAATATCTTTTACAACCTCAAATTTACTTTTCTGCCATTTACTTTACTTTGCACTTTAGTTTAATCATCAAATCAACTCTTTGATCTAAATATCAACTTTCAAGTAGATAAGTAGAATTATTACGTTTTCCATCTTGTTAAATTCTTAACAAGACTGTTGTCTCGTGGATTTGACCCTTAATTGTACTACGATAAGACTTCCACGTATCTTAGCATGCATGGGTCGAGATCTTATTATAGCACACGAAAGGCTAAACTTAGAGACTTACTATCTCTAGGATTTTTAGTGGTGCACATAACTCCACGCGAATGGAGGCTCCATAAAAAATTGGCACCGTTGCTGAGGACAATGGAATGTTTTAATTCCATTTGTCAACTTGCTATTCGATTAGGATTTTACACTTTACCTTATAATTACTTCAGATATCTTTTTGATCTCATCATTTTTTTCACATCGTATAAAGTGTGATTTTTCTTCTACTCAGGTAGAAAACGTGTATGCAACCTTCGCATAACATCAGATTCTCCCCTAAACCAGAGCACGACTCTAAGGTAGAATGAAGCTTCCACCGACGCATCAGACTCAACCGCCAATGAGCCAGACATATAGCTAAAGAACAATGCCAGGCCGCCACGGTGATGGAAAGAGTCAACGCAACCATAGCAGCTCAAAAATCACAACTCATCGCTGATACACATGCTCAAATTCAAGCTGAAGTTTTTGCTGAAGAGCAAGCCCGTATCCATGCTAAAAATGAAGCAGCTACAGCAACTGCTCAACTTTTGATAAGGAATAAGCAACTTCGGGATTATGCTATTCCTAAGAACTATGAAGATAATCACCCAGTCCAGCCACCTCTCATCAATGCTCCTAACTTTGAGATCCAAACAGAATGGATCCAAATTATGCAAGGCATCTCATTCCCTAGGAACACTAGAGAGGATTCCATGGATCACCTGAAGCAATTCAAGACACTCTGTTGATTGGTACCATAGGCCGGAGCTACTAATGATGCAATCATGCTTTGACTTTTCAACATTACTCTATCTGGAAGGGCATTGAGTTGGTATAACTCATTAGATGGAGAGCCAATCACCACCTGGGCTCCCTTGGAAGAAAAGTTTTTGGAAACGTTCTTTCCTCCCTCATCGACCTACCAGATTAGGGGACAGATCAACCAATTCTCCCAACTTCCTGGAGAATCTCTAGCAGAATCCTAGGAAAGGTTTAAGGAATTACTCAGGAAATGTCCACATCACGGAATCTCACAACATCAGCTCATAGAAACATTTAATAGAGGAGTAAGTGATGACATTAAGAAGTTTTTGGATTCCTCATCTGGGGGGAATTTCATGTGAAAGAATTATGAAGATGCCTGGAAGATTGTCACACTCGGAGCTTAGAACCAATCTAATTGGGGAAGGCCATCTACCGGAGGAGTTCTAAAGGTTTGTAAAGCTGAGGAATCTGTAGAGTTGAAAGCCATCGTTGAAGCTCTAAAAACCATAGCTCATAAGCAACAAGTTCTCGAAACGTCATCTGGGGAATATGATAGAAAGAAGAACTCCCAGGTTCAACAAGTTAAAGTAGCTACTAAAACTTGCGAAGCTTGTCATGCATCTGATCACCCCACATTATCATGTGGTCTCTTATACAATGTAATGATAGATCTACAAACACCACAACTACAATATGAACCAATTATTGAACATCCTGAGGATCAACTACCAGAGAAAGTAAATTCTATCCACTCCATACCAGACCAAGTATATTATAATCCAGATCAACTGAGAAACCATCTCGGTTTTCAATATGGGAATCCTACGAGAATTGCCAACCCACAACATCAGACACAAGGTGGGTTTTCCAATAGATTACCAACTGGATTTCAAAGCAATTATAATTGAAATCAAGGAAATTATAGGGGTGGGCCTCAAAGGCTTGTGTACCCAAGAAATTATTCAACATGCTACCCTCCATTGCATCCACAATTGCAACAAACTCAACTACACCAACCACAACAACCTCAATTACCAGCACCTCAGCAGCAACAACTGCAAGGGCAGCAACAAGTTACATAATATCAACAAAAGAATGCTCTGCCTCTACCAAAAGATGAGTTATCCATGATTAGGCAAATGCTGCAATCTTAGGAGACCATGCTTGCCAATCAGCAAGCCCAACAAAAGGTTGTGGAAACTCAATTGGCACAGATCGCAGCCCAGCTGAAACCCCCTGTAGGTACTTTTGCTGGTCAGCCATAAATAAACTCGAGACACGATCAACATAGACCGGAACAACTGAACGTAGTCACCACAAGGTCTGGCTATGTCCTTGCTGAAGTCACCAATGTTATTCAAGAAGACGAAGATATAAATGAAATCAACCCAATTGCAAGCACAAATCAAGAAACTAAAAAATCTATAGAGGCTGGGAAGGAAAAGGAAAAAGAGCAAGTAACCAAGGAACCAGAAGTCCCACCATATAAGCCTAGGATACCCTACCCAGGTAGATTGAGAGAAACTAAACTTGACACTAGATTCCAAAAATTCAAGGAAGCTATATGTCGATATTCCATTCCTCGATGCTCTTTCTGAAATCCCAGCTTGGTCCAAATACCTGAAAACTTTACTATCAAAGAAATATATGACTGAAGAACATGAGACTGTCAAATTAGCTCAAACTACTTCTGACATCATTTTTAATAAGATGTCAAAGAAGCAGAAGGACCCTGGCTCCTTTGGCATCCAATGTTCTATGAAAAATACCTTTTGCAAGAAAGGATTAGCCGATTTGGGGGCCATCATATCCATTATGCCATTTTCCTTCAGTAAAAGATTGGGTTTTACTGATTTGCTACCCACAACAATGACAATTCAATTGGCTGATTCTACCATCACTACACCTTTGGGAATTATTGAAGATATCCCAGTAAGAGTAGGGAAAGACTCGTATGTTCCCTATGACTTTGTTATTATGGATATAAAAGAAGATCTGAGGTATCCAATAATATTTGGCAGACCCTTCCTTGCTACAGCCAGAGCACTAATCGATGTTGAAGTTGGCACCATTACCTTAAGACTAGGAAAGGAAGTTGTTCAATTCAGAGTCTTTGACAGCTTAAAAGGTCCTAGCATCCATGAAAAAGGTTTTCTTCTCAAAGAAATTGATAAAATATCTCAGTTAAAGCAAGAACCTTCCGAACCGTCTGATGATTTGGAAAACATCTTAAAAAATCTAGAAGCTAAATTCTCAACCGACGAACTAGTTCAGCAATGTCTGTAATACCTTGAACTAGCCGAAGAAACCCTCAAAGCTACCTTTGAGGAGTTGAAATCTTTCACCGCTTTGGAAACCATAGAAGTACCCAAGACACCTGAGATGAAATCCCTACTAGTTGGGCTCAAGCATGTCTTCCTTGACAAAGAAAAATTATGTTCGGTCATTATCAGTTCCACTTTAATAGACGACCAAGAAGAAAGACTACTTATTGAATTAAGAAATCACAAGAAAGTCATTGGATAGAAGATGACTGACCTAATGGGAATAAATCTAGCTCTATGCATGCACATATTACCCATGGTAGAAGAGTTTAAACCTTCATGGGAACACCAGAGAAAACTAAACCCAAATCTCAAAGAGGTGGTTCGCCTCGAGGTTCTTAAACTCCTAAAAGGTGGTATCATTTATCCAATTTCCGATTCTCAGTGGGTTAGTCAGGTCCAAGTATTCCCAAAAAAGGGGGGAACCACTATCGTTTTGAATGATAAAAATGAACTGGTGCCCACAAGGACTATCACCGGATGGAGGATGTGTATCGATTATAGGAAACTGAACAACAACAAGAAAATATCACTTCCCTCTACCTTTCCTTGATGCGGTCCTTGAACGTCTAGCCCACCAAAAATTCTTTTGCTACCTTGACGGTTATTCAGGGTTTTATCAAATTCTGATACACCCTGAAGATCAAGAAAAGACGAATTTTACTTGCCCCTTCGGAGCTTACGCCTTTAGAAGGATGCCTTTTGGACAGTGTAATGCACCCGTAACATTTCTGAGGTGTATGTCTGCCATAATTGCAGGATTAATTGACTCCATCATGAAAGTTTTCATGGATGACTTTTCAGTTTATGGGGACTCTTTTGACAACTGTCTACTTAACCTCGGTAGAGTGCTACAAAGATGCGAGGAAACAAATCTGATCCTTAATTGGGAAAAGTGTCATTTTATGGTGACAGAAGGAGTTGTCCTCAGGCATCAAGTGAGAGAAAGAGGGATTGAAGTCGACAAAGAAAAGATAGATTTCATTTCAAAACTGACACCACCAAAAGACATCAAGGGAGTACGAGCCTTTTTGGGGCATGCCAGATTTTATCGAAGATTTTTCAAAGATTTTTCAAAAATAGCAAAACCCATGTCTCACTTGCTGATTAAAGATGAAGATTTCAATTTTGATCAAGAATGCCTACGCAACTTCATGACCCTAAAGAATGCCCTAATCTCGGAACCTATACTAATATCCCTTGACTGGTCACAACCCTTTGAGATAATGTGTGACACCAGTGACTACGCTATAGGGGCAGTATTAGGGCAGAGAATAGATAAGAAACCCTATGTGATATACTATGCATAAAAATGATTGATGAAGCCCAAAAGAACTATACAACTATTGAAAAAGAGTTCTTGGCAGTCATCTATGCTTTTGAAAAATTCCACTCTTATCTGATCAGATCAAAATTCATAGTATGCACAGACCACTCTGCAATAAAATATCTAATTCAGAAACAAGATGCAAAACCCAGACTTATTCGCTGGGTGTCGATGCTTAAAGAATTTGATTTGGAAATAAAAGATAAAAGTGTGGTAGAAAATGTCGTCGCTGACCACTTAATTCATATTGAGTCTCAGGACGAAGACAATATACCTATCCGAGACCCTCTACCCGACGATCAACTCATGAAAGTCACCACCAAATTTCCTTGGTACGCTGATATAGTAAACTATCTGGCTACAGGAAATGTCCACCCCGCTGCTTCCTACCACGACAGAAATAAATTTCTTCATGACATCAAGCAATACTTTTGGGACGAACTATATATTTTACGCTTATGCACAGACGGATTATTCCGTTGTTGTCTCCCTGAAGAAGAAATTATTCCAGTCTTAGAACATTGTCATTCTGGCCCCACTGGAGGGCACATGAGTTCGCAGAAGACCGCCCTTAAAGTCCTACAGTTAGGATTCTTCTGGACAACAATAGCAAAGGATTCCCATGAATTTGTGCAATCTTGCAATAAATGTCAACTGTCTGGAGGAATATCAAAACGAAATGAAATGCTACTAACTTTGTGGCAGGAGATCAAACTTTTTGATGTATGGGGAGTGGACTATATGGGTCCATTTCCCCCATCTTATGGATTTGATTATATTTTGGTTGTTGTGGACTATGTATCCAAATGGGTAGAAGCTATACCCACTGTATCTTGTGACTCTAAGCCAGTTATTAAGTTGTTCAAGTATATCATCTTTCCTAGATTCGGAGTCCCTAGAACGGTTATATCTGATGGAGGGTCACATTTCTTAGAAAGAAGCTTCGAATCTCTTCTGTGAAGATACAGAGTAAAACATAAGGTCTCTATGCCTTGTCTTCTACAGACTAGTGGCCAAGAGCTGAAGTCTCAAATAGAAAATTAAAGGCTATCTTAGAGAAAATTGTCAACAGAAACCGCACGGATTAGTCCACCAAACTTCCTGATTCTCTCTGGGCATATCGTACTACTTACAAAACACCAATAGGAACAATGTCATTTCGTTTGGTGTAAGGGAAGTCGTGCCATCTCCCAATTGAATTAGAACACAAAGCATGGTGGGCAATCAAACAATTGAATTTCAATTTCAAAAGTGTCGGTGAATACAGACAACTCCAATTACAAGAGATGGAGGAACTAAGAATGACTGTCTACCAGAATGCCAGGATCTACAAAGAGAAAACTAAAATGTGGCATGATGGCCACCTCTAAAGGAAAGATATCATTGTCGGAGACCAGGTCCTTCTTTTCAACTCCAAAATCAAAATGTTTCATGGAAAACTCCTCACAAAATGGTCTGGGCCCTTCACTATCAAGCATATCTATCCAACTGGAGATGTCATCTTCTTTGATGACAATGGAGGAGAAAGGACTGTTAATGGCCATATACTGAAAAAATACTATACTCCAGCTGATAAAACTCCAAGACAAACTATCAACATTTATGACTCCACAACATTAAATTGATCAAGTCAGAAATTTTTCGAGCCAATGACGTAAAACAAAGCGCTACTTGGGAGGCAACCCAAGAACTGGGTATCACCTATCTTTTTCATTTTGTTTAGCTTTTGATATTTTTTCTATCTATCCTTATTCAGAAAATATAAAAATTTATATAAGCAACCAAAAAAAATATAAAAATATAAAAATCATTGACCAAATTAGTTTTGTCCTGACAGTTTGGACCCAAACGGTCTTGAAACCGGTTGGTCCTCACGGTCTTGAAACCATTTGGTCTCAACGGTCTCGAAACCGTTCGAACCCAAATGGTCTTGAAACTGTTTGGTCTCAAAGGTCTCAAAACCATTTGAACCCAAATGGTCTTGAAATCGTATGGTCCTCATGGTCTTGAAACTATTTGGCCCTCACGGTCTCGAAACTGTTTGGACCCAAATGGTCTTGATACCGTTTGGTCCTCACAGTCTTGAAACTATTTGGCCCTCACGGTCTCGAAACTGTTTGGACCCAAAAGGTCTTGAAATCATTTGGTCCTCACGGTCTTGAAATCGTTTGGCCCTCATGGTCTCGAAACCGATTGGACCCAAATGGTCTTGAAACCATTTGGTCTCAACGGTCTCGAAACCGTTCGGACCCAAATGGTCCCAAGACTGTTTGACCTAAGGAGAATTTGTATAATTGCCTCTCCTTTTTCTATAAATACTCCTCGACCCCTCCCTTATTCTTTCCTTCAATTCCTGAATCTTCTCTTGTGCGAACCATGTTCCATTCCTTCTAGTTTCTTTGCTCCCGCGTGACCCATTCACGCTCTCCGTTCACACTCTCCGTTCATGCCGCTTCCTCACTCCCTCGATTTCGAGCTCGCTTCCACCATCTCCGTACATGCTCGTGCAAGCTACTTTGTCCTCTTCTCCGTTGCTCTATCCGTCGTGACCATCTCCTCATCACAACAAGGTAGAGGATACTCACAACCATCACCACCGCTACAACACGTCTTCTCTTCTTTTTTACAATTGCTACTATCACCATTACTTCTGCCTCTATCGCCACCAAAAACACCACCGCTGTCGGCACCATCATCGCTGGCATCGTTTTTGTCGCACCTTCTGCTTCACCTTCCTAATAGGTTTGGACCCAAACGGCCTTGAAACAATTTGGACTCAAATAGTCTTTAGACCGTTTGGACCCAAACGGTCGTGAAACCATTTGGAGTGCAACTGTTTGGAGCCAAACAATCTTGAAACCGTTTGGAGCCAAACAGTCTTGAAACCATTTGGAGCCAAACGGTCTTGAGACTGTTTGGACCCAAACAGTCGTGAAACCATTTGGAGTACAATCATTTGGACCCAAACGGTCGTGAAACCATTTGGAGTGCAACCATTTGGAGCCAAACGGTCTTGAAACCATTTGGAGCCAAACGGTCATGAAACCATTTGGAGTGCAACCATTTGGATCCAAACGGTCATGAAATCGTTTGGACCCAAACAGTATTGAAACCGTTTGGACCCAAACTATCTTGAAAATCATGATTTCTTGAAACTATTTGGAGCAAGACCGTTTGGACCCAAACGGTCATGAAACCGTTTGGAGTGCAACCATTTAGAGCCAAACGTTCATGAAACCATTTGGAGCCAAATGGCCTTGAAACCGTTTGGACCCAAATGGTCTTGAAAATCACGATTTCACCCTTAACGGTTTCTCTTTTAAAAAAAATTAATGTTGCAATTCTTTCAACAATTTCTAACATATATGATTTCTTGTTCAAAATTACAGAATGGCTTCACCTGCAAGGGACGTCACATGAGCAGCTGAAACCCCATTCTGGACCAGGGAGCAACTGTTGGAGCACCGCTCGAAGCTTCAGTGCATCCTTGACATATGTGAAAAAATTGGAAAGACTCCACCAAAAGTTGACTTGCCCAAGGTCATCCATGCCCTTGAGCGAGTCAAAAAATGTTTAGCAGATGATCTGGATGAAGAAATTGAAGACCCTTCCTCCACTGATGAAGGTTCGGACTACGCACCAAATTCTGAGGAGGAAACCACACCTACAAAGCAACAAGGCAAAAGGAAGGTCCAGGAGGCCACTGAAGAAAGACCCACAAAAAGGCGGGCATGGAAGAAAGTCCGACCCTCAACCACAAGAGAACAAATCCTAGCAGAACATGCCACTCCTGCTACCACCACCGCAGAACCAACATCATTTGATCTGTATATCCAAAACCTACAAGCTGGTGACAAAGTGATGCGCCCAACAAAGTATGTCTTCTCGAACATACTAAAAAGAATGGGAATTTATGATAGAGTTCTCGCCTTACTCGACAATGCGAATCTCTCAAAACTCTGCATTGTCGAAGAAACTTCCTATGTTGAGCCCACGATAGAGTTCTTCACCTACCTTAATAAAGAAACCATGGACGCAAAAGATAAATTAAAGGGTGGAGGTGACCGCAGGCTGGTAACCTCACTTTTTGGAATAAATGTGGTCTTGACTGAGAATCTTCTAAATGAAATCTTTATCGACAACCAGGAACAACTAAAGAAAGCTAAGGAGGCAGGCCTGGACCATCCCCAGTTTAACAGGCACACCTTTTGGAAGTCCTTGATAGGGATTCCAAGCTACGAAGCAAAGCCTTGTAAGGCCTCCAACATACATTTTGGCCTGGTGTGTACTCTATAAAAAATCATAACAAGAACTCTTTTCCCCATGATAGAGAGTGGGAACATTATTATTTCTGACCTCTTTATCCTATGGTCCATTCTCAAAGGGTAGTCGGTCAACATAGGACGATAATTGATTTAGAAACACACATCTTTTGCCCTTGGAAAGGAAATATGTGTGGGTGGTCACATAACATCAATTCAGAAATATCTTAAGATGGAAAAACCACTTCCCAAGTGCATAGTGATAAAGGGCGACATCCTAACAAATGAGCAGAGTCTAAAGAACTCATATATCATAAAGGAGAAGGATTCCAAACTTCATTATATCTTCTACCCAACTGTCAAAGCATCTCGGGCACTGCTACTGCTTCTAGAATTGGCTGACTATGACAAAGAAAAGCTTCTCTTCACTGAAGAGGAGCTTTCCAACCTCCTAGCCTCAGTCAAAGAAAAAGAGAAAAGAGCAAAGACAGGGTAGACAGAGCATAGTGTCACTGCCCCAGCAATAAGGCCAAAGAAAATACCAGTGACACGACTTTCAAAACTACACATATAGCAACAACAGCAGTCGGAGACGCTGACATCAAAGATCAACCTAGAGGCAGACCCACCACACAGTGTAGAGAACATAGTAAACCCAACACCATAACCCTTCATGTTCGATCTGGATGTTGGGCTTACCTCTACAAACACCACCACCACACTACCACCTTCCACCATTCTGCCATCCACCACTTTTTCACCATTTTCCACAATAATTCCCACCATAATTTCTTTCTCCAGAACTACAACTTCACCCGCATCTTCCACCTCACTCATTTTCTCTTCGGGCATCCCATTCTCCACATCGACGCCCGATCTCACCTTCACTTCAACCACTTTCCCCTCGGCATTCTCGGTTTCACCTTTTTCACTTGGGATGTCGCCACCATTCTCATCCACCACCACCCCGATACTGTTGGTGACTCCATCTACAGTCACCACACAATTTGCGGGTCCATCAATAATGTCTCTTTAACAAGGCACTACCACCCTTCCACCCCGACCCCATCCATCTCATCCATCCATCTCTGGGGTCCCCTTTTCACAAGTCGGTGAGGAATTCAGACGGCAATTTGACGCTATTCGAAACCTCCTCATCGACCCCTCTAACATATTACACTCCATTTTTTTCTTGTGTGCAGGGACTTGCTACACAGCTATCCAAGATTGACTAACAGAACCATGCCTCACCAGGCATCCTCTCAAGCATTCAACAACGGCAGGAAGTAGTGGCCCAGCAAGTCGACCGCATTGACGGTTGCTTAAAACACCTGCTAGAGTTGGTACTTGAGATGAAAGGCCAGCAAGAAGCGTTAGCCCAACAAGTCGACATGGTCTCTAAGAAAACTCAACCTTTGCCTGAGACCCTTTGCGAGCTTCAACAACAAAAAACTACCCTAAGCACGTGCTTGTATGACATTAATAGCAACCTTGCACAGCTCAACCACTGCCAAGAGGAGCACTCTAACAATGAACTCAATCATCTACATGCACAAGTAACCGATCTATCAACATGACTCCTCTCTGCCGAAGTAAGATATATAGATCTTAAAGAAAACCATGACACACTACTCAAAACCCATGAGCACGTGCAAGTGGCACTCAAAGAATTACAAGCCATCCATCAGCAGTGCAAGAAAACATCGATCAAGAAAATAACAGATAAGGAAGTGGATGATGATGAAGATGAAAGTGAAGACGACGATGAGGATTCTGATTCCTTGGCTGACTCCAAAAACGATAGCTCCTCCTCGTACAATCAACCCAATGACCCATGAAATGTTGGAGAGGGCACCAGCCAAGGGGCAGAACCTGTAGAGAAGGGAAATAATAGAGACCACCAAGAAGGTGGAAACAAAGATACCAAGTCCCCCAATAATAATGACAATGTAACAATGTCATATGATGATCAATTCTTTAACTTCTCAGCTATGGGATCCCTAGGGGACGCTGCAAAAGAAGCCGCTTTTGTTGAGTTTCAACAATGCATAATGGAAACCAACATTAGCCCACCCACATCAGGCATTCATCAACATTCCGCTTCAGAGCAATCTGCACCCCTCCCCCCCAGAACATGACGAATCCGACAGAGTGAGTCTTGACACAGATGATAGACTCGACTCTAGAGATGACTCTGACAAAGATGAAGATTTGCCTCAATTTTTGGACGATAGCGAGCAGACTTCACTTCCTCCACCACAAGACCTTCCCCCGCCGCCCCCTCTACCTCACAAGATGAAAGACTTGGACATGGCGGCCATCTCTACATTAGATGTTCAGGACTTCTTTATCCGGAATACTATTGTAGATGATGCCAAGAATGAGGGGGGACATCATCTATGACAATATGAAAACAAAGCATAGGTTGACATGCGAAGACTTCTGTATTCTCCTTCGACCACAATCGGAGGTGAAGATGACTATCTTCCGCATCCTCCTTGCTAACACTATAGAGGAATTCTGGAGCCAAAAAAAGTAGCAGCCTATTTTCAACACTTCACCTGCTCTATCCTTATCCTTATTACATAAGGACTTACAATCAGAGTCCATAGAGCGACTGCGAACTGGTCTTGCATGGAAGGCACGCTACATCATAGTGCCCTTTAGAGTTTTCAGACACTGGCTGCTAATGATCGTCGACATTGAGGCCCGCAACGCCAAGGTGTACAACTTCTGCGCCAGTGAGCTAAAGGTTGGACAAATAAATTTTGTTGCTTTAGAAGTCGGGGAATCACGATGCATTCCTTTCCAACTTCTCAAAGTAATATGGCTGCCTGCCCATCACTTCGACATGGTTGGAACCAACCCTAGTTCCAAATCATCAACCCAATAGTCCAAACACTAGAAGGTTCGGGGGATTACACTTTCTGTACAATAAGATTCACATAAGCAATCAATAGACAAATCCCCTTTACCGAGTTAGCCACATAGGATATGTACTCTCTACGAGGACGTTACTCCATGGAGCTTATCTGTGACAGACGGTTCTTCAAGGACCTGACAATGGCACAAGACGACGTCCCTCGATACCTTTTTTTTGCTATCCTACATCCGCCAAAGCGTCCATACAGAACAATTCTAAAGGAGTTGGAGAAAAAGCAATAGCAGACCACCAAGGTCCCAGAACAATGCCAATGGGACCCTTATACTTTCGATATGGTGGATGACAAGGGGGACATCTATTTGTTAACCGGGGCCACCATCAACAGATTATCCCAACCAATGGTGCCTCTATCTACCATACAACCAACGTTTCCAAACTTTGACCTTGTCGCATGCAAGAGCCTTTCTAATAATGAACTGAGACTCATCATGTCTATGCTATACGTAGAGAATGATGAGCTTGTTTTCTTGAACGGACATATTCTAATAATGGCAGATTCATTCTGTGAAACCATACAAGTTAAAGGTTCTTTATCTGTGAGCATGATGACTTCCTACCAGTTTCTTCTAGCACATGATCTACCTACGGTTTATATGGCATCAGCATACACGAAGGATGATTTACTCGGATCCAAGAACTTCGGAACCACAGAGGCCCTTATCTCGTATCTTCAGAATACGACTCTAAAGTTCATTATGTTTCCTTTTCTTCACTCTGAGCATTGGATGCTACTGGCAACAAACTTACACGAGGGAACTACAATCATTTACAATAGTTTCGACAGACAGTTCAATCCAAACAAAAAAGAGTATGATGCTACAACAAAGTTGCCCACAGAGGAAGTGGTGAAGGACTGTGCTGAATGACTACATGATCTTCTCGGCAAGCACACAAAGGCGTACAACAATGATCATTTTCACTGCCCAGCCTTCAGCCACAGATGTCCCTAGCAGATCATAGAATCTAAAGACTATGATTTCCACATCCTTTACTGGATGTATACCCTTACTGTCCTCAGTAAGCGTGTGGAGGACATGAAGGACGTGGATTATCATGCTTTAAGTGGAAAGTTTGCAGCTAATCTCCTACGATTGTATGGAGCAAACAAGGGATTAACAGAACTGTGATACCCTTGCCCATGTACTTCTCAACCTATAACCTTGACACTCTGAGGATAGAGTGGATGATAAGTTAGTGGGGTACACTGGGCAAGGGCGAGGTATTACTTTCAAACCTTCTTCTCTCTACCCTTTCCATTTTCTTTATTTCTTTCTCACAATTTCTTCTTTTTTTCTTTTTTTAACACTTAGATTCTTTTGAAAATTTCTTGGATAGAATAGCTTTTGTACATGAGACAACATTCTTTTTAGAAAAGGGACACCCCTAGCTAAGTTAGAGACAAAGTAGTCCTCACTTACATAAGTAGCATTTAGGCATGTAATGGCGAATTAATAAATCACCTCCATGCTCAATTTTCATGCTTTTTCTTCAACTCTACATCAGACTCTCCATAGGTTAACATCGTGGCCGAAACAAGCCAAACACTCTCAAGGACGGGAGGGAACCAGGCAAAATCTAAATCAAGAAATCTCTCAAGTGGACCACCAAGTACAAAACCAAAACAAGTGCATGTCTGAAAACTCTAGGGAATAGTTTTCTTCTTTTCAAAAAGAGGCTTGGCAGCCCAAATAAAATCCCTAAATACCCAATTCCTAAGTCAGTTAGCATATGAATAAAAGCCAGAGTGTTGAATAAAAACATGAGAGTTGTGCCATACATAAGGACCTATATGAAGAGCCAATAAAGATCTTGCTCGGCCGGTACATTCAGCTGCCCTCACAAAGGCAGATGTGTCACACCCGGTAGTGAGATCCTAAGGTCTCCACATATATGAAAAGGCTGACAAAGGTCTTGCCCGACCGGTACATTCAGCTACCCTCACAAAGGTAGATGTATCGCGTCCGGTAGTAAGACCATAAAAGTTTAGATAAACCCTTCCCCCTTATAAGGGGGAGTTACACATCAGCCTTCAGCCAACCCTCATACCTATCTTAGCTCCCGGTAGGATTTTCAAAGAAGTATAAAACTTCTTAGAGTCAAAGACATGCATAGAATGCGATTAAGGAAAGGGTGGTACCAACACGAGTTATGCAATACGGAAGAAACCTGAGCTCCACGCAACTCCCGATACTCAAATGAGTCAGTACAAGTAGAAACCTCAATAAAACTCTGGGAGATCTCTGATTTAGAACTGAAGCAAGAGTATGGAAATCTTCACTGAATAAAATTGCCTCACCACTACATGCCTTAGCTCTATCTAGCTTGTGGACAAGCTAGACTCTAAGTTAGGGGGTGATAACCTCCCATTATGTGATGTTATCTTACTAGTTTTTCTTAATTTTCCATACTCTTTCTTAGATAAATTAGATAGAATCCTTAACTTTCCACTTCATTGTAAATATACTAATAGACTAACATTTCTCCTTTTATTCTTACAGAAAAACCCATAAAAATTGCAAAAAGTCCCAAACGGTCCCAAGACCGAATGAAGTCGAAACGGTCTCAAGATCGTATGAACCCAAATGGTCCCAAGACCGAATGAAGGCCAAATGGTCTCAATACCGAATGAAAGCCAAACGGTCCCAAGATCGTATGAAGCCAAACGGTCTCAAGACCGAATAAAAGCCAAACGGTCCCAAGATCGTATGAAACCAAAAGGTCCCAATACCGTATGAAGTCTAAACGATCTCAAGACCGAATATAAGGAAAACGGTCCCAAGACCGTTTGAAGCCAAGCGATCTCAAGACCACATGAAGCCAAATCGTCTCAAGACCGTATGAACCCAAACGGTCCCAAGACCATATGAATCCAAACGGTCCCAAGACCGCATGAAGCCAAGCGGTCTCAAGACCGCCTGAAGCCAAACGGTCTCAATACCGTATGAACCCAAATGGTCCCAAGACCGTATGAATCCAAACGGTCCCAAGAGCGCATGAAGCCAAGCGGTCTCAAGACCGCATGAAGCCAAACAATCTCAAGACCGTATGAACCCAAATGGTCTTAAGACCATTTGGGATTCCTTGGAAGCCTATAAATAGGACCAAAGGAGTCCTCATTTGGTATCGAATTCTTGGACATCCAGAGGCTGCCCCAATCACTCCAGAGCTGTTCATCCTTCATCCTTCGCCCCAAGGCTACTGGTCCAAGATCCACATTCCATCCTCAAGCTACTTCCTCTCTCGTCGACATAGAAGGTGGGAAGTGAAGGATTCTTCATCAAGGCAACCACGTGGTGTGAAGATAGTTGCTCTCTACTCCAAGGGATCAACCTTCCTCCCTCCTACATGGAGATGATACTTTCTTTCTCTCTTCTCGCCTCCTTCTTTGTTCTTGGCATGAGCAAGTAGTCCCATACACTAGGGTGCAGGGAGTAGCCCCGCTACCCATGTTTTCATTTCATACATTGTAATTCATGAGTTTGTAATAGAAAAATACTATCTTTTTAGTTCAACAACAATCATTTAATGAATGCTAGATGTTTAATCACCAAATTGTGTTATCTATTATCTACTAGTATGAATTGTCTACGTTTGTACTTTTAGATTTGAATATCAACTGCATGTTGGTTCTTGATGTATGTAGTCACCATACATTTGTTCGGTATCTAGGAATGTTTCTCAAGGAGTGGAGTAAACTCACCTCCATTATTGTACTTCCATACTATGAAATGGAATCAGTTGACGTATGAATGTACAACCTTGATAGGTCAATGAAACACACTTTGTGAGGGGAGTGATGCAAAGTAAGTGACTATTCATTTAGGGATGGCTGGCATTGCAATACTCCCACATTTCTTGTAGTTAGTTATCTGAAAGGAAGCTAAGTCTAAAAAGATACTAACTGTTTAGACCCTTTTCTTTGCAAGCCATTTTATTATGATATATGTTTTGATCCATGCATAGTGGTGGTGAAACTCGGTCACATTCTAGTGGTTTCCCAAATATTGTTTACAACCTCAAATTTACTTTTATGCCATTTACTTTACTTTGCACTTTAGTTTAATCATCAAATCAACTCTTCGATCTAAATATCAACTTTCAAGTAGATAAGTAGAATTATTACGTTTTCCATCTTGTTAAACTCTTAACAAGACTGTTGTCTCGTGGATTCGACCCTTAAGTGTACTACGATAAGACTTCCACGTATCTTAGCATACATGGGTGGAGATCTTATTATAGCACACGAAAGGATAAACTTAGATACTTACTATCTATAGGATTTTTAGTGGTGCACACAACTCCACGCGAGTGGAGGCTCCATCAGACACATGTAGACTTTATGTGAGGTATGAATGCATCCCCTGTTATTCTAAATTTGAGCAATTAACCTAATTTTATATTCTCTTATTTTGTGACTGCATTCCCTATTTTTCTATATTGAGCAATTAACATAAACTATCTCTCTCTTGATAGCCTACACAATCTCTCTCTTTTGAGAATTTATTCCATGTGAAATATTCTACTTGATTCTCATCTTATGACTATCCTACTTTGTTGGACTATCTTTTGAATCTAACTTGTACTTTTATTCTTGATGAAACCCTAATTTTTTCCACTTATGTAGTTAATTTTTAGTTTGTCTATTTTATTATGGAAACTTTTGTTATTCCATAAAAGAATACACTTTATAATTGCCTCTACATTACTCATGTTATGTGATTCAATAGCCCTAGAGCAGTGTAACTACATCAATTTTTGGGTTGTGTGCCCATGTTATATTTTGATATGGAGGTTGTGTGCCCCATACCCAGGTTTTGTTCCCACTTTTATAAATATTGGGGAGATGGTTGTGTTCCATACTCTATTAGGTTTCAAGGTTGTGATCCTTGGCCGCCATTTTTATATATGTTATTCTAGTGCTATGCTTACGTCACATGCATGTAGGTAATATTATTGTTATGTTGGTTTAATGGCAAGTATTCCTCTGGTTTATCATTTTTTTAGATTCATATTCTTTTATACCCAATTGGGTAGTCCTTTCCATTTGTATGGAAATCCTTGTTAATTTGACAAGATTTATTCTTTACATTTCTCAATCCATATTCTATATGCACATACCAACATTTTGCTGATACATCTATTTTTTATCCTTTTATTGGGGTATGCTTCCAACCCTAGGTGTAGGACTTGGTAGATTGGACATGGTGACATAGACTTTCTAGGTGGAGCTTTTGAGAGATAAACTTGAGATAGACGAATATCCCTCTACTCGGTCCTTATGTTGTAGCTTTCATGTGAACTATATATGGGAGATGATAATGTACTTTTATAATCATGTTTAAATTTTTTTTCCCAACTAAGGCTATATTTTATTGATCATGTGCCCTAGAACAGGAAGAAAGCAAAATAATTGTCACTTGGACATTACAACTGAGACAGGCAGGCTGTAGAGAAGTAGAAAAGGGATGTCTAGATCTTAATACATTATTTACTATGCCATATGCAATGACATTTTTATTTCTAGGAATATAGTGGAGCATGCCCCTATTGTTTCCTCTGAGGTCCCAATACCTTCTGAGTAGGGGTTTAAATCTTCCAACACCATCAGCTCTTCCTGTCAAGCATTCCACGACCTGCTTGGAATCTGACAGAATAATGTAGTTGCATATATCCTTCGAGGCACACATGAGCATGACTTGAATGATTGCATGGATCTCGGCTTCCAAGATGGAGCAGGTTACAGAAGGAAGACCTACAAAAAGAGTGTTGTATCCCATATTGTCGCAGATGAAGATACCCAGGTATGCATGACCAAAATACGTTGGAAGGTAGCATCTACCATAATAAGGTGTTTGTGTGGTAGAATAACATGACTCTCTTATGAATGTTTTGACGGGTGTGTGATGGTCCAAGCTTTCTAAATTGATTAGGATCGTTCCTGGATGAACTTAACTCGAAAGGCAAGAGGAACAACAAGGTTCTCATGGATGAATCTGTTTCTCAGATTCCAGTTGTACCAACAAGTGACCACAATAAGGTTTGCATCTGGTGTATCTATCAATGAGGAAGATAGATAGAGAGTGATCCAGTCATCCTCAGATAGATAAAATTGTGTGTTATCCACGATGAGCTCCTTCCATGTCTTCTTGCGCTCCGGGAAGTCTCAGAGGGCATGGAGAAGAGTTTCATTGTCATTATTACACATGGGGCAGAGGATAACCACTTCCATGTGTCGACGGGATCGTTCAGCGTTTGTAAGTAGGGCTTTGTGCAGTAAAAGCCAAAGGAAGACACAGATATGTTTTGGAATCCTAGCTTTCCAGATGAGATTCCAGTTGTTGGGTGTATTGCATTCAGTATCAGATCATAGCCATTGATAAGCAGAGCGGCTACTCAACACCCCTGAGTTTTCCAAGGGCGACGACCATTGATCCTTACCACCAGTAGGGCATGGTGGCGGGATAGTCTCTATCATCTGCCAAGTCGAGCTTGGTAGGAAAGCTTTGATGAAGCCCCAATCCCATTCACCATTGTCTAGGACCATAAAACATGCTTGTAGTGTGTCCAAGGAAGAAGGAAAGGTCCAGGTGGGAACAATGTCCATGATCGAACGATTGTTTAACCACTTGTCATACCACACATTAGTAGATTGGCCATTGTTGATAATTTTTCCGCATAGAGGCTAGATATCGCATAACCTGTTATTGATGAAACTCCAGGTAGGTGAGCAAGGTTTATTCAGGAATCTATCATTGACAGTGTATTTTTCCTTGAGGATCTTAACTCAAAGCTTTTCGGGTTCATTTAGGTAAGACCATACATTCTTCATCATTAACAAAATGTTCTGATCCCGATCATCCTTGATACCCAGGCCTCCCTTATCTTTGGTTGCCGTGAGCTTTCTCCACATGACTAAAGAAGTCTTCCTGCTGCCTGAGCCTGACCAAATGAAGGTATAGACATGTCTATTGATGTCATCACATAATGTTGGCGATATCTTCACAGTTTTCATTGTATATGTAGGCAGTGGGGTAGCGATGGCCTCTCAACTAGGGTTCTCCCGAGGCGGAGGCCATGGGGGAAACCTCGGTGGTGGCTGGGGCTATGTCCACACTGATCATGTGCCTGATCATAGCTTGGGCAACCAAGAGGGAGTGGCTTCTGCTCACAGAACTACTAGGTCCGTCCATGAAGTTGTCCATACCACAATGACCTACGATGAAGTAATGGAGACATATACGAGTTTGAACACGGGTAACGGCACAAGACCTTAATACGCCGAGACGATCTCTGGACGTCCACTTGTCATGCTAACCTATGAGAACCTGATCTCGCATGACATGCTGCGGGAGTCTGACATCAACGTAGATCTCAGTGGGATCCTCTCATCCTTCTCGGTCCGCAATGAGGCATTGCAACCCCTGCTTGAGCCATGAAAGTTTGGCATCATAGCCAAAGCTATTGGGATCAACATTGGTTTCAAAGCCTTGATCAACAAGATCTATGCCATTTGGGAACCAAAACAAGAATTCAGATTTATCGATCTGGAGAGTGGCTACTATATCATCCAATTATCTAGACAAAATGACTACTTGAATGCCATGACCAGAGGGCCATGGAAAATTTTCGGCAACTATCTTTCCGTTCAGTCTTGGTCTTTGGCCTTCCATCCATCGAATCAAATTCCAAGAAAGCTAGTCATCTGGGTGAGAGTCCTAGAGTTACCTGTCTTCTTTTTCCAAAATCAGTTGCTAACCTCCATAGGTAACTCGATTGGGAAGACAATCAAGGTAGATGCTCACACCCTCCAGGGACATCGAGGGAAGTTTGCATGAATCACTGTTGAAGTGGAAACTTCCAAGCCCCTTCTACCGGTTGTTTTTATCAATGGGGAGCATTTTCATGTTGAATATGAGAACCTTCCCGTGGTATGCATGAAGTGTGGATGAGTCGATCATGCAGCCACAGACTGCAAATAGGCAGAACGTTTTGAGACTAGTGAAGCAACTTCATCCACACCTATTCCCTTACCTAGTGTCACATACACCATGGCAATCCATGCCAATCGACTAGAGCCGAGAAAGCAAGCACAAAAGAAACATGCCACTAGAAGACTTCCACAGCAGAGGCAGTGAAACCAATCCAGGTCTCAGACTCTGAAGCTGAGGTAGATGAGGAGGGCTTCACTAAGGTGATAAGCAAGAAACAAAAAAAGAAAAATAGGAAAGCAGTTGGTGCTTCATCTGGCCAAGCTGCATCCATACCCAAGGCAGTTGACGAATCAATTGTTAACCTAGTTGGAAATGAAACCAGCATTGGTCACCCCCATCAAGTTGATGCGAGATAGACCTTTCAGTTCCAATCATCTTCACCTACCCAAGGGCAGAACCCTCGCAAGCCCTTCAGTAAATAAGGGAGGGACAATGGAAATGGCTTCATCATTCTAAGGAACTGCAAGGTGGTCTACCAAACTGTGGTTAGCCCAGACTGGGTCAGGAAGAAAGGCAGAATGAATATCATCGAGACTAAACCACCAGATGAGGTAGTTGAAGCTAGCTTCGGAGAACACCATGTTAAAAAAGCCCTTGAGTTTGGTGATGAACCAACCAATGGCGACATTGATAATCATATGCAAGTAAGTCATGATGGGCAATCCGAAGGATTGCTTGCTGCTATCTAACGCATCACCCTTCCTTCTCTCACATCCTTTGTGTTTTGTTGCTGGAACATTCAAGGCGCTTGTCAAGATAAGAAGATTCATCATATTAAGGAGATGAAATGCTCCCATAACTTGCAGTTCCCATCTATAATTGAACCCCGTTGTAGTGGTGACACTTCCTCTAATATCATTCGCCAATTGGGTTCTCCTCTTCTCATAGAGTTGAAGCAATCAACTTCTCAGGAAGCATTTGGATCCTCTGGGATCAATGTAAATATGATGTTGAAGTCCTTCTCAATCACAAGTTGTTTATTCACTTGAATATAGACAAGAGTTGGTTCCTAACTATCGTTTATGGCAGCCCCAATCCGATAGTCAGGAAGCACCTCTGGGATCATCTTGAAGATCTCTCCACCACCATTAACTCTAGCTAGGTAGTCATGGGTGATTTCAACACCATGCTACATATCTCGCAGAAGAAGGGAGGAAAAAAATTTCGATAAAAGATCATGTGCTCATTTTAACGACGTTTTAATGAATAGTGGGCTTTCTGATCTACGAACACAAGGCAACCTTTTCACTTTCAGACGAGGCACTTTTCTTGAGAGACTCGACCAAGCTATAGCTAACAATGACTGGCTCAACCTATTTCAGTGAGGCCACAGTGACCGCCCTCCCTAGGCTGCTCTCTGACCACAACCCACACCTATTGCGCGTCAATGGCCCTAAAAAGCAACACTGCTCCTACTTCAAGACGAAGGTCAGTTGGTCTCTTAATCATGATTTCTGTTCTTCTGTCATGGTTCGTTGGGACTCATCATCATCCTTCCAGGATGCTCCAAGTGCATTCCAAAGGCTTCTTGCTTGCATCAGCCACATCCAAGTACAAGCTGAACTGAATCCTACTGGTCCTATTAATCTTTCTGAAATTGAGTTGCAGGAAAAATACTATCAACTCCTCGTTAGCGAGGATATTGATTGAAAACAAAGAGCACATGTAGATTGGCTTCGTCATGGTGACGGTAATACTAAGTTCTTCCAATCCTTTGTTAAGGCACGCATTCATCACAATAGGATTACGCAGCTAAAAGATGGTTTTGGGGTATGGATCACTGAACCATATGCCCTCTGCAAGCATGTCCGTGATTTCTTTGCAAGACTCATGTCTTATTCCTTCCATCCCAATCCTATGAATATATCCCGATACCCTAGTATGTTCAAGCATCTCACTGAGGAGGAGCTCGCTCGCATTCAACTAACTCCTAGTTCACAAGAAATCCATGATGTTATGTTCATGATGGCACCGTCCAAGGCGCCTGGTCCCGCCAGTGTGTATAATGAGTTCATACAAAATAACTGGGCCAAGATTGGTCCCTTTCTGATTAAGACGATCACGAACACCTTTGCCTTAGGTGTAGTTGATGCTTCTATTGCAAACTCACACTTAGTGCTCATTCCTAAGATCAAAACTCCTATTACCTATAGTGACTTGAGGCCCATATCCCTAAATAATGGTTTCTTCAAATTGCTATCAAAGATCATTGTGGAACGCATCAAGCCATGCCTGAATGATTGGGTCTCACCCCACCAGTCTAGCTTCATTCCTGGCCGCAAGATCAGTGACAATGCCCTTCTTGTGTAGGAGATCATACATTCAATGAAAGAAAAAAAAACCAAGAAGAAGTGGGTGTGTATCAAGCTAGACCTTGCTAAAGCATTTGATAGAATGAATTGGAGTTTTTTGAAGGATACTCTAATGAAAATGGGGCTCCCACACAAACTTATCAACATCATTATGCAGATTATTACCGTTAGGGAAACATCCATCCTTTGGGGTGATCAGCCACTGCAACCTTTCAAAGCATCCCATGGATTCTGCCAAGGTGACCCTATAAGTCCTTACTTATTCGTTCTTTGCATGGAGTGCCTAACCCAAGCCATCACCAATGCAATAGGGAATGGTTCCTGGAAACCGATCATGCTCACTCAAGGAGGAACACCAGCGTCACACATCTTCTTTGATGATGATATACTGTTATTTGCATAAGCCTCTGTCATCCAGGGTTGAAATATCAGCATGATCCTTAAAGCTTTCTCTGAAGTTTCAGGCCAAATTGTCTCTAAGGAGAAATCTAAATGCTACTTCTCCAGCAATGTCACTAGTTCTGAACGCAGGCTGGTGAGTGACAAACTGAAATTCCCTTGGACGTCTGACCTTGGGAAATATCTTGGGATTCCTATCCTTCACCATATATTAAACAAGAAGACGCACGGCCACATCACGACACTAGTAAAAGATCGACTCAATGGATGGGCGATGTGTCACCTTTCTATGGTTGGGCGCATCACGCTAGCCAAAATAATGTTTAAATTTTATATGATCATGAAATATATTTCCGCTGCTATAATGTGATCTTTTTAATACCATTATTTGAGAAAAAAATATGCATCTAATCTAACATATTGTTTGAGTGTGTTTGGATTAGATGGGTTAATTCCTAAAATTAAGTAGGAAGTGGATCCCATCTCGGGTCCCACTCCTTATATGGAACCAAGCCCCGGATAGGAAAGGTGGCCCAAGTCCACTACAGGGGCATGGTAATTAGATATTCATCCCAATTTAATCGCATTTCTTAGAATAACTTTACATTCTAATGTAGCATTTTATCCAATAATTTAATTAATTAGACTTCCACTCCCGAAATTGTTAATAATTTGATTTTTCCATCTTTTTAGACCATATATAGACAACTTTAATTAAATATGGAATTTTACCTCTTTTATTTAGATTGCAATTTTTTTATTAATGACATTAATTTTATTTTTTTAGGGAGTGTCACAATGTTAAAGATCTATCTGTATCCCATCATAATTTAGTCTAGGAAAAATGAAGACAATTGAAGTCATTCATGGCATTTCTTTGTCTATCAAGAAAAAGTTTTCATTTATGTGCCATCAAGTTATTTCTTTGACCAGATGTTAAGACAACTAACTAAATAGTTTCTGTAACCAGCGGTCAGGATGTAAATTGGAAAACAATTGGCAGTTAATGGTCATAACATTATTGATTTGATTGGGCAAGAAGCAACCAAGACAGAAAGTAAAGATTTATTGAAGAAATGGATTAATACAACCAAAAGACTTAGTAGTCAAACAACCATTTTATGTTCTTGGATACTCATACCTTACCATAATTCCAATTATCATTCTCCTTTCCATTATTTAATCCTTCACCCACATGCCTTCTCTCTCCCATTGTGTTGTCCGCAAGGCAATTGGGGCAATGAAATTTGTTGTTACATTTAGAGTAAAGGCATTTAACTAATTGGATTGCCTAGCATATCGAACTCTGCATATGCCTAATGAGAACACATGAAAATATAGCTACCGAAGGAGTAAGGCATCTTGACGTGCTTACAAGAAAAGTAATTAAGAATAAAGTCCAGTCACACGAGTTGACTGATTTATATCATGAGTCGCCCGAATCATGCACATATTCAGTCAAAATTAAGAATGTCATTATTGTAGTCAAGCTTTAGTCAAATCAGATCCACCACAAAGCCTCATATTTAAGGTTTTTTGCCTCTCCTTTCTCTCTATGAAAGGAGGGGGGACTCCAAGGCAAAGGATATCACATTTTTATCCCTTTTTCTACCTCTTCCTCTGGTATTTCTATTGTAATATTCTTCCTTTACATTATGTTTGAGTAAGTTCTCTTCTGGGGTTTGGGGAGTATTCCCATAGCCTGATTCTCTACATTATTTGTTGTAACATACCGAAACCTAGAACATAATCCTATTCTAAGGTTAAGAGGTTAGAGACCTTAGATCTTTGGGTTTATCCAAATGAGGATAAAGGTATGTTCATTAATGGCTTAATTGAAACCCTCACATTCAAACATATAAACAACATAATACTTTCATATTAATCATAAGATCAATAAAGGATACATAGAATAAGCCATATGTGATAATGTTGATTAATATGCATAGGATAACTATGGAGTAAATTTTACATTATCTACATAATGTAGAATTAATAAACTAAATGAGATAAAAGATAAATATATTTGATTTCATGAATAAAATGATTTACAACATTTTGGTTGCAATATGAATAATAATAATAATAATAATGAAATAATATGTTGACTAGTATAATAATGGACCACAAATGTAAATTATGTAAAACTCATAAAAGGAAGACAAATTGGTTAAAAATAACTTGAGATTCGTTTTCTTTGGATATGTTTTGTCTTGAATGATCACATCTATTTTATTTTGAAAAGAAAAGTTGAGTTCTCCTTCTAGATATGAAATAAAATATTGAATGACACCAAAAGTGGTAAATAATCTTAGATTCATAATCTACACATTAAACAATGCATTTGGGTTAATTTTCACTAAATTTGGAGAATATTTTATTAAAAGATGAAATCAGGAGAGAGAGTGTGTAGAACCTTCAAAATATTAAATAAATAAACAAAAAACCTTCAACATGTGAAATTAAGGGAAAATTTGTATCCCCAACGTACTTCATTTGACTTATGGGTGAAGTTTCATAAAATTTGGAGAATCTTATAGTCATTAATGCACAAGAAAGAGAAAATATTGGTTTATTTAAGAAATCAAAAGTCTTCAAAATGAAAATCTAATTATATAATCAGAATCTAGATGCCTTAATTGGCCTTTGTGCTAAATTTCATTTAATTTGGAGTTTGTTTGCACCCTTTTTGGAAGAGAGAGAAAATGAAAAATTAGTGTGAATACACTTCATTCGAATCAGAATAGAAATCCATTTATGTGTCACACATGCTTTCTTTTTCTTTTTATACATGAGATTTATTCTCAGCCATTAGATTGTGGATCTGACGATCTAGGGGTTGTCTTGTACCCCACACTTGTTTTAGAGACCAGTAGGTAATTTGTTTTGGGGATTTCTCCCACCTCACTCGATGATTCTTCAAGATCTTTTATCTGTTGGATTCCTTGTCCAATTATACACACCTTGATCCCTTGCTTTAGCCCTAGAACTCTACATATAGGAGACACCCAAATCCCCCTTCTCCACCATTTTTCTCAGGCGAGCATTCTCTGTGCCTCGTCCTCACACGAGTGCCCTGAAACCACCACTTTGCCTCCTCATGACTCTCCTCCATCCCCAATTGGATCGTTGCTTCCCCAGAAACCTTGGATCTACTTCCTCTTGGTCTCCAGCAACTTCGGCTCCATACCAATTTTATCTGGCATCTCAGGTAAAATTGATTATACAGTAAGCTTCCCCTAACCAATGCAACTGTTTTCCCCTTCTTGTTATTCCTCTATTTACCTTGTTTCGTTGGAACCTAAAGCTAGGATCAATCTTCTCTTCACTGGTTCTTGCTTTGGATGTTTGGTTGTCCTATGATCATGAGAATCACGCACTTGACTTTGTGGTGCTCTGATATTCATTTCTATGGTCTTTTTTTTGCTGAGAACTCGATGTTTTGAACTGTTTGTACCTAACCTTGGTTCTGGTCAGGGCGACAATTGTTCTCGAATCTCTATTGGGGAATATGCCCAAACTTCAACTCGTTGGCTTCATGATGTCCAGGGGTGATGTTGGGGGCGTTCCTTGGTGTTTTGCATCTAGGTTCTTCACCTAAATACTCAGTCTGGAGCTACTATGCAGCCGTGGTGTGGGGTGCTATTTGGGGATGAATCCCAACGTGATTTCCTCTTTGTGACCTCCTTTCTCTTCTGCCTTTCATTTTCTGAACCAAGGGAATATTGGTCATTTAATAGTCAATTTCTTTTGTTTTAGCGTCGAGCCCTTTTGCCAACTTTTCTATGGGGTTGGCTGAATTGCCCACTCATGATTGGGCCAACTCAGTGAGCGCACCCGCCTCTCTTTTTCTTGCAAACATTTTTTGTTGACATGGATTTTCCTGATTGGTCAATATTTGAAAATTCATATCTAAATATTTATAGCTCAGGAAAATACAAAAAAAAACATTTTGGAATAAGAGAAATATTGTCTTTCTAACGGTACTAGTTTTGTTGACAAGCTTATGTTGTAAATATGTGATTTCAATGGATTTTCCTAAATAATAATAAATTGCAAAATTTATAACTAAAAATCTGTAAGTCAAAAAATATAATAAAATATGTCTTGAACTCAGAAAAATATAATCTAAAACATGGAAGGTTTTGATAACCTAATTCACTAATATTAAAAAGGAAATTTTTAGGGTTTTGAATAATTAATGTAAACCTAACCCAGATTCTACATATATGCATCATAGGTTCTTTGGAGACCTAGGCTTGGATCTAGTATTGACTTTGGACTATTTAGATTATTAAGAGAGGTATGTTTGTAACCCATGTTATTCCTTTTGAGAAATACATCTATTTTCATCTTTCTCTTGGTCCTATGGACAATCAATCTACACAATATTCCTTGCTCTTTTGAGAACATATTTCATGTGAAATACCTTATTTGTTTATGGTCTTGTGATCAATTTATTGTGACAGACGTTCATTTGGATTGTATCATATATATTGTTTCATGTGGAACTTTACTTGGTGATACAAGGTCTTTTTGCCCACTTTTGTGGTGGTTGCTCATATTATCATTTATGCGGTGACAAATCTTGTTTATTCTGACTATACTTTTAACTTGCCTCTCTATTAAGTGTGCTATGTGACTCAGTAGCCCTAGAGTAGTGTAATTGCATTAGTTTTGGGTTATGTGCCACATACCCGGGTTTCAAGTTTATGAGGCTTGGCCCACACGATTTATATTGGGGAGTTTGGTTATGCCATTCTTTATTAGGTTTCAAGTTTATGAGGCTTGGCCACCATTATTATTTATATTGTTCTAGTGCTATGTTTATCTCACATGCATGCAGGTTGTTACTGTAATGATTTTGTGTCTAAAAGGTTATGTGTGCTTTTATGGCACCACTTTTATTATTATTTTTATAGCAAGTATTATCATTTTTATTTATCATTTATCTTGTCTCCCTTAGGATGTTTACATTTTTCATAGGTTCCTCATACCTAGTACCCATCCTTGTGCAGGAAAAACCCTCATGGAGGGAGATAACTCAACTGTTGGCAACCAATATGGTTACAAGACACCCCAAAACCTTAGGTTTGGGATGCCAATAATGGATCTACCCATTATCACTCTAGTGACTCGGGATACACCTCCGACTGGAAGTGGACCATTAGCAGGTCAAGAAACCCCAACCTCTTCTAGTATGGACATAGTTATCTCTCCAGAGTAAGAGTTGATCATGTTTTGACAACTTTTTGCCAAAACTATGGAAGGGAAGATGAACAACCCATTTGTTCCTAAAAAGCCTAAGGACTATTCCATAACAGAACTCATGAAAATGCAACCACCCTCCTTCAAGGGTGAAGGTGAAATAGAGATGGTCGATAAAGTTGATGATTGGGTGCTAGCCATAAAATTGACCTTTTATGGTATGGCATGTCCTCCACACCATAAGGTTAGATTTTCATCATATGTTATGGATGGACCCACTCTAGTTTAGTGGAATGGGATAGCAAGGACTCATGTGTTGGTATGTATGCCCTAACAGCCAATCATATGCTGATTGGATTGGCATACATCATGATTGATTTGATAAATATCAAAGGCAAGCTTCCAATTTATTCTAGCTCAATCGATTACGAGATAAATGATGGTGCAGAATGAATGTCTAAAGAATGACAATACTCAAAGATGTATGTCTTCGGGTTGAGGACCCGAACAATGAGATCGTATGGATGCTATGAGTATGTACATTCTTGTTATGTCCCTAGTCAGATGTCATTGTGGAAGGTTGATAGACAACAATGACACATCAAGACTAGAGTGTGTGTTGGTTGATGACAGTGTCTCATTAGTCATGATATATGATATCAAACCAAGCACACAGATACATGTTAGAGAACAGTGTATCGGACAGACCCACCATGAGAGTGACACATGGAACCATGAAATGGTAGTCAGAATCATCTCCCATAGTGATGGTGGTGATTGTGATTCTTAGACATGAAATCACTACACTTGCCAAATGTGATTGAGTACATTTTGACATCATCAAACGCAGTCCTAAAACATGGGTTGTTATAACGATGATGATTGGGTGGCTTTGACACATGAGATAGACTATAAGTGATAGATATGGGATTTGTCCCTCCTAAGGGAGTATGATTAGGCTACTTGATAAACAAGACTGAGAAAGGCATGCACATGCACATGTGAATCAATATATGATATTGATGTCACACATATCTCAGACAGTCAACTCTAGTTCAAGAAACATGAATGGACCTTCAAAGGATGACAACTTCATGCCTTGAATTCATTTAGGATATTAAAGACAAAGGAATTATACATTCACTGAAACACCAATCACAAACTTTAGGATTGAAAGTTGTTATCCAACTTTCCTTTTCACTTGGTTAGCAATGATGTGCGACTAGGTACCCGTCTTTGCTTGTGATGTCATAAGGTAGTTATGGACATTCACTGCCAACATGAAATGGGACATGTAGGGTCACACACAAAGGATTAACCCGGAAGAGGAGTTTATCCATGAATGATGTTTGGATTGATTACTAAAGTGTTTAGGTACTCAATCAAACATTCAATCAATAGACTTGACTCAAAATCATCAAAGTTCAAGTGTTGAACCAATTGATTTTAGTGTCAGATTGATTGAGAACCAAATTGACTGTGTTCTATACAACCTGGACCACCAATCAACTGGTTCACTAGGTGAACCGATCGGTTCACTTGTCCAAGCGAGCAGTGTTGGGTTGTCCCAGTTAGTGACAAAAAGTTTTCCATTTCACTTGTTCAATTTGATTGGGACAAAAATTAATTTTTACATTAATTAGAAACGAATAAGAAAAGTCAATTGTGGGCAAGTCTGGGAAGTGAAACGACTGGTTCACTAAGTGAACCGATCAGTTCATACACCCAACTGACCGGTTCACTAGTGAACCGATCAATTCAACTTGCCAAATGACCGTTTCAATTATGAAATGCCTGGTTCGCCTGCCGAAGTACAAATTATTCATGGTAATTCCGGACCCTTCTACTCCCACACAGACTGGGAATCCTGACCCTACCCTCTACTATACATAGAGGGGTACAGAGGAATTCTCCAGAGACCCAACTCAAAACATCAGTTTCTCTACAAAGTTGATGTCCTCTCTGTTTGTGGTAATCGAGAGAGCCCAAGCAAGTTCTACCCATACAGGGAGGAACAACGAGGGAAAGACAACTGCAAAAAAGAAATTTGTTGTGGGAGAGTGTGTCGGCGACTAGTATGCCGATAGAAGGGAACAACTCCTTCTAGTCCGTTCCTACAGACAACTAGAGTTCCTGGTAGTCCATGTGGACTATCTATAGAGGGGGGAGACTTCTATCACTCCGGAGGATGACAGTCAATCGCAGTCTGGGTCAAGACCAGGAGTTGCACTGATGTTGTCAAAGATAGGTGGTTGAAGACTGCACTAGCTGCGAGTTATTGTCATTGAGCAAGCCTCAGGACCAGGTATATCTCGCTAAAACCATCCTTCCCATTACATAGATATTGATGCAATCCTCTGGTTATGGGTTTATGGTCAAGTAAAATTTTTATTTCTGTTGCCTACTCTGACCATGTAAAACCCAACAGTGGTATCAAAGCCACATCAATATTCTATGTTTTGGGATAATCGATATCATCAGCTTTTGGTTTTATCGTCTTTTATTTATTACATGCGATGCAAATATTTAAATGAATAATGTGAATATCCGATTAATACCACGTGATCCTAGACTAATATATACATATATAATATGATATATATATGCAATCGATATGTGTTTCCCTAAAATAGTTTTGATGGTGGATGTGTAGCATGGTTATGGCCTATAAACCCTATGTGCATGTGTGTGTTGGTTATGGTTGTTTGCATATCCGTCTGCTCACTTAGCCCTCTTCTTATATTATGAATGTAACTTGAGATAACTCAAGGTTCTCTTCTACCTTTGCCCCCCTCGAATGTAACTCGAGGTTTCACAAATATTATGCAAAAGTAGGACACTTTTATTTCTTGTTATGATGAAGACTGAAGATGACCACTTGATGGACCGAGATGACCGGCTGAGGAGCAGTTGATGGCCTGATGAGGAGCCCGATGACCCGTCAAACTAACCGTCTAGAGGAGCCAGACAATTGGTTGGTGACAATCAACCAACCAGCCAGGAGGTGAACCGATCAGTCATAGGATGAGCTGATCAACCCAGAACGGCCTAAGCACAAATCTTCATCAATAACAGGTTGCATGTGATGTAGACCTTAGATGACCGTAGTTCCTTGTGGCTCCAAGGAACTACAATAGTATGCCCATAATCATCGCTTTATTGTTATTGCATGTTTTCATTTGTGGGATATAGCATGTATATGATACGTACTATATATGTGGTGATTGGATACATATATGCATATATAAGCATATTAAAACACCTCAACAAAAATATTAAGTTTTATATGCATTCCAAAAGCAACACACATGAAACGATTGATTGGCTAAGTGTGGGAACTCCCTAGCATTGTGCACCATCTATCTCGTGGAAGTGTGATGGTGAATAAGTGGGTATACCCTAATAGGGTGCATATTCATTGTGTTGGTGTTTGGGTTAGACATAACAAGGTGACCTTGATCGGATCAAGCACCTTGAGGCATAAAGATGAACATGGCAAGGAGTTGTGTATGACATCTATCCAAGAATTGCATATGATGCAATTGGTAAATGTTACCTACCTTAACAATTAATTATGGACGATGGCGTTGGCTGGGTAATAACTCAATTGTTTTGGATCTTGGATCACTATAAGATTGTATGATACAATCTTCCAAATTAATGGTGAGGGCTATCAGTTTGATCAAAATAGTGGGAGTGATAATTAATTAAAGACCTAATTGTATTGTCAATTTTCAAATCAAATAAAATCAAAAGAGTTTTGGATTAAAATTGCTTCCTTTTTGATGAATAAATGGCAACCAACAACAATCACTTTTTGTTGCGATTGGTCCTTGAGAAGGACAACGAATGGGAACAACTTCCATGAATGGTTTAGGACACTGAGAATTGTTCCCACTCAAGAGCAAAAGCTCTATGTCCTAGATACACCAAAGCCAGAAGAACCCGCTCCCACCGCACCAAAGTCTGAAAGGGATGCTTACAAGAAGCATATTGAGGATGTCATTGATGTGAAGTGCTTGATGTTTTGGTCAATGAACTATGAGTTGCATAGACAACATGAGAACATGGACGCCATTGAGATCATTCAACATCTCAAGAACATGTATCAAGGCAAAGAATGATAAGAGAGATATTATGACGACAGTCACCAAACTGACAAACAAATCGTCATTAATTAAGCAGAATCAAACATAAACAACAGATTAACAAAAAAATCACTAAAAATTTAAAAACATTTTTCAAAGAGATCCATTCCAAAGAAAACTCTTACTGAAAGGTCCAAAACCTTATATACATCATTATTCACATTGTACATATCTGGTACATCTCATCTCAAGAATAACATATAACAGTTGCTTTACCAAACTATACATGAGCAACATAAAACTTTGAGGCACGTAAGCCAAAATCTCTTATTGATCATAAAACCAGTACGAACCAACTCCAAGGACCTGAGAGTACAAAGACGACACATAGATCTCATATCTACAAGACATGACAGACAGTACACTCAACCTGAGCTGTTAGTGTTGCCTCAGCTGCTGTTCTTCCTCTGTAGAAAGGTCCTCACCTCCTCGTGCACGTCCACTTCAAAATTTGGGTCCCACGGGGGTGAGACAATTGTAATTGTCCCAGCGAGAAATATAACTCTCCACCGACCATATTATTATCACAGATTAAACATTTATAAACTGAGCAAAGGTTCTTTTTATATTAATAAGTAGGATAATTCATTATATGAACAAAATGTAGTAATCTCCTTTCTCAAGGAGAACATTCCATCTACCCATGGTAGAGTTATCAATCATCTATCTACCTTGCAGGGAATGTAAAGAAACATAAATAACATCTATCCACTAAGGATGCATAAAAGAAATGTAACATCAGCCAATGATTTTCATATTCAATCCTTAAGCAAACATGTTATACGGCTGACTACATTTTACAATCACACTTATGCCCTGAGGAAATGAGTCGTACCGCTCAAATACAACTGACAATTGCGAAGTCAAAATCAGTACCATACAAGGTCCATGGAAGAGTCTGACTCCATGACCTCCCACGTCTCAGTCAGTGTGAGACCACAAGCAAGACTGCAGTCTCTTGCTTAAGTGACCTTAGTCACATAGGGTCAGGCTACCCTCTGCCTAGCCCTCCTTGGTACAGGTGTCGGCGCTAGTGAATCGAGCCACGGGCCAGTTCACCGTGCTCCCTGAGCCATGAACGCATTCATGCTCTATCACACTGAGCCATGGGCCTATTCACCATGCTCTTATCACACTGAGCCACGGGCCTGAAACCGTGCTCTGGAGTCTACAACCGAAGTTGTACTCTAACCTTCCTATTTGTGGCTAGGAGCAACCTTGCATATTCAAGAATATGCGCTCTGGATTAACCCGTAGGAGAACCCGTTTCACCATCACCAGCTGCTGACGATGATGGATCTATGTCCAGGGCACTACATGATAAAATTCCACTTGATTAATTAAGTGCATTACCATATTCTTTTAGCATCAGTCAAGTTTTCACACATGAATTATTATGACAAATGCTACAAAGAAAGGTATAATACATCTATCACGTACTTTTCAAATCTTTAAAACACATGATACTTGGGATCTCAGTCCCTTATCACATTACTGGGAATTCTCATCCCTTCACATAATCATTATCATGATTGTTGGATATGGGTATTCAAACCCTTAGATCATCACATAACATTGTTACTTCTATAACAGGTAACCATTACCTCTAGGTCCTCAGACCAAGGTATTCATTTCACTTGTTGTGCAAGTATTCACATGGCTCACAAGGTCATCACACATCTTGTCACCTCTCACTAGGCAACAACTTATTCACATGGCTCACAAGGCCATTGCACATCTTGTCACCTCTCACTACGCAACAACTTATTCACATTACTCACAAGTCCATTAAACATCTTGTCACCTTTCACTAGGCAACAACTATTAGGGTTAGGGTTTCCCTTTATTGCCAAATAGGGTTTCAAGTTCATATTATTAATTAAAACTCTAATTCATTGCTCCACACATCTAGGAGAAAACATTGATATCATAAGTATTCAATCATACTTATTTATTCTCATCATTTATCATTAAATGATCATCAACACAAGGTATGAGTTCCTCTCTTATCCTTACCAGAGTATGATTACATCAGACTTTATTAACTTGGCTTAACCCTTTCTCAAAGTATGTTAGCCCACACTTATCAAAGTGCATTAAACTTATTACATCTCAATATAACAATTGATATAACACACTTCATGTGTTACTCATCCAAGTATATTGGATTTAAGGTGCATCAAGGTACATCAACCTTGAAGTGCTAGATGTGATATATATCATGTCTTGATGTATCACTTCCCTCATAACTTTTAACTTTCTTAAGTTCATCAACTTATATTGTATTAGGGTATTTCCAATCCTAATACTTTATGCACTAGCCCATCACATTTATTCTGTAGTGTATTGATCATAAGTCATACATTTGAATTGTCCAACCATCATAAATTGATATGGACTCATCTCAGGTTGAGACATTATTGATATAGGATTAACCATTATCAACCACTCTAGGTGTTTCACCTATCAAGGTATTATCCATACCATTACTTGGTGTTACACTCATTACTCCTAAGAGTGTCTTACTCTCACCTTTACAAGGTATCTCGGGTTAGAAGTGTGCATATGTTCACCATATCGGGCTGTAAGTATATGAGCACTCACCCTATCGGGCTAGAAGTATATGAAAATCATCCATATTGGGCTAGAGGTGTGTATATGTGTTACCCATGTCATGCATGCGGTATTAAGACATCACCATGTCAGGCTAGACATCAACTAGGGTTGTGTATCGGGCTTCCATATCGTGCAATAGCATTTGGTATTCTTTACTCATATTGGGTTACCCAAGTTAGGGTTTCTTGTCAACTTACAAGTATTCATTTAACCTTGTATCATGGATGGAGTCTATACTTGACTCCCTATCGTGCAAGCATCTTATGAAAGCATCTCATGCAACATCTTGTGCAAGACATATCGGGCAAGTCATACCCATATCGGGTTATAACTACTTGTATTTATACTTGAACCCGACATCACTTTTACAAAGTGACACTATCTTATTCAAGTTCTAGACCTTTGTTCTAACTGATATAATTCATGGTAACAGGTCTAAGCAACTACTAGAACTCATAATTTCATCAACTATTTCAGGAAATTTCAGTATTAAAAGTATTTCACTAATTATAACAATTTAGGTGAAGAATAATAACATGGTTGAGTTCAAGTTATATAACTCGCCTTAAGAACCACTTCAAAGCTTCAAGCTCCAAAGCTCCATGTTCCTAAGGTTGAATATGACTTTATCAAAGGTCCAAGGCTCGTTCACAACTCCTTCATATACAAGGAATCACCATGGATAAGCAATTGGTGAAGAAGAAAAGAAAGGTAGATCATAACCCTAATTCGATGCTTCAATTCCAGCTTGAAGACAACTATATCTTACCTTAGGGTTAAGTTTTGAGTTCCTTAGCTTCTTGGCCGACACCCTACCACTCTTGGGAGATATGGACTTCCTCTTAGCCGAAACAACTTTGCTTGTGGCCGATACCCCCTCACTTGTGGCTAAAATCTCTTCAATTGGCCGATATCAACTTGCTATGGGCAATATCAACATGTTATGGCCGATATACTTGCTATGGTCGATAACCAAGGCCTATGCAGGATACCCTTGTGCTATTGCACGACATGTCACCCCTCTTTCATGATATGATACTCACTTGCACGATATGGCACTCACTTGGTAGTCAAAACACTTCACTCTATGGCCGATATCACCCTATATAGCCGAAATCACCTACTTGGGCAATATGGTCTTGCCATGGGCGATATCCCAAGGCCCATGCACGATACCACAGCATCCCTTCACGATATGGGAGCTCTATGCACGATACCGTAGGTTAGGAGGGTGGTAAGGGTCGCAAAATTGCACTAAGGGGTGAAGCTAGGGGTATATATACTTGTTGTTCATGAAGAAAGGCAAACATGAAGTGTCAACATTTTGAGCTAGTAGGTGCCACGTGTCATGCATGGGTGACACATGTACATGCATGCATCAACATTATCTTGACATGCAAAAAGGTTGAGGATCATCTAGAGATGCAAATTCGTCCATTGCTTTTCTATTTGGATAAGTCATCTAGGTTTAATCACTATTTTATGTCAAGCCGATACACTTTTTCTAAGGAAACTTGTTGGCCGTCACACCTCACCTCCTTGAGGTGCTTTGCACGATATGACCTTTTACAAGAGATCTCAAAACTATATGAGACACCTCCTTGGGATCCATGGCCGATAGGCACTCATATATAAGCCTTTCAACTTGATACAACTCAAGTTAAGCTTCCAAATTCAACCCTTTTTCTTGGTCATTTCATCACCAAGAGTATCATCATTCATAATGGAATCAAACATGGTATATCATTCATTCTATCTCCTCTAAATGATACATATAGGAAATAGTAACACTCTAGAGGTGTTAATTTGCATATCAACCCCACATTTTGGGTAAATTACAATTTGTACCAAAATTGGTGCACAAGGTACCAACATTGTTCAAACAAGTTCAAACTTGGAATTTAGGCTTTCCACAAGCCACCACCTTGCATCATTATCTCAATAATGATGCTACAACACATGAGGCATGTTCAACATGTGACATTTTGCATTATAGCCCCTCAATTTGGGTAAATTGCACTTTCGTCCAAAATAAAGGAAAATTGCTCAAACAACATTCAATCGGGACCAAACTTGAAACATAAGTGTGTCACATGATAACAAAGCACCTTATAGGATTATATTAAAGTTCTAAGAAACTTTATTAGCCAAAACAATTAGGGTTACCTCATAATCCAGGTCAGGGTCGTTACAAGTTATAAACCCCTAACAAGGATTTCGTCCCCGAAATCCCAGGTACAGGGAGATAGATATTATTCATTCATTATATCACCAAGTCTCCACATAACATAGTAATATCATGGAGATTCTGTAGAACTTTGATCAACACAAAGGTCTTCCACCCAGGGTTATCATGGAATCTATCACATAGGACACATATTCCACTGTCTTTTTTATTATTATTGACCGTAGAGTCAACTCTGTGTCAGGCAATACTTTTCTTTGTCAGAGAAACATCATTCATACCTTATTTAACTCAGGTGTCAAACCTCACTGATTTGTCACCTTTCTCAATTTACAACTTTATGTGACATGATTCTTGATTCTGGGAAGCCTCACATACTCCTCATTAGCATTTCACTTTTAAAGGAAAGACCAGAGTTATGTTTTGTCACCCACTTGTGACTATAAGTCTTATCATATATCTGTTGTGCCATCTAATCTGCTGACACAACATTAATCTTTCTTACTACTTTTACCAACTATCTCATTAGTTGTACATTCTCTTGTCATAAGGGGAGGTTACTTATCAATTAAGAACTTGTCTTAGAGGTATCTTTAGATGTTATATATAAGTTTCCTTAACAGATCTAGATAGGGGTATTCTAAGAAATTATTTTTAGCTTGATAAGCTTTTTCACAATGGTTTTACAATTGTTCCTTCAATTAGTACATCCTTATCAATGTTATGTTCATGTGGAGCATAAACCCCTAACATGTGATGTCCATACTATTTTATGTAAATAGACTGATTTCATAGTTGGCCATACCGGGTAACCAACATAAATCATCTAATTAGGAGTTTATGTTTTCACTTTCTCATACCACCTGACACTTCTTAGATACCAAGATTCCTTACTTTGATATCTGTCACATATGTCGAAAACACATCACATCCTCATCATTTCCATTTCTCTATTGTTATTACCAAAGGCACACATATACAAGGATCTTTCTTTCATCTTGGGACATTACTTGTTACACGTATCTTTATCTTTGAACCAAAGTCCAAGATGAACTGATACTTTTCTAAGTATCCATCAACTGAACACTTTTATCTCATGCCCATCAAGTGTCATAAGACTCACTTGATTGCCATGTCCCTAAAAAGAAAGAACACAAAGGAACATATTCCTTTCATCACCCCATCATTACCCAGGGTTGTTTATCAAAGAGGAGACATCATTATCTCGTAAGATTTATTATATGAACTTTCACTGTTCATGAGTCATTTACACTCATTTCATCTTAGATTCCTTGCCATTAGCATAGGAATTATAAGGGTGATTACATGTCATCACTCCTTTCTCTATTATTCTCTAACATGTTTATGAACATTTTGTGATTTCATCACATTTCCTGTTTCCACATTATGGGAAAAGATATTTACTATTCACACAAGCTTTATCTGACAGGGATCATCTCCCTTGTTCTCATTCTCTTATCATGATGATTATACTTTTTACTTCCTCATACTCACAAATTGATCTGAGATCATCTCAGATTCTACTTTATTGCACTTTGTATGTGATGCAAATGTCCATACCATATTTCCACTTTAGTTATACTCACTAGATTGTCTCAGAATGACTACTTGATCAGAGTAATAAAAAAGATAACAATCTAAGAGTTCCATACTTGCCCTTTCTCCAATAATTATATACCTGGCCAGGGTATAAAAGTACTAAGATTAGGTAGTATGCATTTTATGTACTATCATATTCCTTACTTTTTGTATCATCACCAACACATGATTTAACATTCCTGGACTTTCTCCAGGCATCACTTCTATATCTCATCCTCTTTCACATAGATAAGAGCAATTATAGAGCATTTAAAAGAATACTGAACAGAATATAAATTCTAGTTCTCATCATTTCTTCACTATGTCCCCAAAGGACAATAAATAGGGAAGTCCATAACAATAATACTTTTTAGGATTAGCAGGTAACATCAAAATAAAGCATATCAAAATGAAAAGCTCTATATGACTATTACCCCTCGCGGTCACCCACCACTTCAGGTTGACTCAACACATAGGGTCTAGCTGTTTCATTTTGTTGTTCTTGCCTTTTTACACTATTGGACTGTGACTTTTATAAACCCTACCGAGCCTACCTCGGTTGTTGAGTCATTTCCTCCCTTCTTTTCAAAGAAAAGAGTTTAGTATGATCAACATGTCCATATCCATAACATGTCTTGTTCTCATATCATGGTCTTATCAGTCTCATTACCGATGTATAAGCTAAGCCATGAGTTCTTACAGGTGGAAAGTTAGGACCTTTGCCTTTACTTAGTGGCTACTTCCCTGGTACACTAGGCATTTATTGCACTGGTGGCACCAAAAACTTTGTCTTTTTAGAACAACTAGGCACATGTCTCTAGAATTGTAGAGACATTTCCTTAATTCTCAGTTTATTGCCCCTTCTTAGGCATTGGCATCACAGATATACTATCTATCAATACATATGGCAGAGTCTATTTTCTTGCCATATGTTAATCCTTCCCACATTTTCCACTGTTCCAACATGACTATGTCATTCAGGAACCTTTTCAAAGCCCAAAGTTTCTGTATTAAGGACTGGTAACCTAGGTTGTAATGCTAGTATCCAGTCTACTATAAGTATCATTGTTGTCTTAATCTTCCTATTAAGAGCATAAACATAGGATTCTCTATCCTAATTAGGTCAAGATAGGAATTCTCAGGCACTCATTCTTCTCTTGCCTGATCCCTTGCACCCTTTCCTGGTGCAACAACATTGCCCTCAACAATGTGAGCCTCGTATTCTCCAGTCATTTTTAAACTTCACCCTTTCTTCTGCACAAGCAGAAGTCACTATAGGGTATACTGGAGGACACTAACACAGACTCAACACCTCAGTCCTATGTCTCTGTAGACTTAGTGAACCTTAAGCTCTGATACCAAACTTTGTGACGACAGTCGCCAAACTGACAAAAAAATCATCATTAATTAAGCGGAATTAAACATAAACAATAGATTAACAAAAAAATCACTAAAAATTTAAAAACATTTTTCAAAGAGATCCATTCCAAAGAAAACTCTTACTGAAAGGTCCAAAACCTTATATGCATCATTATTCACATTGTACATATCTGGTACATCTCATCTCGAGAATAACATATAACAGTTGTTTTACCAAACTATACATGAGCAACATAAAATTTCGAGGAACGTAATCCAAAATCTCTTATTGATCATAAAACCAGTATGAACCAACTCCAAGGACCTGAGAGTACAGAGACGACACATAGGACTCATATCTACAAGACATGACAGACAATACACTCAACCTGAGCTGTCACTGTTGCCTCAGCTATTGTTCTTCCTCTGTAGAAAGGTCTTCACCTCCTCGTGCACGTCCACCTAAAAATTTGGGTCCCACGGGGGTGAGACAATTGTAATTGTCCCAGCGAGAGATATAACTCTCCACCGACCATATTATTATCACAGATTAAACATTTATAAACTGAGCAAAGGTTCTTTTTATATTAATAAGAAGGATAATTCATTATATGAACAAAATGTAGTAATCTCCTTTCTCAAGGAGAACATTACATCTACCCATGGTAGAGTTATGAATCATCTATCTGCCTTGCAGGGAATGTAAAGAAACATAAATAACATCTATCCACTAAGGATGCATAAAAGAAATGTAACATCAGCCAATGATTTTCGTATTCAATCTTTAAGAAAACATGCTATACGGCTGATTACATTTTACAATCACACTTATGCCCTAAGGAAGTGAGCCATACCGCTCAAATCCAAACGACCATTGCGAAGTTGAAATCGGTACCATACAAGGTCCATGGAAGAGTCGGACTCCATGACCTCCCACGTCTCGGTCAGTGCGAGACCAGAAGCAGGACCGCAGTCTCTTGCTTAAGTGACCTTAGTCACACAGGGTCAGGCTATCCTCTGCCTAGCCCTCCTTGGTACATGTGTCGGCGCTAGTGAATCGAGCCACGGGCCAGTTCACCGTGCTCCCTGAGCCATGAACGCATTCATGCTCTATCACACTGAGCCATGGGCCTATTCACCATGCTCTTATCACACTGAGCCACGGGCCTGAAATCGTGCTCTGGAGTCTACAACCGAAGTTCTACTCTAACCTTCCTATTTGTGGCTAGGAGCAACCCTGCATATTCAACAATATGCGCTCCGGATTAACCCGTAGGAGAACCCGTTTCACCATCACCAGCTGCTGACGATGATGGATCTATGGCCAGGGCACTACATGATAAAATTCCACTTGATTAATTAAGTGCATTACCATATTCTTTTAGCATCAGTCAAGTTTTCACACATGAATTATTATGACAAATGCTACAAAGAAAGGTATAATACATCTATCATGTACTTTTCAAATCTTTAAAACACATGATACTTGGGATCTCAGTCCCTTATCACATTACTGGGAATTCTCATCCCTTTACATAATCATTATCATGATTGCTGGATATGGGTATTCAAACCCTTAGATCATCACATAACATTGTTACTTCTATAATAGGTAACCATTACCTCTAGGTCCTCAGACCAAGGTATTCATTTCACTTGTTGTGCAAGTATTCACATGGCTCACAAGGCCATCACACATCTTGTCACCTCTCACTAGGCAACAACTTATTCACATGGCTCACAAGGCCATTGCACATCTTGTCACCTCTCACTAGGCAAGAACTTATTCACATGACTCACAAGGCCATTAAACATCTTGTCACCTTTCACTAGGCAACCACTATTAGGGTTAGGGTTTCCCTTTATTGCCAAATAGGGTTTCAAGTTCATATTATTAATTCAAACCCTAATTCATTTCTCCACACATCTAGGAGCAAACATTGATATCATAAGTATTCAATCATACTTATTTATTCTAATCATTTATCATTAAATGATCATCAACACAAGGTATGAGTTCCTCTCTCATCCTTACCAGGGTATGATTACATCAGACTTTATTAACTTGGCTTAACCCTTTCTCAAAGTATGTTAACCCACACTTATCAAAGTGCATTAAACTTATTACATCTCAATATAACAATTGATATAACACACTTCATGTGTTACTCATCCAAGTATATTGTATTTAAGGTGCATCAAGGTACATCAACCTTGAAGTGCTAGATGTGATATATATCATGTCTTGATGTATCACTTCCCTCATCACTTTTAACTTTCTTAAGTTCATCAACTTATCTTATATTAGGGTATTTCCATTCCTAATACTTTATGCACTAGCCCATCACATTTATTCTGTAGTGTATTGATCATAAGTCATACATTTGAATTGTCCAACCATCATAAATTGATATGGACTCATCTCAGGTTGAGACATTATTGATATAGGATTAACCATTATCAACCACTCTAGGTGTTTCACCTATCAAGGTATTATCCACACCATTACTTGGTGTTACACTCATTACTCCTAAGAGTGTCTTACTCTCACCTTTACAAGGTATCTCGGGTTAGAAGTGTGCATATGTTCACCATATCGGGCTGTAAGTATATGAGCACTCACCCTATCGGGCTAGAAGTATATGAACACCATCCATACTGGGCTAGAGGTGTGTATATGTGTTACCCATGTCATGCATGAGGTATTAAGCTATCACCATGTCGGGCTAGACATCAACTAGGGTTGTGTATCGGGCTTCCATATCGTGCAATAGCATTTGGTATTCTTTACTCATATTGGGTTACCCAAGTTAGGGTTTCATGTCAACTTACAAGTATTCATTTAACCTTGTATCATGCATGGAGTCTATACTTGACTCCCTATCCTGCAAGCATCTTATGCAAGCATCTCATGCAACATCTTGTGTAAGACATATCGGGCAAGTCATACCCATATCGGGTTATAACTACTTGTATTTATACTTGAACCCGATATCACTTTTACAAAGTGACACCATCTTCTTCAAGTTATAGACCTTTTTTCTAACTGATATAATTCATGGTAACAGGTCTAAGCAACTACTAGAACGCATAATTTCATCAACTATTTCAGGAAATTTCAGTATTAAAAGTATTTCACTATATAACAATTTAGGTGAAGAATAATAACATGGTTGAGTTCAAGTTATATAATCCGCCTTAAGAACCACTTAAAAGATTCAAGCTCCAAAGCTCCATGTTCCTAAGGTTGAATATGACTTTATAAAAGGTCCAAGGCTCATTCAAAACTCCTTCATATACAAGGAATCACCATGGATAAGAAATTGGTGAAGAAGAAAAGAAAGGTAGATCATAACCCTAATTTGATGCTTCAATTCCAGCTTGAAGACAACTATATCTTACCTTAGGGTTAAGTTTTGAGTTCCTTAGCTTCTTGGCCGACACCCTACCACTCTTTCATGATATGGACTTCCTCTTGGCCGACACAACTTTGCTTTTGGTCGATACCCCCTCACTTGTGGCCAAAATCTCTTCAATTGGTCGATATCAACTTGCTATGGGCAATATCAACATGGTACGGTCGATATACTTACTATGGCCGATACCCAAGGCCTCTACATGATACCCTTGTGCTCGTGCACGACATGCCACCCCTCTTGCACGATATTATACTCACTTGCACGATATGGCACTCACTTGGTAGTCAAAACACTTCACTCTATGCCTGATATCACCCTATATAGCCGATATCACCTACTTGGGCGATATGGTCTTGCCATGGGTGATATCCCAAGGCCCATGCACGATACCACAGAATCCCTTCACGATATGGGAGCTCTATGCACGATACCTTAGGGTAGGAGGGTGGTAAGGGTCGCAAAATTGCACCAAGGGGTGAAACTAGGGGTATATATACTTGTTGTTCATGAAGAAAGGCAAAAATGAAGTGTCAACATTTTGAGCTAGTAGGTGCCACGTGTCATGCATGGGTGACACGTGTACATGCATGCATCAACATTTATCTTTACAGGCAAAAAGGTTGAGGATCATCTAGAGATGCAAATTCGTCCATTGCTTTTCCATTTGGATAAGTCATCTAGGTTTAATCACTATTTTATGTCAAGCCGATACACTTTTTCTAAGGAAACTTGTTGGCCATCACACCTCACCTCCTTGAGGTTCTTTGCACGATATGACCTTTGCAAAGAGATATCAAAACGATATGAGACACCTCCTTTGGCTCCATGGCCGATAGGCACTCATATATAAGCTTTTCAACTTGATACAACTCAAGTTAAGCTTCCAAATTCAACCCTTTTTCTTGGTCATTTCATCACCAAGAGTATCATCATTCATAATGGAATCAAACATGGTATATCATTCATTATCTCTCCTATAAATGATACATATAGGAAATAGGAACACTCTATAGGTGGTAATTTTCATATCAACCCCACATTTTGGGTAAATTACAATTTGTACCAAAATTGGTGCACAAGGTACCAACATTGTTCAAACAAGTTCAAACTTGGAATTTAGGCTTTCCGCAAGCCACCACCTTGCATCATTCTCTCAATAATGATGCTACAACACATGAGGCATGTTCAACATGTGACATTTTGCATTATAGCCCCTCAATTTGGGTAAATTGCACTTTGGTCGAAAACAAAGGAAAATTGCTCAAACAACATTCAATCGGGACCAAACTTGAAACATAAGTGTGTCACATGATAACAAAGCACCTCAGAGGATTATATTAAAGTTCTTAGAAAATTTATTAGCCAAAACAATTAGGGTTACCTCATAATCCAGGTCAGGGTCGTTACAGATATGATGTCTCCAAGGCATTGCTCAAGTGTGTCATGACAGAACGAGATCTAGTAGGCCCTCACACACTCAAGATGATTGGTATGTGGAGAACCTAACTCAATTGGGATTCCCTCTGGGCCAAGATTTGGCTACTAATGTGATACTACAATTGTTTCCATAATCCTACAGTCAATTTGTGATGAACTACAACATGAACAACTTTGACATGCCACTAACAGATTTGTTGGGCATGTTGAGGATAGCTGAGGCACAGATGAAGAAAGGCAAACCCAAATATATGATGATGATCAACAGAAAGAAGGGAAAGTCTAAGGGCAAGGGCAAATTAAAGAAAGATTATGATGCTAGCTAGCAGCCCAAGTCATCTTCAACTCTCAAAGCTAAGGGAGGGGTGACCAAGGGAGGAAAATGTCACCATTGTCATGAGCCAGGACATTGGAAGAGAAATTGCCCTCTCTACATAGATGAACTAAAGAAGAAGAAGGGGGATGGAAGTATCCACCTCAGGTATTATGAAATAAACTTAAAATGCTTCTTTATCCTAGGTAAATGATACCAAGATATAGATCTGACATATATGATGTCCATGATCTAAAAAGAAATGATGGCCTTTATGAAAGGAGTAAGAAGGAACACTCATCAACATTGGAGCAAATGTTGCTACCATAGATAGTAGTACCTTTTAGTTTATTTCATCCCAAAGGGAATTTAATAGAGTTATGAACTACTATTTCATTTTGCCAATAAATATAAACATTTTATTTCTACATTTTTTAATGACAAGGATGTCTATTAATAAATTTCATGTTTCAATTTCAAAGATATGATCTTTTATGGTAATGCCTTATTTATCTTGTGGTACTTGGTATGAACGAGATGAAATAATAATACCTAAAAGTTATTGATGACTTAAACAATAAATTAGCATTATTATCTAAACAAATGAATGAGAAATTCATCTCTAGGTTCCATGTTGATGGATAAACCAGACTCTCTTGCTTAATGAACCATTAAGAGATATGAATGTCTTGTTTATTAGGCATGATGATAAGTCAATCTTCACTAGATATAATGGGATAATGAATATCCTATTAGGTACAATACATATTGATGTATAAATATATCTATCAGAATAAATGCAAATACTTCAGATATGGTGTTTAATGAAATAACAATATGAATATCTTGAAGTGTTCAAGAATATCATAAATGAAGAACAAACTTGGTAATTCTTTGATATGATCAATGAATGAGATACTTAAACCAAATGTTTGAGGACCTTGTGAGTAATTATGATAGTGTATCATAGAGAACTCATGATTAAGGCATAATAATGTCTAAATCAAAGAAGGAATCATACTCTAACTAGTAAGAGCTTGATCATCAAATAAATAACTAATCTTGTAGAATTCTTCTAAAGAACATGTTTTACACTAAATAAAGGTACAAAGGAGATTAAGAATCACAAGTGTTGTGGATTCTCAAATTCCTTATGTAACAGATACACCTCATATCTAGTAGAAAACACCTTGAGCTAGGTGATGAATTGGTCATATGATGATAAGACAATAATCTATCTAGATGATGTTGAGGAACCAGATTCTGAGTTATGGCTTGAAGCCATAAAGATCCAAAATGACTTCCATGTGAACCAAATAAGGTATTGTAACACCCCGATTTTTCTTATCACATGAGCGGAAGCATTTTTTTTACTGGGAGTGTCACAAACATGATTATCATTGCAATGAAAGTAAATGAAACACTTTGCATAACTGTACAACTGATCCATACATAGTATTTGTCAATGGAAAACTACATCATGTTAAACTATAAAATCTAATCTAATTGATAGCATAACTAGGCATAATAAAAAGATGTCAAAACTCTGGATCACCTAGGAAAATGGCACCCCACTAGGTTGAGCTTGAAATATTCTAGTCATTACTTGTTCTTTTGATCCTTAGCTGCTCCAAATCCTGCGGACATCGCGTCCCCAGCCATGCATTAGAAAAAATAGTCCTTAGAGTAAGTGGCATGAGTATTATACAATATACATTGCTAAAGAACTAAAATTGGATATTATAAACATGAAACTAACATCAAACTTTGAGTAAAATCTGGAGCATATTGTTCCTTATTTCTCAATCTAAATTCTTGTCCTTCTACCTTATCTTATTCTAGAGACATGTACCCTGGTACATGAGTCTCATGACCTACACCAAAGTGTCAAGGTCATACTTATCTTATTTGACTCTCTCTCATCATACACATGGATGAGATTATGGGCATACTCTAAACTAAGGTATCTTTTACTTATGATTTTTATCTGACTGTGGCCACCATTATACAATAAGTCCTCCTGAATTGGCGTATCTATGCCCTGAATTGGCACCAAAGTACCCTGAATTGGAACTACATGCCTCTAAATGACACCGAGGTGTCTCTGAATTGGCGTATCTATGCCCTGAATTGGTGTCGCAACACCTCTGAATTGGAGTAAACACTCCTCTTAGTTGGTAACAGATGCCTCTGAATCGTTTTGAGACTACTGAATGAGGACTTATCATATAATGTATTATGTGAAGGTTTCGACTTATTTATCTTAAGTCTAAATTTAATTCTTAATCTAAACTGAAGCTAAATACTGATAGCTTTACTGAATACTGAATCTGAACTTATCTTACATTAAAACTGATAACTAATCTTATCTGAGATTGGTTACTGAGTATTGAGAATGTACTGAATTCTAAATCTGAATTTCTGAATCTCTTATTCTTAAATTATGAACTAAATCTACATTTGAGTATGAACATGAATCTCAATCACTACATAATTAAGTTTAGGTCTAAAACCCTTCTCATATATTTTTATTCAATGCCTGGATACTCACACAATGAGTAGTCTAAGTCTGACTCTAGATCTGATATTCTTATTATCTAGATAAACCTTATTCTAAAACTCTTATTGGATATAATGACTTACTTAACTTTTGACAATAGATATGTGATAAATGAGTTCAAAGACTTAGGAGAAAGAATCTAAATCGAATATAGAAATACTAAGTATACAAAGCATTTTAAGTCAAATTTATGAAAGTAGCTTAAATATAAAGTATTTAAGAACATGAATTCTAACAAGATGATTTAACCTTTATAAGATCTTATTAAATCTGACCTTATCATCAATCTTAATGTTTACATATGAACTTACCTTTTTCAACTTAAACCTGAAGATAGGAATCTTATAAAATCTCATCTTAAAACATAATCATAACATAATACATAATAATTTATATTATCATCATAACTCAATTTACAATACATCTTGATCCCAAAAGTACATTTATTTAACAAAATTGACTATGTCTTAATATTTTCAAATTCATATTCTTACATTATACTTGATTTCTAGATATTATTCATTCTAAGGAATCTAGTGCGTATATCTCTACATATATATGAAATCTCAATGGCATGTTTCTACTTGAAATCTTAATACATAGTTATGCCTATAAATATGAGAAATCCTAATACATATGTGTACTTAAATTCTCAATACAAAGCTATCCCCAATCACCAACTAAGTATGGCAACATTACTTAAATATCTTATCTTATAATTTTATTCATTAATTTAAAACATTTATAAGAAATCTTATAGGAACATGATTCTTTATCTTTCTCATGAACTTGGTCCATGAGTCATACCTATTTTGAGGAACATATATCTATTTGATATTTGGGGTATTTGAACTTACATAATGATAGAGATGTGAGAATATTCTTGTTTGCATTAAAATCTTAGAACATTGAACCATATAAATCGTGAAAGTCTTATTAGGAGACATGTAAGCATATTGAAAATAAAACATGAGTACTCATGGCCATGGACCACTTACTTATGTCAGAGAGAATAAAATCTTCATCTTGGATTCCTCTAGTCGGGTCTAAATCCTGAAAAGGCATTCCCTATCATGAAAACTCATCGGAATCAATTTATCATTACCCATAATTCCCAACACTATAAAATAGTTAACTTATAGGGTTTCTCCCTAATGTAGTCTTATATACTCAAATAATCTTCTAGAGTTATCTTTATCCATTACTCACCCCCTACATAATCTTATGGAATGTATGAAAGTACACCCAAAATGTCATATAAGAACAATCTAATATCCAAATCATTAACTCTCAAATAATCATACCTTTAAAAGTTATGGTGTAACACTTCCTTGAAGTTCAATGACGAGGTTCACACCTATCATATCAATTTAACAAAATATCAACATATATGCACATAATCCAATTGTCTATCCTTTCCTCAAATTAAATTACCTTATATATATCATTTGAAGTTTAGAACCTCCTTAAAGATGTTCTTCATATCTCGACCTTTCCAACAAGCCCTTAAACACCTTATTCTAACAACCAGATCAACATCTATGAATTCCTAAAGTTTATAACAAAATAAAGTCAATGATTCATATTACCTTTATTTCTTCTACTATACAGGCTATATGGGCCTCATGGTCGGCGGCCCAACAAGGATAGACATGGACTCCTCTCTTTCCTTCGCTCAGGCACGCAGAGTCAGGGATCGTGACCCCTCTTTTGTCGTGAAAATAGGGCAGCGGCTGTAGAGGTGTTCTCCGGCCGCCCTTGCTCCTTTCTTAGCCGCCGCAAGTCCCTCAATGAGAAGGCTTCTCTTCCTTTCGCACAAGTATCCCATCAGAACAACTGAGTGCCTCTTGTAGTTGCTGATATCCTTATTTCTTCTCTATTTCCTTCTATCTGCGCTGCTCTGTTACCTGTCATGTTGTCGTGAGGACATGGCGTCACATGCTGGCCTCCTCTTTGGTGATTCTGACAATGGATCGATCCAGCAACCCTATACGATCCAGGATCGTCGACCTTGATCCTTTCTTGACGATGAGGCATATACCGCCATGGAATCTGGGTGTGACCCAACAGGATCTCACCCACACGGCTAACAGGGAGATCATCTCCCTATTTCTCGCGGCAAGGATAGGACAGCCACCCAGGTGGGTTGGTGACGCACCTTTTGCCTGGACGTCGGAGATTACTCAAAGGATAGACCTTCACCTCGATGCAACCTCACCCTCTCTTATCCTGGTCAGTGTACTAGAACCAGTAGGCCCTCTCAGTTGTTTGATCTTTGAGAAGACACCACAACACAGTTCCATGTGCCGCCATCCACTTCTTCCTTTTTTGTACCTTCTCATCCTTTTCATAAGCCAAACCCTAATCCATTTTTTTTAATCATTGTTGTTCTATGATACGAGGTTTTACAGCCCCTAAACAATCATGATCTGGTCATGATACTGTCCCTTCTATTTAGACACCTTGTTCTAAAAGAAAAGAGAAAGTGATATCCCTTTTGTTAAACATGTGCCCATCAGGGGAACCCGCATGTTCTCAAATGAACCAACCTATGAACCAACAGTCCAATGTCCAAATCCTTGGTTCAAAACCTAAAGACTCAACACACTATGTTCCTTCATTTTTCTCTTATAATTTCTATGGGCTACCCTTTAATCTTGATTGGTCCTAAATTTTACCAACACCTCATATAAATACATCTTTCGTACTAAATTATCATGATATAAATCACTACCTAGACTACACTAGTATACTGTATGTGGTTTTGTTTGTTCCATGACCTATAGCAACAACTTAAATCCTCAATATTGTGTCGCCACTTATATGTCAATGAGAACATCAAATCAATCCTAAATTTGATCACTGCATACATTTAAGAGCCTAATCCAGAAAAGGCATAAGGTACTCTAAGGTATGTTATGTAATCCATTGACAATTAGAATGCCCTCAAACTCTAGAAAAACCTTCTTATCATCATATTACTCAACCTTAAATTTCCTTATGATCTTTCTAGCATCCCATGAAGATCAAATCACTAAAAAGTCCTTGGGTTCTAGATACACACAATTCGACTCTAATACACGATAAAGTATGTAAACTTGACTCACTTGTCTTCATCTCACATAACTATATTTTTCTTAGTAGTACTTTCATCCACAATGGTACTTAGTAAAAAGTTAGGGTGTGAAAATACTACCCACCTTATTGGGAATTTTGTCCTAGAAATTCAATTATTCTACCCACCTTAGGGTTCTGCTTACTTCTTCATTCACTAATAGTTAACATATTAAAGTACTATTATGTTCATAATTTTGTATAAAAAAGGAGTGTGACATGTAAATTCCATAAAAAACTTATGTGAGCATTAATTACTACCTTAGTCTACTGGTAACTCATACTTAAGGTATATGAAACTAAACTTGGCACTACACTTAGGCATCTAACTCAACCTTGTCTTAATTTTTAACATTAGGTGTAGAAGAATGACTGAACTTAAGTTCTTTAGGTAACTCCTACATTCCTAGATATGTGGTGATTAGGCACATATCCAGAGATGTGGGATCCTGATATGCTATCTCTCACTAACTCACTAATACATGTGTCCCATACCACATGTACTAGTTAGAAAGTAGAGATACATAAAAGTCTAGTGCTTATGACATTCCTTTTCAATTCTCAATTGGTTGGCCATAACCATTGAGAACAGAGAAGCAACCTCATTAGCTAGGGTTAGGTTGAAATTTGAGACCTAGAATAGGCAAATATCTATCTCTGATATCTCTATTTCTTCTAAGGTGAAAACACTTAGTCATCCTAGGTCATCCTATCTTTCTTTGGGAATCCATTCCTAAACCCTAACCTCTTATCTTCATTGTAAAGTAACTATGAGAATCATATTTGCCTAGTGGCCATTTACCAAATTGCTCTGATGCTATATTGTAACACCCCAATTTTTCTTATCACATGAGCGGAAGCATTTTTTTTACTAGGAGTGTCACAAACATGATTATTATTGCAATGAAAGTAAATGAAACACTTTGCATAACTGTACAACTGATCCATACATAGTATTTGTCAACGGAAAACTACATCATGTTAAACCATAAAATGTAATCTAATTGACAACATAACTAGGCATAATAAAAAGATGTCAAAACTCTGGATCATCTAAGAAAATGACACCCCACAAGGTTGAGCTTGAAATATTCTAGTCATTACTTGTTCTTTTGATCCTCAACTGCTCCAAATCCTGCGGACATCGCGTTCCCGGCCATGCATTAGGAAAAACAGTCCTTAGAGTAAGTGGCATGAGTATTCTACAATATACATTGCTAAAGAACTGAAATTCGATATTATAAACATGAAACTAACATCAAACGCTGAGTAAAATCTAGAGCATATTGTTCCTTATTTCTCAATCTGAATTCTTGTCCTTCTACCTTATCTTATTCTGGAGACATGTACCCTGGTACATGAGTCTCATGACCTACACCAAAGTGTCAAGGTCATACTTATCTTATTTGACTCTCTCTCATCATACACATGGATGAGATTATGGGCATACTCTAAACTAAGGTATCTTTTACTTATGATTTTTATCTGACTATGGCCACCATTATACAATAAGTCCTCCTGAATTGGTGTATCTATGCCCTGAATTGGTACCGAAGTACCCTGAATTGGGACTAACATGCCTCTAAATGACACCGATGTGTCTCTGAATTGGCGTATCTACGCACTGAATTGGTGTCGCGACACCTCTGAATTGGAGTAAACACTCCTCTGAATTGGCAACAGATGCCTCTAAATCATCCCGGGACTATTGAATGAAGACTTATCATATAATGTATTATGTGAAGGTTTTGACTTATTTATCTTAAGTCTAAACTTACTTAATTCTTAATCTAAACTAAATGCGAATACAGATAGCTTTACTGAATACTGAATCTAAACTTATCTTATATTAAAATTGATAACTGAACTTATCTGAGATTGGTTACTGAGTACTGAGCATGTACTGAATTCTAAATCTGAATTTCTGAATCTCTTGTTCTTAAATTATGAACTAAATCTACATTTGAGTATGAACATGAATCTCAATCACTACATAATTGAGTTTAGGTCTAAAACCCTTCTCATATATTTTTATTCAATGTCTAGCTACTCACACAATGAGTAGTCTAAGTCTGACTCTAGATCTGATATTCTTATTATCTAGATAAACCTTATTCTAAAACTCTTATTGGATATAATGACTTACTTAACTTTTGAAAATAGATATGTGATAAATGAGTTCAAAGACTTAGCAGAAAGAATCTAAATCGAATATAGAAATACTAAGTATACAAAGCATTTTAAGTCAAATTTATGAAAGTAGCTTAAATATAAAGTATTTAAGAACATGAATTCTAACAAGATGATTTAATCTTTATAAGATCTTATTAAATCTGATCTTATCATGAATCTTAATGTTTACATATGAGCTTACCTTTTTCAACTTAAACCGTAAGATAGGAATCTTATAAAATCTCATCTTAAAACATAATCATAACATAATACATAATAATTTATATTATCATCATAACTCAATTTACAATACATTATGATCCCAAAAGTACATTTATTTAACAAAATGGACCGTGTCTTAATATTTTCAAATTCATATCCTTACATTGTACTTGATTTCTAGATATTATTCATTCTAAGGAATCTAGTCCATAGATCTCTACATATATATGAAATCTCAATGGCATGTTTCTACTTGAAATATTAATACATAGTTATGCCTATAAATATGAGAAATCCTAATACATATGTGTACTTAAATTCTCAATACAAACCTATCCCCAATCACCAACTAAGTATGGAAACATTACTTAAATATCTTATCTTATAATTTTATTCATTAATTTAAAACATTTCAAAGAAATCTTATAGGAACATGATTCTTTATCTTTCTCATGGACTTGGTCCATGAGTCACACCTATTTTGAGGAACATATCTCTATATGTGATTTTGGGTATCGGAACTTACATAATGATAGAGATGTGAGAATATTCTTGTTTGCATTAAATTCTTAGAACATTGAACCATATAAACCATGAAAGTATTATTAGGAGACATGTAAACATACTGAACATAAAACATGAGTACTCATGGCCATGGACCACTTACTTATGTCAGAGAGAATAAAATCTTCATCTTGGATTCCTCTAGTCGGGTCTAAATCCTGAAAAGGCATTCCCTATCATGAAAACTCATCGAAATCAGTTTATCATTACCCATAATTCCCAACACTATAAAGTAGTTAACTTATAGGGTTTCTCCCTAATGTATTCTTATATATTCAAATAATCTTCTAGAGTTATCTTTATCCATTACTCACCCCTACATAATCTTATGGAATGTATGAAAGTAAACCCAAAATGTCATATAAGAATAGTCTAATATCCAAATTATTAACTCTCAAATAATTATACCTTTAAAACTTATGGTGTAACACTTCCTTGAAGTTCAATGACGAGGTTCACACCTATCATATGAATTTAACAAAGTATCAACATATATACACATAATACAATTGTCTAACCTTTCCTTAAATTAAATTACCTTATATCTATCTTTTGAAGTTTGCAACCTCCTTAAAGATGTTCTTCATATTGTGACCTTTCCAACAAGCCCTTAAACACCTTATTCTAACAACCAGATCAACATCTATGAATTCCTAAAGTTTATAACAAAATAAATTCAATGATTCATATTACCTTTATTTCTTCTACTATATAGCCTATATGGGCCTCATGGTCGGCGGCCAAACAAGGACGTACATGGACTCCTCTCTTTCCTTCGCTCAGGCACGCAGAGTCAGGGATCATGACCCCTCTTTTTTGTGAAAATAGGACAGCGGATGTAGAGGTGTTCTCCGGCCGCCCTTGCTCCTTTCTTAGCCGCCGCAAGTCCCTCAATGAGCAGGCTTCTCTTCCTTTCGCACAAGTATCCCATCAGAACAACTGAGTGCCTCTTGTAGCCATTGATATCCTTATTTCTTCTCTATTTCCTTCTGTCTGCGCTGCTCTGTTACCTGTCATGTTGCCGTGAGGACAGAGTGTCACCTACTGGCTTCCTCTTCGGTGATTCCGACAATGGATCGATCCAGCGACCCTATACGATCCAGGATCGTAGACCTTGATCCTTCTTATCATCATATTACTCAACCTTAAATTTCCTTATGATCTTTCTAGCATCCCATGAAGATCAAATCACTAAAAATTCCTTGCATTCTAGATACACACAATTCGACTCTAATACACGATAAAGTATGTAAACTTGACTCACTTGTCTTCATCTCACATAACTATATTTTTCTTAGTAGTACTTTCATCCACAATGATACTTAGTAAAAAGTTAGGGTGTGAAAGGTATGACCTTAATGGTAGCACTTATAGGGATAAAACCCATAAATGCAATTGGGTCTTAAGAGTTAAGACTAACATGGCTGACATTTGATTGGTTGAGATAAATTCAAGTGAGTTCATGGTGTTGAACCTGATGATTTTATTTAACCAATTGCAGTGGCTATAGGTTGTAAAGGATCATGCTAGCTATTGGAACTTAAATACTATGAAATTTTTCATATGGATATTAAAACTACATTCCTGGAAGGAATAACATAAGGTTGTGTGTGTGACACAACCTAAAGGGTTTTATAATTTCGTTAATGCAAATGTAGTCTATAAGTTACAAGAGTTTAATCAATATGATTGATTAAATGCAAGCATCTCAGAATTGGAGTCTTTACTTTGATTATACAGTCAAAAGGTTTGATTGATATATCAAAATCAAGAAGGGATCGGTGATTACAAATATTTAGTGGGAGCATATTCATATTCTACATGATGATGAGGAGTAAAACAAAATTAGTGTGGGAATACCTTCTTTAAGGGAATAAAGAGAAATGTCCTATGTGATAGGAATAGAGATCTATAAAGATAGTTCTCAAAAGTCTCTTGACCTAATCAAGAGAAAGCATACATTGGCAGTCTGTGCTGAAGGGCCAGGTTCAGTATGCAGAGATTTAGTGGGAGAAAATGTGTCCATGTTACATGGAGTTAGTCTCTCAGATGCCTAGTGTCCCAAATTATTATGAAGAATAGGAAGACATAAATAGATGCCTTGTGCATTCACAATTGGATCTATCATGTATGTAATCATCCCATTATCTTGTATGTATCAGACATGACAAGAAAATAAATATGCATTCATCATCTTGTATGTATTGGACATGACAATATGATATGTTCATCCAATTATCTCATATGTAATGGACATGACGAGTGAATGTATGTCTACTTCCAGTGTGAGTCACTGGAATACCATAAAGAACTTATTTAAGTACTTATGAAGTATTAAAGGATTAGTTCTCTGGTAATAAAAGGAAGAGTTGAGTGTAAATGAGTTACACTGATGCAAGCTTCCAAAATGACAAAAAATGATCGTGAAATACAAAATATAAAAGTGAATAGGAGTTGTTAAATGGAAATGTTCTGAGTAAAATTAAAATCCATTTAATTCTAAAAGAGAATGTCAAGTATCCCTGTGTTATGAAGAGAAGAAGATACTATATGGATCTAGAAGCTCATACAGATGAACTTATAGATATTCCAACCATTGATGATAGAGTAGAAATACTAAGTCAAACAATGGAGCTAATTGTTAGGAAAAGGAATATCATATAGCATATTATGACAACTCCATCTCATACAAAATGTCATACAGCAAGGAGATGTGAAACATGCAATATACTGACTAAAGCAAAGTGTTGCTAACTCACTGAATTAGCACTAGCACAATAGAAACATGTGGGACATGTTTAGAGATCACTAAGAATATGATTCAAAGGTGATTGTATCTAAGTGCAAGTGGGATTCTGTTGGTATGTATTCCCTAAGAGCCAATCATATGATGATTGGATTGGCATACATCATGATTGATTTGATAAATATCAAAGGCAAGCTTCCAAATTATTCTAGCTCAATCGATTATGAGATAAATGATGGAGCAGAATGAATGTCTAAAGAATGAAAATACTCAATGATGTATGTCTTTGGGTTGAGGACCCAAACAATGAGATCATACATATGCTAAGAGTATGAAAATTCTTGTTATGTCCCTAGTCGGATGTCATTGTAGAAGGTTGATAGACAACAATGACACATCAAGACTAGAGTGTGTGTTTGTTGATGATAGTGTCTCATTAGTCATGATATATGATATCAAACCAAGCACACAAATACATGTTGGAGAATAATGTATTAGACAGACCCACCATGAGAGTGACACATGGAACCATGGCATGGTAGTCAAAGTCATCTCTCATAGTCATGGTGGTGATTGTGATTCATAGACTTGAAATCACTACAGCCGTCGAATGTGATTGGGTACACTTTGACATCATCAAATGTAATCCTGAAACATAGGTTGTTATAATGGTGATGATTGGGTGGCTTTGACGCGTGAGATAGACTATGAATGATATATATGGGATTTGCCCCTCCTAAGGGAGTATGATGTCCAGGCCACTTGATAAGAGAGACTAAGAAAGACATGTGCATGCACATGTGAATCAATATATGATATTGATGTCACACATATCTCATACAGTCAGCTCTAGTTCAAGAAACATGAATGAACATTGAAAGGATGACAACTCCATGCCTTGAGTTCATTCAGGATATCATAGACAACGGAGTTATACATTCACTGAAACATTAATCATAGACTATAGGATTGAAAGTTGTTCTCCAACTTTCCTTTTCACTTGGGTAGCAATGATGTGTGACTAGGTACCCCTCTTTGCTTGTGATGTCATAAGATAATTATGGACATTCACCGCCAACATGAAATGGGACCTATAGGGCCACACACAAAGGATTAACCTAGAAGAGTAGTTTATCCATGAATGATGTTTGGATTGATTACTAAAGTGTTTAGGTACTCAATCAAACATTCAATCAATAGACTTGACTTAAAATCATCAAAGTTCAATGTTGAACCAACTGATTTGAGTGTCAGATTGATTGAGAACCGAATTGACTGTGTTCTGCACAACCTGGACCACCAACCGACTGGGTTACTGGGTGAACCGATCAGCTCATGGTAAGTGAGACAACCGGTTCACTCCAATGAACAAGTTAGTTCCCTTGTCCAAGCGAGCAGTGTTGGGTTGTTCCAGTTCATGAGAAAAAGTTTTCCATTTCACTTGTTCAATTTGATGGGACAAGAATTAATCTTTGCATTAATTAGAAATGAATAAGGAAAGTCAATTGTGGGTAAGTTTGGGAAGTGAAATGATAGGTTCACACACCCAACTGACCGATTCACTAGTGAACTGATCGATTCAACTTGCCAAGTAACCGTTTCAATTATGATACAATCGGTTCACCTACCGAAGTGCAAATTGTTCATCATAATTCCAGACCCATCTACTACCACATAGACTAGGAACCCTGACCTTGCCCTCTACTATAAATAGACGGGTATAGGGGGGTTCTCGAAAGACACAACTCAGAACATTAGTTGCTCTACGAAGTTGTTGTCCTCTCTGGTTGCAATAACTGAGAGAGCCCAAGCAAGTTCTATCCGTCCAAGGAGGAACATCGAGGGAAAGACAACTACAGAAAAGAAACTGGTTGTGGAAGAGTGTGTCGATGACTAGTACACTGACAGAAGGGGACAACTCCTTCTAGTCTGTTCTTAAGGATGACTAGATTCCCGATAGTCTATGTGGACTATCTATAGAGGCGGGAGACTTCCACCGCTCAGGAGGACAACAATCAATCATAGTCTGGGTGATAACCTCCATTTTTGTGGTGTTATCTTAGTATTTTTCTTCAGTTTTCCACACTCTTTCTTAGATAAATTTAGACAAAATCCCTAACTATCCTCTCTTATTGAAAATATACTGTTAGATTAATTTTTCCCCTTTTTACAGAAAAAGTCACAAAAAAATCATAAAAGACTCAACTGGTCCCTAGACCGCATGGACTCACACGGTCCCAAGACTGCATGAAGCCAAACGGTCCCCAGACCGCATGGACTCACATGGTCCCAAGACCGCGTGAAGCCAGATGGTCCCCAGACCGCATGGACTCACACGGTCCCAAGACCGCATGAAGCCAATCGGTCCCAAGACCGCATGAAGCCAATTGGTCCCAAGACCGCATGAAGCCAATCGGTCCCCAGACCGCATGGACTCACACGGTCCCAAGACCGCACGAAGCCAAACGGTCACGGGGTCCAAACGGTCTTGGGGTCCAAACGGTTTTAGAGTCCAAACGGTTTCAGAATCCAAACGGTCTTCAAAACCGTTTGGATCCAAAACTGTCCAAACCATTTGGACTTCACTTAAGGCCCATAAATAAGACCCAAAGGGTCCTCTCAAGGCATCAAGTTTCAGATGCCCAGAGGCTGCCTCCATCACTCCAGAGCTATTCCAACTTCCATCCTCCGCCCGAAGGCTGCCGGTATGAGATCTACGTTCCATCTTGAAGCTGCTTTCTCTCTCTCTGCCAAAGAAGGTGGGAAGAGGAGATCTCATCATCAAGGAACCTATGAAGATTGAAGATCGTCAATCTCTATCTCTCTAAGGGGTTGACTTTCCTCTCTCCTTTGTGGGGATGATGCTCTCTCTCTCTTCTCGCCTCCTCCTTTGCCCTAGCTATGAGCGAGTAGTCTCTTTCACTAGGATGCGCGGAGTAGCCTCGCTACCCATGGTTTCATTTCATGTAATGTAATCCATAGTTTGCAATATATAGTTGCTCTCTTTTCAGTTCAACATCAATCGTTTAATGAATGCTTGTTGCTTGATCACCAACTTGTGTTATCTTTTATCTTTTAGTATGAATTGTCTATGTTTGTACTACTAGATTTGAAACTCGATTGAATGTTGGTTCTTGATGCATGTATCCACCATGCATCTATTTCGATATCTAGGAGTGTTTTTCAAGAAGTGGAGTAAACTCACTTACCATCGTTGTACTTTCATACTATGAAATGGAATCAGTTGACGTATGAAAAATACAACCTTGATAAGTCGAGGAACACACTTTGTGAAGGGAATGATGCAAAGTTGTTGACCATTCGTTCGGGGATGGCTGACTTTGCAAAATTCCCACGCTTCTCGTAGTTAGTTCTCCGAAAGGAAACTAAGTCTACAAATATACTAACTATTTTAACTCTTGTTGTAGGTTATGTTCTATATTGCATATTTTGATCCATGTGTAGTGGCGGTAAAAACCGATCACACCCTAGTGGTTCCTTATCATTGATTAACATCCTTAAATTTACTTGCTTGCTTTACTTTACTTGCTCTTAGTCTAAAAACAACCAAACCAACCTTTTGATTTAAATACCAACTATTAAGAAGATTAAGTGAAATTCCAACGTTTTCCATCTTGTTGCTCCCAACAAGACTATTGTCTAGTGGATTCGACCCTTAACTATACTACGATAAGACTTCCACATATCATATCATATGTGGGTGGAGTTCTCGATCTAGTATAAGCAAGGCTAAACTTAAAGATTTACCATCTTTAGGATTTTTAGTGGTGCACGCAATTCCACGTAAGTCGAAGCTCCATCAAAAATTGGCGTCGTTGCCGGGGACAACAGAACATTTTAATCTCATTTAGAATCTTGCTAGTTGGTTAGGGTTTTACACTTTCTTTTAATCATTAATTCATATCTTCTTAAGTTCATCATATCTCTGACATCATCTAAAAGGTGTATTCCTTTCTCTACTCAGGTAGAAGACGTGTATGCAATCATCGCATAACCTCGGATTCTCCCCTGATCCAGAGTACGACTCTGAGGTAGAGAGAAGCTTCCACTGCCGCATCAGACTTAACCGCCAAAGAGCCAAGCAAATGGCTGAAGATCAAGACAAGCTGCACTAGTGATGGAGAGGGCCAATGTCGCCATAGCCGCTCAAAGAGCACAACTCATTGCTGACACCCGTGCTCAAATTCAAGTGGAGATTTGAGCGGAAGAACATGCCCGCATCTGAGCTGAAAATGAAAAGCAAGTAACCAAGCTGCTCAGTTAGAGCTAAGAAATAAGCAATTGACACTACAAAAAATTTGGCTTTTGTTGAAGAACATTTGTGAGGAACCAAAAATCGTGAATAATGATGTCCATTTGTGAGGGCTCATCCTTCAAATATGGGACCACATCCCTCAACCGTGTTCTTGACATCGTTAGGCATTTTATGTGAACATTGGTCCCTCACAAATACATTTGTTACGAATTACCCCCTCAAAAACTTCATGCCAAATCTTCCCTCCATCTCATAATCCTTCCCTCCATTCTAAAACTCTGATTCATCTATCAAAATTCACGAAAAAAACCACCCAGTCCCGGCGGGCGCTAGTTTCCCCCTCATTTCCTCCGCACTCCTCCACTGAACCCTCCCCTTCCCGATTCTCTCATCGGTTCCTCCGCACTCCTCCAATGAACCCTCCCCCTCCCGATTCTCTCATCGGTTCCTCCGCATTGGGTCATCCTTGACGCCAATCGCCCTGCTCGGTTGCTGCCGTTCATCCTTCGTATTGGGCTCATCCTTCATCGGGGTAAGGCTGTTGATGGTTGCTGCCCTCCGCCATTGACGATTGCTACCGTCCGCATTGGTCATTGCTGCTACGCAGTCACCGTGCTTGATTGCCGCCGATTGCCCTGCTCGGCCGCATTGGTCGTTTCTGCTACGCAGCTTGCTTCTTTGGCCACTGGAATCCTCTCTAGGTTCGTATCTTTTTTTCTTTTTCTCATTTGGGAGAGCACTAGCCCCCAGTTCGACGCCTGATAGCCAAGATTGGTTCTTCCTCCAATGGGCTTACAGTTCATACCTCATGTGTCCGCCTCATCTCCCCCCAATGTGATCTGCATAGGATTAGCTGGGTTTACTTAGTAAAAATACTAACCATCTAGTATTCATATGAGTTATCTCCTCCTCCCCTAAGGGTTAACGTTCACACGTATAAGAAACATATCACAATCTTGAAAAACTTTGACTATCCTCAGTTGCATGGAGATGGTCATACAACAGTAATACAGAGTAGTCAGGGGTGTGTTCAATATTTGGAAGCGAGGAAATAGCTCCTTGGGAGTAGCTACCATAACTAAATGGAAGGGAATCAAAGTTGTGATGTACATAAATTCCTAGGCTATGCATCTACAGTATAGCATCCTCATAATGCTTTTCTATCATACAACTTTGTGTTTTGTCAATAAGAAAAGAATAATTTACTTATGTGATTGAGTAGATATAGTACTTGATTGAATATTGTCTTTCTCAAATATGTACAATATTTATTAATTGTACAAACTCGAATTTATGTATAATACCTACCATGTAATCCAAGTCATACTTGATCAAATATTACTCATATATAATTGTTGAGGCTCAAGCTTGGTTCAAAGCAATACACATGTGTGCATGTATGTGTAATTTTGCTACTCTGTTCTATTCTATATGAACAAGTGTTCTCATGACACACATATATATGGGTCATAGCCAAAGTAGTTGATAATGAATGTATTAATAATATTCCTAGTTTCTTTGAAGACAGTATGAAGGAAATAAGCAATACCTCCTTTAAATCTATTATATGTATCCTTTACTATATCTGGTGGTATAGAAATAAGGTGATTTTTGAGGAATGGTTAGTCAATGTGAGTGTGCTATAGTCTATTATCCATAATGAGATAAAAGTGCTTCTTTACTAAACGAGCCCTGTGTTATTTTTTCTGGAATTGCTATACTTGTTCGTATTTTCTAAAGATGAAGAAGGGTTCCATCTGATGTTACTGGTTTATTGATGTAGTGGTGATCAAGATGGTTGTATGTATTCTACAATGTTGGAGTTTCCTACTTGTCCTTATGTTCAGAAGATGAAGTAGAGCTTCTATATATCTGGTGTTTTTTAGTCTATTGATCCAGTGATGATCAAGATGGTTGCTTGTAAAATGTTGTGCTGAAATGACCTTTCTTTTGAAGGGGAAGTGTTAACCTTGTTACCCCTCCCAACTCTGTTGAGAAAAATAACTTAGAACCTTCCTTTTAGTTTCTAAAATGTAATAAGAAGAATACGTCCAGAGGTAGAGGGAGAAAGGGGTAAACTGAGGATAACAATGCTACTTTATCCAATAAGTTTGATAACTTAGCAATTGTTTATCCAATAAATTTGGGTAGTTATAGTGGATTTCTCATCACACCAGTCATGGTATTGGGAGAGTTTTTGTTTTGTGGAATGGTATCTAATGCTCTGTTGAAAAGCTTTTTTAATATGATAAATTAATACATACTAGAATCACTATTGGTGATAAAAGATTTCTTCTTACTACTATTTGTGGTCACTTGTACGAGTTCTGTTCTGTTTTCTCACTGCGTTGTTTTTGAATGTTTTGTTTTTGGTGCTTAGTATAATATAGCCTGGTGTTTTTGCATTTTGCAGAGGCACACTAAGTCATTGTCAACATTTCAGAAATCTAGGCAGAAGCCTCAAGAAAGAATGGGTGTTCTTAGTAATGTGGGTTCCTCCTTGTTCCCTTAATTGTTAAAACGACATTTGTATATATGTCTTTTTTCCTTTACCCCCTCCATCTAAAATAATACACTTTCTGTAACATGTGGTTGTGATGCATGCCCTAAAAGCCAATAACTATAGTAATGATCCGAACTCTTTACTTGGAGATTAATTAAAGGCTGACTGCCCAGGGCTCCGATGAGATACATCCATCCCTGATATAATAGTTGGCACTTTGGAGATCTTTGGCATGGATGGAGGATGCTCAGCTGTGGTGAACTTCTATGTAGGCTTATTTAGGATCTCATTCGCTGTGGAAACATGAAGGACATTGTAAGTAAAATCTTTTAATGTATTTTGTTTAAATTAGTTAAACGAAATACATAAAAAGATTTTACTGACAACGCGCTTAATGTTTCCACAGCGAATGAGATCCTAAATAAGCCTACATAGAAGTTCACCACAGCTGAGCATCCTCCATCCATGCCAAAGATCTCCAAAGTGCCAACTATTATATCAGGGATGGATGTATCTCATTGGAGCCCTGGGCAGTCAGCCTTTAATTAATCTCCAAGTACAGAGTTCGGATCATTACTATAGTTATTGGCTTTTAGGGCATGCATCACAACCACATGTTACAGAAAGGGTATTATTTTAGATGGAGGGGGTAAAGGAAAAAAGACAATATATAAATGTTGTTTTAACAATAAAGGGAACAAGGAGGAACCCACATTACTAAGACAAATATACAAGTGAACCAGAAGTTACTATAATGATGGTATGCTACTAACTTATAATGATACATATCATACAAGTGAACCAGAAGTTACCATCATTATTTCTGCCCATGCTTTAGTGCTTCTATGCCCATCATTTGATTTTTAAAGATACCAAACTTATTTACATATCATTTCAGTTTCCATTGGAGACTAGAACTTTGTAATTATACTATGTCCGCCAATCAAAATTTCTGGAAATAACTATTATAAATTTCTTGTGGGGATAGTGTGAAGGCAAAAATGATATCCATCTTATTAAGTGGGATGATGTAACCAAGGTAAAGGATGAAGGTGGTATGTCTATAAAAAAAGTCAAAGACGTTTGTAAGGTTGCTATGATATTAAATATCTGGATAGTAGCTTCAAAGAAAGGTAGTCTATGGATCAAATTGATCCATGAGAAATACCTTCTTATGGATTCTATCTAAAATATTGATATCTATGGTCAACTTTCTTGGTATTTAATTCAGATGATCATACATCTGAATTTAAAATCCTATTATGAAAGATTGCTAGAAACAACATCTCAATGATGAACAACCTAAAAAAAGAGGGTTTTTCTATACTTCTATATGTTTGTTGTGTAGAAGTTCTAATGAATTTATCATTCATTTATTCTTTAATTGGCATGTAGCTGATTTCATCGGGGTAAGGCTGTTGAGTGTAAACTCACTGATAGGATTCCCCTTTCATGAAGATTGGACTCATGATAGGGGTAAGGCTTCTTGTATATTGATAGACTTCTTGTATGTCTTCTCCCTTCCCTCCCCTTTTGCTACAATTGTTGCAAAAAAATCAGTCCTTTTATACTACTGTTTCTTTGATTTTTTTTCTATTTCCTCTTGTGTCTCCTATTCTAGCTTCTTTTCTTTTCTTTTTTTGCAATTTCTCCTTCATTTCGTGTTCCTTCTATTGCATCTAAATTTTTGTTACTTCTCTGTCCCCTCTTATTGCTATTTCCTTGTTACTCATATCAGAAATTCAGATTCTTACTCAAACCTAGACTACTAGTACCACTTCTATTTGCAAGTTTTCTTCTACTTTTTCTTACTTATTCTTGCTCCTACATGACTACATCTCAAACAGTTGTTGCTGTTTGCATGTATTTGTTAAAGCTTCCTGATCTCTACTTATATTTTCCTAACAGCTGTTTCCTAACATCTCAAACAGCTGTGCTTAACTTATTATATATTTTCCTTCATGTAGATGGATTTTCTAATAGATCGGAGTTGGATGTATATTGGGAACAGAGTGCAAAGTGATGTATTCAAGGCAGGGTTACGAAAGTTCATTGAGTTTGCTCTTATCCATCAGAGACCAACTAGACAGGGGAAATTAATATGTCCTTGCAAGGTATGTTTGAACAGATACCTTAAAACAGAGGAGGAGGTATTCTCACATGTATTACTAAAAGGATTTGTGCATAGCTATGATGTTTGGACGTTTCATCGGGAGGTGATTGGTAGGAGCAATCCTGTTGTGGCACCAAACATGCCTAGCACCGACAATATGCATCAGATGTTGGAGGATTTGTTTGGTATGGGTGACACAACAAATGACCACTCTACTGAAGCTACAGAGGAACCTGCAAATGTAGATGCACAAAGATTTTACAAGCTACTAAAAGAGGCAGATGAACCACTCTATAGAGGTTGCACAAGTCATTCTAAGCTATCGTATTTGGTTGCCTTGCTATTTCTGAAGGAGGAATCTGGATGGTCTAACGATTCTTTCACAAAGTTGTTACAGTTGATTGTTTCAGGATTTCCGGAAGAAAATTGTCTATTCCCGGAGACGTACTATGAAGCAAATGCGATCGTGAAGGATTTACGACTTGATCATTCTACTATAGATGTATGTACAAATAATTGCATGCTTTTTCGCAAAGATGCAGCTTCAAAAGAAAATTGTGATACTTGTGGTGCTTCAAGATGGAATGAAAAGCAATACAAAACAAAGGGAAAGAAGGTAGCTTCTAAGTTCATGTATCACTTCCCTTTGATACCTCGGTTAGGGAGGCTCTATATGTCTTCATCTATTGCTAAAGACATGATTTGGCCATCAGAAGTAAAAGGCAAGGATGGTCGTATTCATCATCCTTCAGACACACCAGAATGGTTGTCTATTGATGCCAGGTATCCAGACTTTGCTGCTGAACCACGCAATGTTAGATTGGCATTAGCAACATATGGATTTAATGCATTTGGCAATATGAGTGCATCACATAGCATCTGGCCTATGTTGGTGACACCTCTCAATCTTCCGCCTTGGCTTCTTATGAAAGAACAATTTATTATGATGTCCCTATTGATCCCAGGTCCACATATGGTTGGCAATGACCTTGATGTATACTTGGAGCCATTAATTGAGGAGTTGCAACTACTTTGGGAGCTTGGAGTCAAAGTTTATGATGCATATAGAAAAAGGAATTTCACTATGCGGGCGATGATTTTATGGACCATTAACGATTTCCCAGCATATGGTGACTTATCTGGTTGGAGCACTAAAGGTAAGAAAGATTTGGGATGTCCTTGTTGTAATGTGGAGACTGTATCAAAATGGTTACAGTATGGGAAAAAGCAATGCTATGGTTTCCATCGACGTTTTCTTCCAATGAATCATCCGTATAGACGTGATAGGAAAAATTTTGATGGTGAAAAAGATTTTCGACTTCCACCTAAGCCACTATCTGGAGAAGATATACTGAGGCAATTTGATGGGTATGAAAATATCACATTTGGAAAAATGAATAAGCGCAAGAGGCTTGGAGATCAAATTCAACCATTACCTCCTGGTTGGAATAAGATAAGCATCTTTTTTCAGCTACCTTATTGGAAGTATTTATCTGTTAGACACAATCTGGATGTGATGCACATAGAAAAGAATGTGTGCGAGAATATTTTAAACACATTATTGGGTGATTCTAAGAAAAGTAAAGACAACTTACAAGGTCGTCAAGATTTGAAGAAAATGCGCATTCGAAGAGATTTATGGCCAGTAGATGCAGGTGACCGCTATTACTTGCCTCCAGCATCTTACACCATGACTAATGCGCAGAAAGATAAGTTCCTATCCGTGTTAGAAAAGTTGAAAGTTCCTGATGGCTATTCTTCTAACATATCTAGGTGTGTTAGCAAATCTGATAGAAAACTTGTTGGGCTGAAAAGTCATGATTGTCATGTTCTTATGCATCAACTTCTACCTGTTGCCTTGAGACATTGCATAAGCTTAGATGTGTACAAGCCTATTGCTAATTTGTGCTCATTTTTCAACAAGCTTTGCTCTAACATTATTGATGTGGAAGAATTCAAAGAATTGGAACAAGAAATTGCTGTCACTCTTTGCCAGTTGGAGAGAATCTTCCCTCCTTCTTTCTTCACCATCATGATGCATTTGCCCATTCATTTAGCTTATGAAGCCAGGCAAGCCGGATCTGTCCGAACTAGGTGGATGTACCCAATAGAGAGATACTTGAAGAAATTGAAGAAGTATGTAAGAAACAAAGCTAAACCGGCTGGTTGTATTGCTAGTTGCTATTTAGCTGAAGAAAGTTTGACATTTTGTGGTAGGTACTTGCATAATTTTGAGACAAAACTGATCCGCAATGCTCATAATGTTGATGGATCTCCAATTAGAGTTGGAGTGTCAAGAAATTTCGACATCCACACTTTGGAACAAGCCCATCGTTATGTCCTTTTCAATAAAGAGGAATTGGATGTTTACAGAAGGTAAGATTTAATTAGGTCCTAAAATTCTTGCTGATATTTGTATATATGTTGTACATTAATTTAGACACTTCTTATAAAGCAGTGAACACATGTGTATTCTTCAAGATATGGAACCCAACATTGCCCCACGGACCCTAGAAACAAAACATGCAAAGGAGTTCTCTAAGTGGTTGAAAGATCATGTAAGTCTCAAACATAAATATTGTTGTCACTCTTAATGTTCAAGTTAGTGTAGATTACATTAATGTTTTACTTTTTTATGAAGGTAATGCAAATGCGAGAGATTAGGCCGAACAGTATTAGCGATGATTTGAGATGGTTATCCCAAGGCCCTTGTGCTGAGGGAATGTCTTATGAAGGATTTTCAGTCAATGGATATCGTTTCCGTTCAAAGCACATTGAAAGTACATGTACTACACAAAATAGTGGAGTGTATTTGTGTGCTGACACTTCAAGTTATTCAAGTGGTAGAGATCGAAATCCTATAAATGCTGAAGTCACGTACTATGGCTACTTAGAGGAGGTTATTGAGCTAACTTATGGTCCAGGAATCAAAGTTCCATTATTCAGATGTTCTTGGTATGATGAAAGCACTTCTAACGGGTTGCGAATTGATGAGTATGGGTTCACACAAATCAACACTTCAAGGATAAAAAAAAAGGAGGAACCGTTTATCCTGGCTTCTCAAGCATTGCAATGCTTTTATGTGAAGGATCCTAATGATGATGATTGGTGCACAGTGCTAAAGCATCCTCCTAAAGATTATTCTGAAGTACCTCTTATTGAGAATTGTTTGACTGGTTTACAATCTGATGGTGGTGTAACTAGTGATGTGTCTTGGACGAGGAGTGACACCGGGGGATCTTTTGTTGATAGAACTAAAAAAAGAATGATGGGGCTAATGTTTAGTTCATTAATCAGTCTGTTTTGTTTGCAAGTCTAGAATACTTTACTTGGGGAATATGTTGTATTGCATTTTTTTGGCAAACTGTTACTATATGGCATATTCTTTGCAATTTATTTAGTCTTGTTTCATATATCGGCAAGTAGGACATCATTATTCTTTTTTGGGATATGAAACCAAGGTACTCTACAAGTTATATGTTTTTCAAATGCTGAATATTCATATGTTGGTGTCTCATATTCTCTGCAATTTATTTGTTTTTCAAATGTACCTACTACTTTTGTTACTGACATTTCTGCACTAATAATCTAATTTTTTTCCTTGTCAATTGAAGGATGGCAGGAAGAAGATTCACTAGATCTAGTTGTAACAACACACCCAGTCAACCTATTGCTGTCCCTCCATCCACAATTGAAGAAAATTGTGAGGATCAACCTATTGCTGTCCCTCCATCCACAATTGAAGAAAATTGTGAGGATCAACCTATTGCTGTCCCTCCATCCACAATTGAAGAAAATTGTGAGGATCAACCTATTGAAAATGATGTAATAGTTGAAGAAAATGTTGAGGATGAACAGGAGAATAGGAAGTATGGACGTGGGCCTGCAAGTGAGCAAAGCCTACTTCCTAAGCAAGGGCAACCACGTCACAAGGTCCAATGGGATGATGAAGGAAATGCTATTGGGGAGAATGGTGTCAAATTGAATCGTTATTGTCATATGCTAGCAAGGAAACCACACATATGGCATCTAGACTTGAAGTGGAATGAACAACCAGAACAAGCTTTTGCAGATAGAAAATCATTTATTGAGGTAATCGTTTTCATAAAAAGACCAACAAATTGTATGATTGTGATTTCTAAAGTAATATTTTCTATGTTTTTGTAGACGTACTTTGATTTAGGCAGTCACCCTAATGCATGGAATCACATTGATGAACACATTAGCAAAGGGATATCAGTGTGGAGGGCCCGTGTAAAGAAAGATTACTATGAAAAGTACAAGATTGAACCACAATTGATGATGAAGAAAGTTGAGAAAAATGCTTCCATAGATATGGAACAGTTTAAAAATCTTGTTAAAGAATGGGGAACCGAGAAGTCTAAGGTACAATGGTTTCATATAACTTTTTTTTTGATCAATAAGTGTGTTTCTCTTTCATTACTCACAAAATTTACAAAGGGGAGCAAAGCTCAATACATCTATAAAGATAGATATCAAAAGTCAAAAAGAAGGATGCAATTTATCTATGCAAACTTCTATAATCAGTATTCCTGCAATGCCACACACTGTTTGGTTTGCTCCTACTGTCTTCAAAAACACATTTGTTTCTATGTATCCATATGTGATAAATGATAAGAGTAGCAAAGTATTGCTGTTCATTTATGTTCTTTAGCAGTTGTACTTCGTTTCTGTTCCAGCAGCAAAGTATTGCTCAATTCCTGAGCATGCAGATATCATCTCCACTTCCCAGCTCAACGTTGCTGCAGATTTTTTGAATCTGCTCAATTCCTCTGATCTCAGGGAGCTTCCACACTTCACATCAGTCCCCTTTCCAATGTGGAATTGGACATTATAGAGATATCTATCTCTTATATTGAGGATGTTCTTCCACATCCAGTTGTTGGCTTGCTTATATTGAGGATGGTTTCATATAACTTGCATGTATACCTATCTACTTTTTCTAATTATATGTTTCTTATGGTTTAGAAAATTTCCGAGATCAACAAGGCAAACAGAGCAAAAAAAGTGATGGATCATACCACAGGATCAAAGCCATGGAGTTGTTATCGGGCAGAAATGGTATTAATAATGGACACTTGCCTTTCTTAGTAGGAGTTGAACATATAACATGGACAATTATTATGTTATCTATCATGTGTAGGTCAGTGAAGATCAACCCGTTGTGCCTCTTAACAAATTTTTGGAAAAAGTTTACGACAAAAGCCCACAAGTGGTTAGAAAATGGATATTTGCTTTCCTATGATGTCTACAAAGCTTAATATGCTTAAATATCTGAATTTATGCTTTCCTTTTATGATGCTTTCTAATTACAGCTTGAAATCTCTGATATCGTGGAAAACCAAGTAGCAAACCAAGAAGAAATAGATCCTAGAAGTGTTGATAATCTAACACGTGCTGCTTATTTGCAAGTTTTAAATCCTTCAAAAAAGGCTAGGATCTGAGGTGTTGGAATTGGGCACAAAGAGATAGGACATAGGGGAAAAGCTGCCCGTATAAGATATGAAATGCTTCTTGAGGAAAGCAATGCAAAGGATGTATGTTGGAGAAAATCTAAACTTGAACTATTAGTTACAACTAGTCTATTAGATTGATGTTTGTACTTTGTTTTCTATTTCAGGATAAACTTAAGGAACTTGAAGAAACAGTAAATGGATTGAAGAACTCTGTCTCCCAATTAATGACTTGGTATAATCAATCACAGGTAACTCAGATTCAGTTGTCTATGTCAATGTAATATATAATTGTTTTTTGACATTGTTGATGTATTTGTTATAGGATGGCAGTATTAATGTTGATTGTGCAGTTGAATACCCCAATCAGAATACTACAGGTGTCTTACACATGCAAAGTGGCACAAATAGGTCGGATGTGGGTTCTTTTCACATACAAGACAATACAAGAAATGGTGCAGATGTAGGCATGTTTCCCAACCAAAATAATTCAAGCGGGGATGTCTTAGGAAGACTTTCTAGACCAAGCAATTCAAGGGAGACTGGAGTAGGCAGACTTTCCATACAAGGCAATTCAAGGGAGAATGGAGTAGGCAGGCTTTCCATACAAGGAAATGGACATCAACGGATCTTTGCGCCACAGGTAACTCATTACAGCTATAGATTATTTTCAATATTCATACACATCAGAATATTAACATGTACACTTTATTAAAGGCTGCAGTTGAAAGTTGGTCCCCTTCCTCTGGTAATAATCGACAAAGTTATCCTCAAATGCAGAACACACCAACCACATCTTCATCGGTGTCTTTCACACCAAGAAATCAGCGTTTAAATTTTGTAAGTAATTCATTTCAGCTTATCTAAAACTTGATTCAAGTTGTCATAAAACTCAACTTCTTGCCAAGTTGTCAAAGGCATTTCATCCCTCCTTCATATGTTTCGTGTCCTCTTACATTGTTCATAACATAAGATGAATTCATACCCATCTTTGAATATTATAGGCCTCTACAATCCACATTGGAGGACTTTTTATGTGGTCTTCTTTGCACTCATGTGCCCACCGTTGGGCCCAAGTAGCATTGCTCAAGAATTAAATGGCCTTCCTCATTTGTGACACATATTTGATATAAACCATCAGTAAATGTATTGCTCATCCCAATAGTAATTCTTAATGTCGTACATGAAGTTTTTATTTGAATCACCAATGTACTCTGAGTATAAGACTTTAGCAGCAAGATAGTTCATGAAATATATACCATGGAGTGTCAAAAGAAACTTTCATCAGCTAGCCATCGAGGAGAGAGCCATCAATCGGTCTGCTGTCATTTTTAGAGAGGTGAATGCAACTGAGATGGTTAGCTACCATGTTCTCTCTCCTCTTCTTTTCACATATCTCCATATCAAAATCCTGCAACAATAAGATCCAACATGTCAACCCGAGCTTGGCTTCTTTCTTCATCATGGAGTAGTGTATGGCTGCATGGTTGGTGTAGACTATCACCCTTGAACCACTAGGTACTACTTGGACTTGTCAAAGGCATACACAATACACATCAACTCTTTCTTAGTTGTGGCATAATTCCTTTGTGCTACAACCAATGTATTTTAGATGTTATATACCATGAGGTACCTCTTATCAATCCACTGTCTCATAACTTCCTTCATTGTATAATCACTAGTGTTGTACATCATCTCTAAGGGTAGAGATTAATCAGGTAGAAGGATAATAGGTGTGGTTACAAAAGTAGCTTTCAAATCATTCATATATCCACACAAGTAGAATCAAAAGAGAAAATCATATCTTTAAGAAGAGGATTGGTGAGGGGCTTTGCAGTCCTTGAGAAATCCTTGATATATCCTTTGTGAAAATCTTCTTGTCTAAAGAAGTCTCTAACTTATTTCATTACAAATGGTGGTGCAAGATTGAATTTGATCTTTGCCTTGTTTTCCTCTATCCCTTGTTACTTACTCAATGGCCCAAAACAATTCTCTCCTTCACCTGTGAACTGGGACTTTGAATCAAACATCTGTTTTCTAGACTATCTAAATAACTAATAGTTGAGTAATTAATATAGAGTGGTCATTCCAGATTTTGCTTAGGAACAGAGTGAATCTTTTGCTTGTGCACCAACACTCCACGAACTTTAAAGATGGCAGTAATTGTGATGATGAATATTGTTATTGCCTACTATTTCTGCTCCAGATGCCCTTGTCCCCTGCTTGTCCCCTTCTTTTGAGTCATTTTCTTAAGGGGCTGTTGATATTAATAACCTTGGGAATGGCCACTCTCTGTATGGGCTAACTCTATCTACTTTGTTTTTAATTTTTGGCTGTCCAAGCTGCTCCAAATTTTTGGCTGTCCAAGCTGCTCCAAGAGTAGCAAGAAGAGCTTCATTTCTGTTCTTTAGCAGGTGTACTTCATTTCTGTTCCAGCAGCAAAGTGTTGCTCTTTTAGGTGCTCGACTCTTTCACAGCCACTTGGTCCAAGGCAAGACCTCATGTTTAGAACTGCATACCTCCCAAGCGTCTTTTAGAGAGATAGTTTTTAGTTTCCCGAGCATGCAGCTGCAGATTTTTTGAATCTGCTCAATTCCTCTGATCTCAGGGAGCTTCCACACTCCACACTTCACATCAGTCCCCTTTCCAATGTGGAATTGGACATTATAGAGATATCTATCTCTTATATTGAGGATGTTCTTCCATATCCAACTATTGGCTTGCTTATATTGAGGATGGTTTCATATAACTTGCATGTATACCTATCTACTTTTTCTAATTATATGTTTCTTATGATTCCTTTTTGTATTTATATTGGTAGGGTAGAATTACTTTTAATGATGGATTTCAACGGACAATTCACCTTGGAGTAGACCAAAACCGAAATATAAGGGTAAGTTGTTTGTTGTACTATGATTTATGTATTAACTTTAAATTCTATTAATATAATGATTTGTCATTTTTAGGAGAAGAATGTTCAAGTACCTAACCGTATGAGGCGTGGCATTGATGAAGAACACAACACCATTTGAAGGAATATGAAGACATTATAGATCTTAGGAGTTTCTAGCATGATATGTTGATTGTCATCAATCTCAAATTTTAAAACCATATGTACTCTTTATTTATATCAACGTTGAGCACACAATGTATGGATAATACTTTGTTTCAATATCAAAAATTGGTTGAGGTGATTTAACATTTTTATGTGTCATTTTGGTGTTGAATCTTCTTATGATGTCATGTGAATTAGTATAAAAATATTGCTTGAGGTTATGTATACAAAGTTTTCATTTAAAATTTAATATTCACTATAGTAACAATTAATTAACATTTAATAAATCATTCAATAATCAATAACCAAATCATAAATATATTGATGAAGGTCTAGATTGACCATCAAAATTGCATTCATGGCTACCACATAGCCCCTCAAAAATATATTCTCTAGGACCATCAAGTCCCTCAAAAATGTTTCATGAAGGCTAAATAGTCCCTCAAAAATGTATTTATGAAGGCTAAATAGTCCCTCAAAAATGTATTTATGAAGGCTAAATAGTCCCTCAAAAATGTATTTATGAAGGCTAAATTGTCCCTCAAAAATGTATTTATGAAGGCTAAATAGTCCCTCACAATTGTATTCGTGAGGGTATTCGTGAGGGCCACTGGTATTTGTCACGCGAGTTCTCTTCACGGACCATTTGTGAGGGCCAGACCCTCAACCGTCCCTATTTCTGAGGGCCTGTAGAGAGGGGTTTGTGACAGGACTCTCCCGTGAATAATGGCCCAGTTTTTTGTAGTGTGAGGGATTATGCTATCCCTAAGAACTACGAAGATAATCATCCAGTTCGGCCTCTGATCATCAACATACCAAACTTCGAGATCCGGACACAATGGATTCAGATCATGCAGGGCATCTCATTCTATGGAGGTTCTGGAGATGAATGTATGGATCACTTAAAGAGGTTCAAGGCACTTTACCGACTGGTCCCACAGGCCGGAGTTGCTTTTGATGCAATAATGCTACATCTTTTCCACTTCACTCTGTCTGGAAGAGCTTTGAGTTGGTACAATTCGCTTGATAGGGAGCCAATCATCACCACATGGGCTCCCTTGGAAGAAAAGTTCCTGGAGAAGTTCTTCCCCCCTTCGTTAACTTACGAAATTAGGGGGCAGATTAACCACTTTGCCCAACTTCCTGGAGAATCACTTGCAGAAGATTGGGAAAGGTTCAAGGAGCTTCTAAGAAAGTGTCCTCATCACGGCATCTCCCAAAATCAATTAATAGAAACGTTCTATAGGGGGTGAGTGATGACATCAAGAAATTTTTGGATTCCTCATCGGGAGGAAATTTTATGAGGAAGAACTATGAGGATGCTTGGAAAATTGTCACACTTGGAGCTGAGAATCAATCTAATTGGGGACGATCATCTGGCAAGGGAATCCTCAAGGTCTATAAAGCTGAGGAATCAATGGAAATGAAGGCTATTGCTGAAGCCTTAAAGACCATAGCTCATAAACAGCAGGTTCTTGAAACTTCGCTTAGAGAATTCGATAAGAAGAAAAACCCTCAAGTCCAATAGGTTAAAGCTGCCACAGGGACCTGTGAAGCCTGTCATGCATCCGATCACCTAACTCTGTCATGCAGTCTGCTTTACAATGTGATGATGGATATGCACCCACCACCGTAGTAGTACGAGCCAATCATTGAACAACCTGATGAGAAAATGCCATAACAAGTTAATTCTATTCATTCCATTCCTGGACAAGTTTATTATAATCCTAACCAACCAAGAAACCACCCAGGAATTCAATACGGGAACCCTGCTATGACTGCCAATCCGCAACACCAGACACAAGGCGGATCCTCCAATAGGCTGCCGCCTGGATTCTAAAGAAACTTTAATCAAAATCAAGGGAACCCCAGAAACAACTTTCCAAGGCCCAACTACCCCAGAAATCCATTCGCCTACTATCAATATACCCATCCTCCTCTACACCCATAGTTGCACCCTCAGTTGCAGCAACCTCAGTTAGCGCTGCCTCTGCAACAACCACAACAAGGACAACAACAACTTGCTCAGAAAAATACCCCGTCCCAGCCAGAAGACGAGATGACTTTGATAAGGCAGATGCTACAGTCCCAACAAACCATGCTCGCTAATCATCAAGCTCAGCAGAAGGCAGTGGAGGCTCAACTAGCACAAATTGCTGCTCAACTGAAGCCTTCAGCATGCACTTTTATAGGAACAACCTGAATCGAACCCTAGACACGACCAGAATAGACCTGAGCAGTTGAATGTCGTTACTATAAGATCTAGATGCACCCTTCATGAAACTATGGGAATCGCTCTTAACGATGATGATACACCTGTCCTTATTCCAAATGCAACCCCGAACCTAGGAACTGAAAAGTCTGCAAGAAGCTCACAGACAAAGCAGCAGCTGACAAAGAAGGCGATGATGAAGACAAAGATGACTCTGACTCCTCAGCCGATTCTAACAACAATACCACCTCCTCAGATGACAAATCTGATGCCCCAGACAACGTTGGGGAGGGCCCAAGCCAAGGAGCAGAACCATCTCAGAAAGTATATAACAAAGACCACCAAGACGGTGGACATCACCCCAAGTCCCCCACCCACAACGAAAATGTAAATATATCATATGGGGACCAATTCCTCGATTACTCTACCTTGGGATCTATAGGGGAGTCTGCAAAAGATGTGGCCTTTTCTGAGTTCCACCAATGTATTTTAGGAACCAGCACAAGCCCACCAGCAACAACCACCCACCCTTTTTCTGCACCTGACCAATCAGTACCCTTTCCCCCAGAACTGGATGAATCAGAACGAGTACGTTTAGATACAGATGAAGAACTCAATTCCGCTTCCGATTCAGATGAAGATCTGCAAGGCTATATAGAAGATTTGGAACAACCTTCTTCACCCCCTCCGCCGAAGCTTCCCCCGCCACCACCTCTACCGCATAAGATGCACGATTTAGATATGGCATCCATTTCTACACTAGATGCTCAGGACATCTTTATCCTGAACACTATTGTCGATGATGCCAAAGAGGGGGAAGACATCATCTACCACAATACAAAGACTAAGCACAAGTTGACACGCGAAGATTTCCACAACATCATGTGACCACATTCAACGATGTCAATGGCAATCTTCCGTGTCCTACTTGCCAACTACATAGAAGTTTACAGAAGCTCTAAGAGGCAGCAGCCAGTTTTTAACGCCTCACCTACTCTATCCATAGGCTTGCTATACAAAGAAATACGAGCAAAGTCAATAGAGCGGATGTGTGCTGGTTTAGCACGGAGGGCACGATATCTCACCGTGCCATTTCAAGTTTCCAATCACTGGTTGTTTATGATTGTGGACACTGAGGCTCTAACACCAAGGTGTACAATTTTTGCACCACAAAGCTACCAGCCGGAACAATAAATTTTGTTGGAGAAGAAGCAGGGGAGGCGAGATGTATACCTTTCCGACTTCTTAAGCTAATTTGGGCTGCACGCACATCCCTCCGTCAGGACTGGAGCCAACCTTGGTTCCAAATAATAAACCCACAAGTCCAAACTACTGAGGGATCTGGGGATTGCGCTTTCTGCACTATTCGTCACATTCAAGCGCTAAACCAAGAAATCCCCTTTACCGAGCTGGTCGTCGAAGATTTTCACTCCCTGCGAGGGCGTTATTCCAGGGAGCTTATTTGTGATAGGAGGTTCTTCAAGGACCCGACAATGGCACCAGATGACGTCCCCCGTTACCTCTTTTCAGCAATCCAACATCTGTAAAGGCGACCTTTCAGACAAACTTTACAAGAACTAGAGAAAAACAAACAACCAGCAATAGTTCCTGAGCAAAGAAAATGGGACCCTTCCCACTTTGATCTGGCGTAGGATAAAGGAGACATAGATCTTTTGTCAGGGGCAACCATTAGGAGATCTCCATCACAAATGGTGCCCCTATCTGCCATAGAACCAACTTTCTCAGATTTCGACCTCAGTGCTTGCAAAAGTCTCTCCGACAATGAACTATGTCTCATCATGTCACGGCTCTACGCCGAGAAAGATGACCTCGTTTTCATGTCTGGTGACATTTTAGTAATGGCAGATGCATTACGAGAAATTTTACAATTCAAAGGGTCTCTATCCGTGAGCTTGATGGCTGCCTATCAATTTCTTATCAGACGGAATCACCCTACAACCTATATGGCATCCGCATACATGAAGGATGACCTCTTAAAGCTAAAGAACTTCGGAACAACTGAAGCACTAATTTCCTTCCTACAACACACAACACCGAAGTTTATCATGCTACCATTCCTTCACCATGAGCACGGGCTGCTTCTGGCAACAAACCTACCCGAAGGAACAACTACCATCTACAACAGTTCTGACAGCCAGTTCAATCCATGGAAGAAGAAATATGTAGTGACACCAAAAATTCCCACAGAGGAAGTGGCGAAGGAATGTGCATACAGACAAATCGATATTCTAAGTCAGCACACAAGAGCATACAGAAAAGAACACTTTCATCGCCCATCCTTCAACCACAAATGTCCCCAACAAATTCGGGAATCAAACGACTGCGGCTTCCACGTCCTCTACTGGATGTACACCATCATGGTCCTTCAAAGACCAGTAGAGGATATGACATACGTGGATTACCACGCCCTACGCGGAACGTTTGCAACTAACCTACTCAGAACACCAGGGGAAAACTCAGGATTAACAGAAGCCTGACACCCTTGTCTTTTTACTTTTCAACCTATCACTTTGACACTCTGAGGACAGAGTGAATGATAAGTAAGGGGGGGAGTACATTAGACAAGGGCGAGGTATCATTTCTATATCCTTCTTTCTCCATCTTCTCTTTCAATTTTGTACAAAATTTTCCTAGTTCCCCTTACACATCTAGCTTTTGTTTTAAATAATTCATCAGATAATAAATCTTTGGAATAAAGTCATCCCCCACTAACTTTATAATCAAGTTAGTCTTCAAGAATAATAGCACTTAGACATATAATGGCGACTCAATAATTTCTCTTCACTCTTGATTTTCATGCTCTTGTTTCACTTCTACATCCGACTCTCCACAGGTCAACATCAAGGCCGAAATAAGCCAGGCTCTCAAGGATGAGAGAGGCATCAGGCGACATCCAAATCAAGAAGTCTCGCAAGTGGACCATTAAAAAGAAACCAAATAAGTGCACGTTGAAAAACTCTAAGAACAACTTTCCTCTCTTCAAATAAAAGAGGCTTGGCCGCCCAAAATAAATTCCCTAAAAAAAAACCCCAAATCCTAAGCTTGTGAGTCTATGAATAAAAGCCAGAGAGTTGAATAAAACTATGAGAGTTGTGCCATAAATAAGGATCTATATAAAGAACCAATGAAGGTCTCACCCGGCCGGTACATTCAGCTGCCCTCATGAAGGCAGATGGGTTGTATCTGATAGTGGAACCCTAAGGTATCTTAATATATGAAAGGCTTATAAGGGACTCACCCGGCCGCTACATTCAGCTGCCCTCACAAAGGCAGATGTTTCGTGCCTGGTAGTGAACTCCTAGAAGCATAGACAACCCCTCCCCCACTTGAAGGGGGAGTCACACATCAAGCCTTTAGCCAACCCTCATACCCACTCTAGCTTCCAGTAGGTCTTTCAGAAAGGTATAAAGCTGATTAGAGTCAACAACATGCACAAAATAAAAAGTGGTCCCAATGCAGGCTACGAGATACAGAAGAAACATGAGACCTAAGCAACTCTCAAATACCCGAAAGAGTTAAGGCAAGCAATAAGACCTGATACAACCTTAGGAGAGCTCGGGTTTATAATTGAAGTAAGAATATGGAGATCTTAACTAAATAACATTGCTTCGCCATTACATGCCTCAACACTATCTAACTTGAGGACAAGCTAGACTCTAAGTTAGGGGGGTGATAACCTCCATTTTTGTGGTGTTATCTTAATATTTTTCTTTAGTTTTCCACACTCTTTCTCAGATAAATTTAGACAAAATCCCTAACTATCCTCTCTTATTGAAAATATACTGTTAGATTAATTTTTCCCCATTTTACAGAAAAAGACACAAAAAAATCATAAAAGACTCAACCGGTCCCCAGACCGCATGGACTCACACGGTCCCAAGACCGCATGAAGCCAAACGGTCCCCAGACCGCATGGACTCACACGGTCCCAAGACCGCGTGAAGACAGATGGTCCCCAGACTGCATGGACTCACACGGTCCTAAGACCGCATTAAGCTAATCGGTCCCAAGACCGCATGAAGCCAATCGGTCCCAAGACCGCATGAAGCCAATCGGTCCCCAAACCGCATGGACTCACACGGTCCCAAGACCGCATGAAGCCAAACGGTCTCAGGGTCCAAACGGTCTCGGGGTCCAAATGGTCTCGGGGTCCAAACCGTTTCAGAGTCCAAACAGTTTCAGAATCCAAACGGTCTTCAAAATCGTTTGGATCCAAAACTGTCCAAACCGTTTGGACTTCACTTAAGGCCTATAAATAAGACCCAAGGGGTCCTCTCAAGGCATCAAGTTTCAGACACCCAGAGGCTGCCTCCATCACTCCAGAGCTATTCCAACTTCCATCCTCCGCCCGAAGGCTGCCGGTTTGAGATCCACGTTCCATCTTGAAGCTACTTTCTCTCTCTCTGCCAAAGAAGGTGGGAAGAGGAGATCTCATCATCAAGCAACCTGTGAAGATTGAAGATTGTCAATCTCTCTCTCTCTAAGGGGTTGACTTTCCTCTCTCCTTTGTGGGGATGACGCTCTCTCTCTTCTTGCCTCTTCCTTTGTCCTAGCTATGAGCAAGTAGTCTCTTTCACTAGGGTGCGGGGAGTAGCCCCGCTACCCATGGTTTCATTTCATGTAATGTAATCCATAGTTTGCAATATAGAGTTGCTCTCTTTTCAGTTCAACATCAATCGTTTAATGAATGCTTGTTGCTTGATCACCAACTTGTGTTATCTATTATCTTTTAGTATGAATTGTCTATGTTTGTACTACTAGATTTGAAAATGATTGAATGTTGGTTCTTGATGCATGTATCCACCATGCATCTATTTCGGTATCTAGGAGTGTTTTTCAAGAAGTGGAGTAAACTCACTTACCATCGTTGTACTTTCATACTATGAAATGGAATCAGTTGACGTATGAAAAATACAACCTTGATAAGTCGAGGAACACACTTTGCGAAGGGAATGATGCAAAGTAGTTGACCATTCGTTCGGGGATGGCTGACTTTGCAACATTCCCGCGCTTCTCGTAGTTAGTTCTCCGAAAGGAAACTAAGTCTACAAAGATACTAACTGTTTTAACTCTTGTTGTAGATTATGTTCTATATTGCATGTTTTGATCCATGTGTAGTGGCGGTGAAAACCGATCACACCCTAGTGGTTCCTTATCATTGATTAACATCCTTAAATTTACTTTCTTGCTTTACTTTACTTTCTCTTAGTCTAAAAACAACCAAACCAACCTTTTGATTTAAATACCAACTATTAAGAAGATTAAGTGAAATTCCAACGTTTTCCATCTTGTTGCTCCCAACAAGACCGTTGTCCCATGGATTCGACCCTTAACTATACTACGATAAGACTTCCACGTATCATAGCATATGTGGGTGGAGTTCTTGATCTAGTATAAGCAAGGCTAAACTTAAAGATTTACCATCTTTAGGATTTTTAGTGGTGCACGCAATTCCACGTAAGTGGAAGCTCCATCACTGGGTCAAGACCAAGAGCTGCACAGACGTCGTCAAAGACAGATAGTTGAAGACTGCACTAGCTGCGAGGTATTGTCATTGAGCAAGCCTTAGGACTAGGTATATCTCGCTAAAACCATCCTTCCCATTATAGAGATATTGATGCGATCTACTGGTTATGGGTTTATGGTCAAGTAAATTTTTTGTTTCCGTTGCCTACGCTGACCATGTAAAACCCAACATCGTGATGTATGTACCTTGACCAGGGAGATGTTTTTGGTGCTTTTTTGTGGGAAGTACATCTGCACTGTTATCCTAAAGAAGAAGGAAGTTGAGTTCTATAGTCTGAGGCAAGGTTCATTGATTGTTTCTGCTTATGTGCAAATTTTATTGTTGCTTGAGAGATATGCTTTTGGACTTAGTGAAGAGCATAGAGCTGATCTACATCTATAAGGACTCAACTATAATCTGGGATGTTCTCTTATCCCATAATTTCCTATGACCTTTTAGTAGATGATAAATAATGCTTTGGCTGTGGAGTATTACCCAACGTTTCAACCTAGGGAGTTTGATAAGAAGAGGAAGCCCTCAAGTGATGAGCAAAGAAGAGACAAGTGTGCTAAGCACAATAGTTACCATCCTCTTGGGAAGTTCTCTCAAGATAAGAATCAAGCAAAATATCAACCTGACTTCCGAGTTGTGTGCCATAATTGCAATGAACCTGGACATATTCACCCTAGATGCCCACACTTTCATAATGGTCATGCACCAGTTCAACAACAACAACCTCTGGTACCTCCTCAGAATAATGGCAACAAAAATAATAATGGTAGAAGGCCAATGGAAAGACATGTTGGAAGAGTTTTTTCTTTGGATGGTCAAGAAATTTGTGATGATGATCATGTTGAAGGTAAACCTTAGTTTCATTGTTAGACTTTAAAGTTAAATTTCCTTTTTGCATGATACCTTGTAGATGAATGTAAGGAAGGTATCCTTGTACCTTTAGATTTGCCTATTAGGATGAAACTTTTTAAAGGGTGGTAAATAGTTGTTTGTTAGATTTTTACGTTTAGATTTTAAGGACGAAGTCCCTTTAAGGGGTGTTATGATGTAACATACTGAAACCTAGAACCTAATCCTATTCCATGGTTAAGAGGTTAGAGACCTTAGATCTTTGGGTTTATCCAAACATGGATAAAGGTATGATCATAGTGGCTTATTTGAAACCCTTACATGTAGACATATAAACAAGGATATGTTTTCTTTGGATATGTTTTGCCTTGAAGGCCAAGTTTCACAAATTTAGGATAATAAAAATCGCGTCTATTTTATTTAAAAAAGAAAAGGTGACTTCTCCTTCCAAATATGAAATAAAACACATAACTACTCCAAAAGTAGAAAATAATCTTAGTTCTGTAATCTACACATTAAAATATGCCTTGTGTAAATTTTCACTCCATTTGGATAATATTTGATTAAAAGATGAAATTAGGAGAGAGAAAGTGTGTAGAACCTTAAAAATATTAAATAAATGAACAAAAAAACTTCAACATGTGAAATTAACGACACATTCGAATCTAACATACTTAATTTGACTTATGAGTGAAGTTTCATCAAATTTGGAGAATCTTATAGTCATTAATGCATGAGGAATGAGAAAATAGTAATTAGTTTATTTAAAAAATCAAAAGTATTAAAAATGAAAATATAATTGTATAATCAGAATCCACATGCCTTAATTGGCCTTTGTGCCAAATTTCATTTAATTTGGAGTTTGTTTGCACTCTTTTTGGAAGAGAGAGAAAATGAAAAATTAATGTGAATACACTTTATTCGAATCCAAATAGAAATATATTTATGTGACATGCAGGCTTTATATTTCTTTTTATATGTGAGATCTCTTCTCAATCGTTCGATCATGGATCTGACGGTCCAGGGGTTTTCCTCTACCCCGAACTTGTTTTAGAAACTAGTAGGTAATTTGTTTTCAGGATTTCTCCCTCCTCACTTGACAATTCTTTGAGATCTTTTATCCATTGGATTCCTTGTCCAATTTTGCACACCTTGATCCCTTGATCGAGCCCTAGAACTCTATATATAGGAAATGCCCAAACACCCTTTCTCCACCATTTTTCTCAGACGAGCATCCTCAGTGCCCCGCCCTTACGCCAGTGCCCTGACACCACCCTCATCCTCTTTGCAACTCTCCTCCATCCCCAATTGGATCGCTACTTCCCCAAAAACCCTAGACCTACTCACTCTTATTCTAGGATGACTTCATCTCATCTTTCTCTAGCATCTTCGGTCAAATTGGCTATATAGTAAGCTTCCCCTAACCACCAAAATTGTGGTCCCCTTCTTTTTATTCCTCTGTTTTCCTTGTTTCATCGGGTCCTGAAGCTAGGATAAAGCTTCTATTCATCAGTTCTTGCTTTGTCTGTTTGGTGGTCCTCTGATCGCGGAAATTGTACACTTGACTTCGCATTGGTCTGGTATTCGTTTCTATGGTCTTTTTTGATGTGAACTCGGTGTTTTGGGTTGTTTGTACCTAACCTTGGTTTTGGTCAGGGCGACAGTTATTCTCGGATCTCTATTTTGGAAGATGCCCAACCTTGAGCTCGTTGACTTACTGATGTCTAGGCGGTGATGTTTGGGGCATTCCTTGGTGTGTTGCATCCAAGTTCTTTGTATGAGTACCTGACTTGGAGTTGCTTCCCAGCCATGGTGTGGGGTGCTCTCTGCGGATGAGTCCCCAACGTGATTTCCCCTTTGTGCCTACTTTTTCTTCTGCCTTTAATTTTCCAAATCAAGGGTATTTTAGTCATTTAACAACCAATTTCTTTTGTTTTAGCGTTGAGGCCTTTTTCCAGCTTGTTTGTGGGGCTGGCTGATTTGGCCGCCCATGATTGGTCTAACCGAGTGAGTGCACCCTCCTCTCTTTCTCGCAAATAAAATTTGTTGATGTGGATTTTCTTGATTGGCCAATATTTGAAAATTCATATATAAATATTTATAGCTCAGAAAAATACAATAAAATATATTTTGGAATAAAAAATATGAGATTTCTAATGGTATTATTTTTTTGTCAAAATCTAATGTTGTAAATATGTGATTTTAATGAACTTTCCTGAATAAGTAATAAATTGCAAAATATATAAGTAATAATATATAAGTCAAAAAATATAATAAAATATGTCCCAAACTTAGAAAAAGATAATGTAAAACATAGAGTGGTTTTTATAACCTAATTCACTAATATTAAAAAGGAGATTTTAGGGTTTTGAATAATTAATGTAAACATAACATATATGCATCATAGGTGCTTTGGAGACCTAGGCTTGTATATAGAATTGACTTTAGACTAGTTAGATTCTTAAGAGGTATGTTTTCATCCCCTGTTATTCCTTTTGAGAAATTCACCTATTTTCATCTTTCTCTTGGTCCTATGGACAATCAACCTACACAATATTCCTTTCTCCTTTGAGAACATATTTCTTATATAATACATTATTTGTTTCAGATCTTATGATCAATTTATTGTGATGAACATTCTTTTGGAGTGTATCCTATATATTGTTTCATGGTGGAACTTTACTTGGTGATATAAGCTCTTTTTTCCCACTTTTGTGGTAGTTACTCATATTGTCATTTGTGTGATGACAAATCTTATTTATTCTGACTATAATCTTTACTTGTGTCTCTATTAAGAATGTTATGTGACTCAATAGTCCTAGAGTAGCGTAATTTAATTGGTTTTGGGTTATGTTCCCTTCTTATATTTTTGGGATGGAGGTTATGTGCCACATACCCGGGTTTCAAGTTTATGAGGCTTGGCCCACACATTTTATATTGGGGAGTTTGGTTATGTGTCATTCTCTATTAGGTTTCAAGTTATGAGGCATGACCGCCATTGTTATTTATATTATTCTAGTGCTATGTTTATCTCACATGCATGTAGGTTGTTACTATAATTATGGGTTTTGTTCCCAAAAGGTTATGTGTGCTTTTGTGGCATCATTTTTATTACTTTTTTATGGAAATTATTCTCCTTTTCATTTATCATTTATAATTCTTTTTTATGCTTGATTGGGCAGTCCTTATCTTTTTTGTAGGAATCATTATTTACTTGATGTCCTATTATTCCATAAATTGGTCAACTCTATTTTAGTATGCACATACCAACTTTTTGTTGATGTTCTTTTTTCTTTTCCTTTTGTGGGGTACACTTCCAACCCCTGGTGTTAGACTAGGAGAAGGCAATCAAGGTGGACCTGGACCACAACAAGTGTAGTTGGAACCTCGTGGGAGATTTGCTTGAAGTTGTTAGGTGATTCTCAACTAGTCCTATGTTTAGTTATTCTTTCCTTTTATCTCTCCCTACGTGGTGAAGGATAGTGATAATAATAAGAATTGTAATGGTTAGAGAGATCTTTAAATTCCACTTCTACTTTGGTGTTATGATACATTCATGTTGAACAAATTGGTTATCATCCCTTTTTGAGAAAAAATTTATGTTGGTGTTTGGTTTGGGATGTTGCCTTTTTATTTAAGTAGGGAACAGTTCCCCTCTGGGATTCCACTCCTTACAACATGGCATCCGAGTTGGTGGTTGTCAGATATTTAACTATTTCAATCTTGTCTCCCTTAGGATGTTTACCTTTTTCATAGGTTGCTTATACCTAATACCCTTGCCTTGTGTAGGAAAAACCCTCATTGTGGCATCCAACTTACAAAACACAAGATTAGCTAAGCGGAGGTGAATCATTTACAGTGGATTACTGAAAATCACTAAAAATTAAAACTGTTTGCAAAGAGATCCAAACATAGGAAACTCTTCCATAAAGAACCAAAGTATAATATTTACATTCTGATCCACTAGTACACAACCTGTACTATCTTCTCTCGAGGATTACAACATCAGCTACCCTATTCAACATTATATACAGACAGCATAAAAACCTCGAGGCATCAAGCCAAAATCTCAGACCGATTCATTAAAAACACTAACTATAAACTCTGAGGACCTGAGAGTACAGATACGACATATAGGACTACTAACTATAACTTGATAGACAGTGTCTCCACCTGAGACATTACTACTGTCCTTGATGTTGATGTTGTTCTTTCTCTGCTATAGGGTTTTTGCCTCTTCGTCCGCGTCTACCTAAAAACATTGGATCCCATGGGGGTGAGACAATTGTAAATTGCCCCAGCGATTAAAATAAAACTGAGCAGGGAAATCTTATGTAATTAACAACAGATAGATCTCTGTATGAACAAAGTAAAGTAATCTCCTTTCCTAAGGAGAACATTACATCTACCCATGGTAGAGTTGTAATTCATCCATTTACTTACAATGAATATAAAGAGATATAAATAACATCTATCAACTAAAGATGCATAAAAGAAATGTAACATCAGCCAATAAATTTCCGAATTCAATCCTTAAGCAAACATGCTATACGGGTGATTATATTTTACATTCACACTTATGCCCTGAGGAGATGAGATATACCACTCATACTCCAACCGACCACTGCAAAGTCGAAATCGGTACCATACAAGGTCAATGGAAGAGCCGGAATCCAAGACCTCAACTTTCTCGGTCAGTATGAGATTATATGGCAGAGACATCATGTGTCAACTGCAAATAGCTTGCCAAGGTATATTGGCATCTTCGCTATAGAGTTATAGCCTGTAGCATATACTCTCTTCAGGATATGGCCCGTAGCCAATGTCTGGTATTATATTGTGGAGTCATGGCCCATAGCCATACTCTTATTGGGATATGGTCTGTAACCATTCTTGTGCATAGAATATGGCTCGTAGCCATTCCTATGAGGTGTAAGGATATATTCACCCATTACCCCCACATATTCAAAAATATGCGACTTCCGGGTTATGCCACAGAGCAACCCGTTTCACCATTCAGCAAATTCTGACACTGATGGATCTATGGTCAGGGCTCTACATGATATGATTTCACTTGATTAATTAAGTACATTAGCACATTCTTTTAGCATCAGTCAAGTTCTCAAACAGGAATTATTGTGACAATTGCTATAGAGAAACATATAAGCTCTTGTCAATTGTTTTATGAAAACTTATAATACATTGGGATCTTAATCCCTGATCTTATCACTTGAAAGTTCACATCTCATAGCAACATCATTATCTCACTTATCAAGTCTGGGTATTCATACCCTCAATTTATCACTATCATTGTTACCACTTGTTAGGTAACTATTACCTCCAAGTCCTTAGACCGAGGTATACATAATACTTGTTATACAAGTATCTAACATGGCTCACAAGGCCTATTAAGTGTTTTATCACCTTTCACTAAGAAACAACTTATTCATGGAACTCATAAGGTCCATACACATTTTGATACTTTTACTAAGCAACAACAACATTAGGCACATAAGGCCATTCAACATATTTATTATATGAATGTCATAGCTCAAATCTGGCTATGTTCATCATCTCATGATGTCTACATGATTAATAGACATGATAACAGTCATGTAAATCATTTATCACATCATATGAAATATCTTTTATCAAGATTAGGGTTACCTATCAAATAGAGTTTTTCATTTCTTTCTCTCAAAATTAGGGTTAGGTTTTCCCATCTCACATTAATTAGGGTTTCATGCTCACATTATTAGTTCAACCCTAATATATTGCTCTACCCTCTAGGAGCATTCAAATCTATCATAAGTATATGCTGATGATCATTATTCTCATCATGTATCATTAATGATCATCAATTCAAGGTATGAGTTCATTTCTCATCCTTGTCATGGTATGATTACATCATATTCATTGATTTGGCTTACCCCATTCTCAAGGTATATTAGTCAACATTTATCAAAGTACATCGAGTTCATTACATCTTTATTGTAACAATTACATATCACACACTCCATGTGTTTCTTATCCAAGGATATTGGATTAGAGGTTCATCAAAGTATGTCTACACTGAAATGTTGAATGTGATATCTATCATGTCTTGATGTATCACTTTCTTCTCATTTCCATCTTACTTAAGTTAATCAACTAACTTTGTATTAAGGTATTTCCCTCTTAATACTTTATCCACTAACTTGTCACTTTCATCATATAGTGCATAGGCTACACATTAGAATTATCCAGCTATCTTTAAGGATATGGGCTTATCCAATGGTTAGGCATTGTTGATATAGACTCAATCATTATCAACCACATTAGGTATTTCAACCCATAGGATGTTATTCATCCCATTATATAGTATTGCATACATCACTCCTAATAGTTTCTTGTCCTCATCTTTGTAAGATGTAAAGGGTTGATACACATGTATAGAGTTGGATATATATAAGGATCTAGGCATCATCTTGTCTCTTAGACCCTTATTCATTAGAATAACCACATTATCATTCATGTGGTACATCAACCTTACCCCACATGGTTATAACATTCTCATCTTATTTGATTATATCAGCTACACCCCATTTTAGTATATTGGCTATTATACCATCATTAGGGTTTCACATATCATGGTATCATTACATGGCATCATTGCATTAGGGTTCCATATAACATCATTATATATAGAGTTTCATATGGCATTAATCTAGATCAGGGTTTCTCATTCCATAACCCACAATTAGGGTTTACTATTCACATCACATTACCCTAGATTAGGGTTTCTCATAACATCAACCTCAATTAGGGTTTCTCATATATTCACCCTCAATTAGGGTTTCTCATGAAGTTACCCTGAATTTGAATTCCCCATATTATCAACCTGGTTTAGAGTCACAACATTACCCTTGATTTGGGTTACATCTGATATTTCCCTAGATTTAGGTTAGGGCTCAACAACCTCCTTGATTAGGGTTTCATGATCTCTTTATTAAGGATCATAACCTAATTGCTTAATCATTCATGTTGAAGGTATTGAGGTTTATCCATCACATGATTATGATTCATGTAGGAAGTCCCCTCTCTCTCATCTTCTATAAGATGATGCTTACTTCAGATTTGATTAGACTAAGTCACTCAACTTGCAATAAGAATTGATACCATGGATTATGTCATCACCATAATGACCATTAGTGATTTATTCAAATAGTACTAATCACCCTATCTCATTAAGGATACAATTATTATAATCACCCTTGGTTCACATCATGTAATTGTTCAATTAAACAATTGACCTTTAAACACCTCAAGTGTCCATACTATTTTGGTTAATTATTTCTCAATCGGTCTTGGTCACTTAGACCTCAAACGATCTTGACCAACCAGACCTCAAACGGTCTTGGTCTAAGGGTTTGAAACTGTTTGATAAAGGTGGTGCTTGAAACCGTTTGCCAAAGCAAGTACTTGAAATCGATTGCTAAAGTAAGTACTTGAAATCGTTTGCTAAAGAACTCATGAGATCGATTGAGCCTCAAACGGTTTAGGATCATTTGGTCCCAAATGGTCTTGAGACCGTTTGGTCCCAAACGGTCTTGAGACCATTTGGACTCAAATGGTCTTGAGACCGTTTGGTCCAAACCTCCTCAAAACCGAATGGACCAAATATGGTGTCCACCAATCATATTGACTTAGGATTTCCAAGATTGATTCCTTCATTGGCTAAATCTGTGTAACCACTCATCAATTGAGCCTAACACCACTCTTAAAATGAACTTAATATATCATCCTTTAACTGATTTAACCCTCATTTGATCATCAATTAGGGTTTAGAATTAATTGGATTAGGATTTGAGATCAATGAACCTTTACTATTAATCAATGTGGAACTAGGTGCCTTGAAATCATTGGGTCACCAACCAAATTGGACATGACGTGACCTCAAACGGTATTGAGGTCATTTGGATGACCTCAAAATGGTCTTGAGACCGTTTTCCCATCATATCATCAAAATCCATGACATCCAATTAGGGTTTGGGTCATTGGATTGATCACCAAATCAGCATTTGATTGCAAAACAACTTGGTATCTTTAGATCTTCAAACACCTAACCATACTCAACCCTAGACCTCCAAACGGTATTGGGTGACCCTCAAACGGTCTTGAGACCATTTGGGTGATCCCCAAATGGTTTTGAAACCGTTTGGGTCAATCAACCCAAGGAACTAACTCAATCAAATTAGAAATCAACACTTAACCCGATTAGAGTTTGGTGATTGATTGTCATTCAACTCATGAACCAATTGAAACTAATCAATTATAATTAGTGGGTCATTAACCAACATCATTATCAAAAAATCTACAAATGGTCAACCCTGTTCAACACCTCCAAATGGTTTGAAACTGGTTGCCCTTAAACGGTTTGAAACTGTTTGCTCCTAAACGGTTTGAAACTGTTTTCTCCCAAACGGATTGGGAAACCGTTTGAACAACTTTATGTAAACCGTTTGCCTTTGATATTTGGTGAGGTGTATGATTATGATGATGTCATCATCATCAAGCTCTAAAATCACGAAACCTGCTATGATTTTCATGGTGGTTGCAACAATCAACCAAATCAATTATCGTGAATGTAGAAATGATCATTATTTGATAAGGAATTGAATGCAATAACAAAATCAAGGGTTCAAGTTATAAAACCCACCTCCAGTTGAGCTCCAAATCTCCAAGATCACGCCAAAAATGGTGGATGAATCTTTTCAACCCCCCCTAGGCTCGTCCTCAAGCTTTTGGTTGAAAAGATTGGCTAGGGTTGAAGAGGAGATCGAAATAAGAAGAAATCAATGGTTTATTTTTGATTTCCACCATGGAATCAAGGTGAAAAGGGGTCAAGAACCTTACCAACAGGTTGGGAGTCAGCCTCCAGGTCCTCCCTAGCTCCCTTGGTCGTTTTCCAAGCAAGGGAAAGAAGTGAAAATGGAAAAGCCTTTCATTTGGCTTGGAAAGGGTCTTTTTATAAGAAATTCAATGAGAGAGAAAATGTTTTATAAAAATCTATTAATTCTGAAATTGTTGCCACCTATTCCCCCTTGGTTTCTTGTATACAAAGGAATCTCTATCCTCACAGATCTCCCTTACATTATCCAAGAATTAAGGGAAAAGAAATTAAGCACCTTAACCCTTATAATAGTAATTTCCATATTTGAGTGGAAATTCTTTTTCTTATAATAAGGTGAGTGGAGTTTCACCTCCTTAGGATATACTCGTGCCTTTGCAAGACTTAAGCTCGTCCACACACATATGAATCCAACAATTTTATGTTTGGTTGAAGGCCCTTCAATTATTTTATTTATTTTTGCATTAAATTGAATTAGGGTTTCAATTGGGCTTAAATCTTGATTATTTTAATATAAAATTCTCTCTCCTCCAAATTAATTCAAATGAGGTTCCCCTCTCATTTTATTTGCTCTACATGATGTCAAGAAACATTAGGGACCTTATTGAAGTGGTAATTTGCATATTGAACCCTAGATTTTGGGTAAATTGCACATTACACCAAAACTGGGTTTTAATGCACAAGCATTGTCCAACAAGCTTTATCTTGGTTCCCAAGCTTGTGGAAACCACATCACTACATCATATTAATTCTTATGATGTCTCAACATCAGAGGAATATTTTATCATGTGTAATTTGCAATTTAACCCCTCAGCTTGGGTAATTTGCACTCTAGTCCAAAATAAGCAAACATTGCTTCAACATTATTCAAGCAGGACCAAAATTGAGACATAAGTTCCTCTTGAGCCCTAATTACTTTTCACAAGATGAGATTAAGCTTATAATCATATTTCTTAATCAAAACATCTAGGGTTAAAGCATAACCCAGGTCAGGGATGTTCCACTCATGGTGGGAGATAACTCAACTGTTGAAAACCAGTATAGTTACGAGACACCCCAGAACCCTAGCTTTAGGATGCCAAGGATGGATCCACCCATTACTACTATAGTGACTCAGGGTACACCTCCGACTAGAAGTGGACCATCAGTAGGCCAAGAAACCCAGCCTCTGCTAGTATGGGTGTAGTCATCTCTCCAGAGCAAAAATTGGCCATGTTTCCACAACTTTTTGCCACAACTTTGGTAGTGAGGATGAACAAACTATCTATTCCTAAAAAGCCTAAGGAGTATTCCATAATGGAATTCATGAAGATACAACCACCCTCCTTCAAGGGTGAAGGTGAAATTGAGATGGTCATTAAATGTTATGATTGGGTGCTAGCCATAGAATGAACATTTGATGGTATGGCATGTCCTCCACACCAGAAGGTTAGATTTGCTTCATATATTATGGATGGACCCGCTTGAGTTTGGTGGAATAGGATAGCAAGGACTCGTGATGTCTCTACCATGACCTGAGAGTGGTTTTTGGTGCTTTTTCGTGGGAATACATCTGCACTGCTTCCCTAAAGAAGAAGGAAGTTGAGTTTATAGTTTGAAGAAAAGTTCATTGATTGTTTTTGCTTAAGTGCAAAAGTTCTTGTTGCTTGAGAGATATGCTTTTGGACTTAGTGAAGAGTGTAGAGATGATTTATATATGAAAGTAATCAACTATAATGTGGGATGTGCTCTTATCCCACAACTTCCTCTGACCTTTTAGCAGATGGTAGATGAAGCTTTGGTTGTAGAGTCTTACCCAGGGTTTCAACCTAGGGTGTTTGACAAGAAGAGGAATCCCTCAGGAGATGAGTAGATAAGAGACAAGTGTGCTAAGTGCAATAGTTACCATCCGCCAGGGAAGTGCTCTCAAGATAAGAATCAAGAAAAATATCAGTCTGACTTCTGAGTTGTTGCCATCATTGCAATGAACCTGGACATATTTGCCCTACATGCCCTCAGCTTCATAATGGTCATGCACCACTTTAACAAAAACAACCTGAGGTACCTCCTCAAAATAATGGCAACAACAATAATAATGGTAGAATGCATGTGGAAAGATGTGTTGGAAGAGATTTTGCTTTGGATGGTCAAGAAGTCTATGATGATTATCATGTTGAAGGTAACCCTTAGTTCCATAGTTAGACTTTAAAGCTATGTTTCCTTTTTGCATGATACCTTGTAGATGAATGTAAGGAAGTTATCCTTGTACCTATGTATTTTCTTATTAGGATGAAACTTTTTAAGGGTTGGTAAATAGCTATTTGTTAGATTTGGACGTTTAGATTTTGAGGACGAAATCCCTCTATGGGGTGGTATGATGTAACATACTGAAACCTATAACCTAATACTATTCCAAGGTTAAGTGGTTAGAGACCTTAGCTCTTTGGGTTTAGCCAAATGAGGATAAAGATATAATCATAGTGGCTTAGTTGAAACCCTAACATGTAGACATATAAACAAAGGAAGACATAATACTTTCATATTAATCATAAGATTAATAAAGGATACATAGAATAAGTCACATGTGATAATGTTGATCAATATGCATAGAAGAACTATGGAATAATTGTTACATTAACCAAACAATATTGAATTAATAAAATAATGAGATAAAATATAAATATATTTGATTTCATGCATAAAATGAATTATAACCTTTTCGTTGCAATATGATGAATAATAAAAAAATAATGAAATAATATGTTGACTAGTATAATAATGGACCACAAATATCAATTATGTAAAACTCATAATAGGAAGACAAATTGGTTAAAAATAACTCGAGACACTAGTACATAACTGACCTTTATTGTCGGTTATTTAAGGCCTTTGGCATCGGTTTCAAAGCGAAACCCAAGTGGGTGCCGCTAAAAGTTGAAACCTTAAAACCGACGCCATAACCCTTCCCACCACCAAAAATGCACCAGCAAGGGCACTATAGGCGTCAGTTATTTAATAAAACCGACACTCTATCTAGGTCAAAGATGTTGGCATTTCAAAAAAACTGACGTCATAACCCTTCCCACAACCAATAAAACACCCCAGCAAGGGAACCATCGGCGTTGGTTTGTATATATAACCGACACTATATCCAGATAAAGACGTCAATTTTATACTAATAACCGATGCCATATCCCTGGTGCCATGAAGACCCCACCAGGTCGTGCTTCCCAGTACAACCTTGGTACCTAGCCACATAGATGCCTATGTTCTGATTTTTCTATTTCTTATCAGTTTGCAGGCTTGTTGTATGGCTGGTCAGCAGGATGCAGAACCTACAATTCAGTTCTAAATGGAAGGTTTACATCATCCATTGATATCAGCCAACAACAGGCCACAAACCTACAAAACTAACAAGATGGATAACAATTTATGATCACACACATGTATAAGCACATTTAATTCATATTATTTTTCATCACACACATGTAGAAACTAGTAGTTCTATTTCAAATTTCCTCCATTTTCACAAACATTTAGCAGCCTGCATTTCCATTCATTTCATCTCTTTTCACATTTAGACACATGTAGAAACATTCATGTATTGATCATCTTCACATTCACACATATGACTATTCAGAAAAATGCATTCACATTCACACAAAAATAATTATGAGAACAAAGTTTAGAAATATCATTCTTTATTCATCATCGTTATTATCGCCATCAGTATCCCAATCATATTTAAAAATTCCCACTTCTTGTAGGGATTTTGCCCATTGTTCTCTTACATCATTTAAGTCTTCCATAATATAGGGAGTATGTACATCTAATAACTTTTGACCTATAGTGAAGTCAGTTTTAAACACCTACAAAGAGAATTATGTATATATATAATTAATAATATATAATAAGATTGATATAATTCATATTATCTAATGAGACTATATATAATACCTGATGTATGGTATCGATTTCTATTGCGGCATGTTTGATAATTAGGTCCATAAATCACATCACATAGTATGCACATGCCCAATCGTTGTCGTGTAGCACACTATAAATTGTAACATACAAAATATATAAAAATACAAATAAGCACAGTTCACATAAATAATATATATACATTGGAGTCGGGAAATTGCTTTCACATTCTCCAAAATTAGTGGTTGTTTCTTTTTCTTGGGGACCTTTCCTCCAGCTTTTTTGAACTCATGTAAAGCCTTACATGTTAATGTAACACATTAAATTTCATAATTAAATAGTAATGTAATAATAGATGTTAATGGATATAAAAATATGAAATATTTCTCATAGGAATAATGGCCTTTTCATTCTGTTTCCATATAATGTATTCAATTCCTTCCTCACAGGATCTAGATAATAGACAGTGAATGTCTTGGGGACAATAACTAGTAACTCCCAATGCCTACCACTAGAGGTAAGAAAGTTAAAAATTAATAACTCAAAATCCACAATAAAAATGTAATTTTCTTAAGTCCAAATTATAAGCAAAGTAAACTTACTCAACATTGAATGGAGATATTATCACCGTCTTCTTTTTTTACCAAAATATTTAAAAGCAGTAGAGAAGTATGAAGTAACTGATGAAGGGTCTTTATCTACAAGACTAATCAAAGATGGAACCAAAAATCCCACATGGGAAAATGAAAAATATGTACATATCATGTGTAAGTGGCTGCAAAACATGTATTACGTATACATTAAGATATAAGAAACCATATAACCATATATAAAACAAGGTATATGGATATATAAACAATATCTCACCATATTGATAGCTCTATCATAGATGCATTTAGTCAATCATAATGAAACAACTCCAAAATATCCTGTATAAATAGATTGTTATTGTATGATTGACCTACAACATCCTCCACAATAGAAACATTTATAGGGAAATTTGGATCATGTTCACCTATCCATACTACCATATTCCAACAATTAGGTCCTAACAAGGCATGTAGGTCCCTTGGAAGACAACTTAGTACTTCAGGAGGTGCAGGTGGAGGCTAAGATGTAGCAGGTGTCTTCCTTTTGACATGTATATATAATTTCAGATCAATAGACTCATATATACACACTAACAAATTAACGTAATGTAAAGTTACCATACAATACTAGTATAGACGACATTCACTTTGGGCCACAATATCACTCTGCCTTCTTCCTCACCAAGCGTTTCAGAATCTAGGTGGGCATATGGCAATGGAAGATCCCTCCAATTGGGGAGTACATGTATCGGGCTCATACGAATCGCACCATCTGGTACTGGAGTATCATGAAACATGTCCCCTGGAAGGGGTGGGTAAGCCTCGGTCTCTAAACAATATATTCTTGATTTTTTAGATGGCATGGCTTCAACCCCTACAAATTTACGTAAAGAATGTTATATTCATATATATATAAACATATCATCTTGAAAAGACTAGCTACTATGTCATAAAAATACTTACAACAGATGTGCTAGGTGGGTCTACATGATTACTCCCAACCTCTATAGTAGGAGAAGAGTGGCATGCCACATGTACTATTTGAGTGACAGTCTGAGACGCCTACCACTTCACCATTGCTTCTTGGATTCTCTTATTAATTAACTCATCTACCAATACACCAACAAAAAAATGCTAGCTTTTGATTATTGAATTCCCTTTCGCAATAACATTCTAAAAAAAGAATATGTTACCTCAACATTTGATAATCCCGCTTTTGGGATTGGTTTTCATTGTGATGGCCCAAAGAACACTTTTATGCCCACACCAACGTCTGCACCCCTAACACGTCCAGGATGCTCTGGGTCACCTAGAGAAACTATCAATTCATCCCTTGTGTCCTCAGGGATGAACTTGCCTTCCTTCCTCTACTCGTGAAGCTCCTACTAATCGCCATCAATAGAAATTGGTAAGTAAACATAATAATAATCAATATTGATTGCTCTAAGAGTTGAATTTTACCAGTTTTGCAGCCGCCTCAGCAGTTGTGGGCTTGGTTATATCTCCTTTCTTGTTTTGCCTCCCATCTATCCACATAGCATGGCGAGGCAGAGGTGCGGGACCAATAGTAGAGGACTCTACAGTCTCTTGAGTAGTAGCATACTGAGAAGTAGACTCAGCTTGTAGTCTTTGGTGAATGCCTACATAACCTTTTGGACCCATCGTGTGGTCATGCACATTTAGTGCACACCTTACTCTTTGAGCATCGTTGATAGCCTTGTTAGTAAGCACATTGATTTGGTTAGTAATACTAAAGGTTAATCTTGAATAGGTGAATACATAAAAATGTATACTAATTAAATTAGGAGTGGTGCTTAATACCTTGAATTCATCAGTTTTTCTTTTGGTAACAAACTCCTCCCAGTCATTGGGGTCCAGGTAGTTCCATTGCTTAGTGGTCGGCTTCTTTCTCTTCTCAACATCTTGTATGTAATCTCGGGTGAGATTTGTCCTATAGTTCCTTAGGACCCTCCCACAGCGTTGCATCACGCGTTTACAATGCAGCTTTTCATCCAATTCAAATATACTCTGCAAAAGAGAATTTCTATTTACTAGTATCCTAAAAATTAATAATCTACAAAATAGAATTGCAAATAATAATAACTCACACATAGTTCCTTCCATACTAAGTCTTTCTTCCCCTTAGGAACTTTATGCCAAGATTCTACATTAGGACTACAATGGCTACGAGTAAGAACCACAAGATATGAAATAAATGAGTTGTAGTTCACTCCAACTAGATTTCCTGTATGATCAAAATCCATAGCCAGTTTGGGTCCATTGCCCCTTTGTTGTAGTAACTTGTTCATCATAGTGATGCCCCTCAGTTTTTCAATTTTTTTTGCTTCTCATCAAGTGCCCCAAGTTCTTCAGGGGGTACATCATCAACCTAAAATTTGACAAAATAAACACACTTACAGGATGTAACTATAAATGGACATATAGATAGAAATATAGGATATATTTTTAAAAATTACATTATGAGGGGGTGCATTGATATCCTCACCCTCACGGTAATCATCGTCATGGTCATCATGCTCATGCTCAGCCATCTGAAAGTATCATTAAAAATCAAACATTTAGCATTTGACATAACTAGAAGATAATAAAACATTGTAAAGTTCACATTCAGAAAAATAAAACATATAAAAATACAAACATGCATGCCTCTAATATTGAGATCTTTTATCAATTAACAATCCTTCATTGTGATCTCCGCGCACATACAAGTCATCATTAGCTTCAATATTTGGTGGTGTTGGCAACCCAACTGAGAATGGACTGGAGTCATCATACTTATCATTATACTCTTCTTCATCTATAGGATCTTCAATGAACTGTCTTTTACCATGAAGAGCAACCAACCATTTATCATTTGTAGGATCATCGATATAAAATACTTATTTTTCCTATTATGCTAATATGAATGGTTCACCCTTCTCTCCAATCTTTTCAAAGTTCACTAATGTGAAACCCAATTCATCCACTATAACTCCTTTGGTGTTATCAACCCAATTACATTTAAAGAGTGGAATTCTAAAATCTACATAGTCAAACTCCCATATGTCTTCAATGACACCGTAATATGACATTTTAGCTTCACATGGACTTTTATCCTTTACACTTGCAAAAAACAATGAAGATGCTTGAAGGTGACCCCATTGTTTTGGATGACACTCTTATCATCTTGACGCTTTGTGTAATATGAGAATCCATTCATGTCAAACCCTTCATAAGACATAACATTCAATTTTGGTTTAAAGGTGAGGCATTTGATAGTTTCAGTAAGATTATTTGGTGTTTGAGATAGTTGATATAAGACTTTATCATCAAACCACTTAATAAATGTCTTGTTATGCTCTCTAGAAAGCCACATTGCATTGGCTCGAGGATATTATCTCTTGATGAAATTGGTATGTTCCTCGATATAAACACTCACTTCGTCGATGTTGTGTAAAACATACAAGTGATCTTGTTCCAACTACTCACGGCTGATTACTTTCATCTGTGACCCCAAAATTCCTTTGTCAGAATACTCCTCAATATTCTTGTCATTAACATGAGAGCCATTACCACTCAGAAAGTCATTGAAAAAATCCATAACTTCTCTCACCACATAACCCTCAATAATACTCCCTTCAGGCTGATAACGGTTTTGAACATCACCTTTAAAAATGCTCATGTATCATTCAAAGGGATACATCCAATGCAAGAAAACTGGTCCCAACATTTTCACTTCCCTAGTCAAGTGGACAACAAGATGTACCATGATATCAAAGAACAAAGGAGGAAAATACATCTCGAGCTGACATAGGGTAAAAACCACTTCTCTTTGAAATTTATCGAGAGTATCAGGGTCAATAACTTTGCTACACAGACTGTTGAAAAAGAAACAAAGTCTGGTGATTACAAACCTTATATGCTTCAGCAATATAGATCAAATTGCCACGGGCAATATTTGTTGCATTAGAGTGTGACAATCATGATATTTAAGACCAATCAACTTCAAATCTGTCATTGATACCAATCTATGGATGTTCGATGAGTAACCATGTGGCACCTTAACATTTACTAAGCATTCACAAAAAGCTTTCTTCTCCTTTCTAGACAATGTGTAACAAGCGCGAGGTAAGTATGTTCTCCGATCTCTACTAACTAATTCTGTTAATTTTGTCCTTATTCCCATTTCATGTAGGTCCATTTTGGATTTTATCCCATCTTTAGTCTTACCTGGTATATTCAACACAGTACCAATGACGCTATCACAGACATTTTTCTCAACGTGCATGACATCGATACAATGGTTGACTGCCAAATAACTCTAATAAGAAAAATATCAAAATATTGACTTCTTCTTGAATAAAGATTTGTCACTCAGTGTGTCCATTGTACATTGTGATCTCTTACCAAATTCATTGGCAAAGTCTTTTACTCTTTCATAAACAACCTCCCCTGGTATAGGTTTAGGTGCACTCTATTCCTCATTCAGTCCATTGAATGCTTTGCACAACCTACGATACAGATGGAATTTTGGAAGAAACCTTTGATGACCAAGATATACAGTCTTTCCACCATGTTTTAGTCGTATTGAATCAGTGTTCTCTTCACATATAGGACACACTTTAGATCCTTTGACACTATATCCAGACAAATTCCCTTATGCTGGAAAGTCATTAATAGTGAAAAACAACATAGCATGCAAACGAAATGTCTCTCTTTGTGAAGCATCATAGGTCATCACACCTTCACCCCATAGTTTCTTTAAGTTATCAATCAGAGGTTCAAGATAAACGTCGATATCATTTCCAAGTTGTTTAGGGCCCGATATCAACAACGACAGCATAACATACTTATTTTTCATACACAACCAGGGAGGAAGATTGTATATAACAATTATAACTGGACAAGTGTTATATTGGCAGCTCAATGTCCCATACGGATTCATCCCATCTGTACAAAGCTCAAGTCTTAGATTCCTTACTTCTTCACCAAATTTAGGGTACAATAAATCAATCTTCTTCCATTGTGGGGAATCATATGCATGTCGTAGGATTCCATCATTATTTTTCTTAACATCTGTATGCCCCCTCAAATTCTTCGCATCTATAGGATTGGTAAACAAGCGTTGAAACTATGATATTATAGGTAGATACCACATCACCTTGGCAGGAGAACCAGTTTTAGACTCCCCCGAAGTCGTCAATTTATACCTTGACGCACCACATTTTGGACAATCTTTCAAATCCACATAGTCCTTTTGAAATAATACACAATCATTCGGGCATGTCTGTATCTTCTTGGCCTCCATTCCCATTGGGCATAACAATTTCTTTAACTAGTATGTTGAGATTGGCAGCTCATTTCCTTCAGGAAGAATTTCTTTCAACAAAGACAACAATGACGTGAAGCTTTTGTCGCTCCATCTATTGTTAGCTTTCAGCTTATACAATCTCAACATAGTGCTAAGCTTCATAAACTTAGTACAAATTGTGTATAACAGTATCTCAGCATCATGCACAATGTTTCTAAACATGGGAGGTGGATCAGTGTGCTCTACCCCACAACTATCCAACATTGCATCAACGATGTCTAGTGGAACTGGTTCGTTCACCACTACGTCATCGGAGGCAATTTCTTCTTCCACACAAGCACTGCTGTAAGGACCCTGACCTTCGTTTTGAGTTTACCCTGTTTGCTTTTCCTAAACCTTGTGTTAAGATGCTTTCTAATCACTTGAGGTTGTGATTAGGGTTCGTTTGTGCTTTGTTGAGAGTTGGAGGTGCAACTTGCAAATTATCCAAGTTTTGGGGTTGATGTGCAAGTTTGTCACCTTGAGAGATGTTTTATCTCTCCTTGCATCCTCTAGGGTTGAGAGGATGGGTTGGGCTCATTGCTTGAGTAGTTGCAGGCCTTGTTGAGCTTTGTTGGGATTTGCTTTGCTTTTCCTTATTGAGGCCTTGTGTCGTGCATAGGAGAGCTTAAAGCTCTGTGTTGCCCGGAGGGTTGTGTCGCCCATGGTTGTGTTGCCCAGGAGTGTGTCGCCCAGTGGGTTGTATCACCTAAGGTGACCACTTTGACCTTGCCTAGTTTTTGTCACCATATCTTGGACAAGTAGTCGATCCTTTTTTAGTTGGTGGCATGACATGTGCATGTGGTTTAGCAAGGTGGCATGACTTTGGACAAGTGGTGCCTTGGACATGCACATGTGGAGAAACACCAAGGTGGGCGCCCCATAGACCCTCTTGTATATATAAAACCCTCTCCTTAGTTGCTTAGCTCTTTAGTTCCATTAGTTGCTCCTTTCTCCTTTGGTGGCTGATACACCTTTCCTTGGTAGAGAAAGCTTGGTGGTTGGTCTCCTTGGTGGAGTCTCCTTCTTCTTTCTCTAGGTTGTGGGTGAGCCCTAGAAGGGTCTTGCTTCCTTAGTAAGCATCTCCTCTCCCTCCTTAGCACCTTCTTCTCCTTATTGCTTGTTCTTTGGCCATGGTGGTTATGAGCTTTGCTTCTCTTCTTGTGGTGGCCGAAGGTGGGGTGCTTTGGAGCTAAGAGCTTAAAGTTGGTGCTTGGATCTTTGGAGCTTGAGAAGCTTGCTTGAGGTGGGTTACATAACTCCTAACCCTAGCTATACTTCTTTCTTTTATGTTGCATGTTCATATGTGATCTTAATTAGCCTTGCATCTTATTGGATATGTTTCTTGCTCTAGTTTGTACCCTTAATCTTGTTGGAATTAGTGGTTATGTTGTTAATAGTTGTGTGACCTTGGACCTTGTTGGCCGAACCTATGGTTTAGGGTTTCCTTTGGAGCAATACCCCTTTCTCTCTTTGGTTTTGAGAAGTGAGCTTGAGCTCTGGTTGTGTAGGCAAAACCCCTCTCTTCCTTATTCGTTGAGAGGTGAGTCTATACTCTAGTTGCTTGGACAACACCCTTCTCTCACCATGGATTTGAGAGGTGAGCCTTTGGTTGTTGATGACCTAGTTGAGGTTGAAGGGTTTCCCGATATGGATGACCTACCTTGATGCCTGATATGTGATGGAGGTTGTGCAATGCCCCTCTCTCTTGGTTGTTGAGAGGTGAGCCAACTCTCTTGATCTATTAGGGTTTGATGATGGTGATCTTGAGGTTGATGATGACCATATCGATGTGGTTCTTGTGCCCTTGCATGATATCCTTTTTGGTGCTTTGCACGATACCTCTCATCTAGGGTTTGTCTTGGACGATATGCCTTGATCGAGATGTACCTTTATCTTAGTTGGTGTTGTGCCTTTGGCCGACATGGTGTTGAGTAGATATCTCTATTTTGTACCTTGGGCGACATAAGCTAGTTTTGTTGCTACGCGATATGATGATTGGGTAGTAAAACCCTAATAGGTGCCTTAGTGGTGACCGAGATGTAGTGCCTAACCCAGTTGGATGATAGGCCATCTTGTGGTGCCTTTGTGTCGTTTGTTGTAGTGGGTTTGTTGCGCGACACATTGTTGAGCTTGGGCGCCATGACCTTGGCTGATATTGTGATGAGGGTTGTCGATATGAAACCCTAACCCTAGTGGGTGATAGGGTCTTATACGATAAGAGGTGCCCATATGTTGCCCGACACACCTTTGCACTTGGTTTCCCGATACCACCTTGTTCTTGCATGCACGATACTCTCTTGGAGTAGGTTGCACAACATAGCACTAGCCCTGGTTGCATGATACCTTTGGTGCATGGGTGCACGACTTGGATGGCCGATATGTGTGTGGCTAAGTGCCCTAGTTGTCAGAGTTTTAGTGAGGGATATGATCCTTCTTGCTACCTCTTTGGGTGAGGGATGGTGCTGCCCATCACATCTCTAGTGAGGGAAGACAGTACCTTTGGTGAGGGTTGTACTTAACCTGGGAAACCCTAGTAGTTACTTTCTTGTACCTTGTGGATGATGGGTTATGGATGAAAGGTTGTGACCAATGATGTATGACTAGGCTATGGTTGTGTAATCCTTAAGGATGTATTCCTTGATAATGATCATGCTCGTGAGATAAGGGCATAGTGGATGTTCATGGTCTAATAACAATAATGTAATTTGTGTACAAGATACAACTTTGTGCTTCATGTAGTGATAATCATGGATATTGATCCAGTCATGTGCCTTCAACCCTAATCGCATGATAATCATAAAGATTTATGGTTGGTGATTTATGTTATCTCTCTTGATATGCATACTAACCATGCAGGGGTATCAAATGGATTCATAGCCATGTAAGAGCTATGAGGTTTATGTGCTTGAATAACATTGAATGATGATAATCCTCGTTGATGAGATAATATGTATCACCCGTATGATGTGAAAAGGTTTGTTGACCTAGTAAAGGTTGAGTGCCTAGTTGAGGTGTTATCCTCTGATGTTGAGATAAGGGATTTCTATCCCATGGTGATGATGTAAGCCTTGAGAGGTAGTGGCATTCTGTGATGAGGGATTGAGATTCCATGATAATGTGATAATGACAATATTAATGTAACTCAATGTTGTTTATGTTTTACAACTTGGTTGCCTCAACAATCCACTTAAAATATAATAATTAATTACACTGGAACATATCATGTAGTTTGCCCTGGCCATAGATCCATCATCGTCAGTAATTGGTGATGGTGAAATAGGTTTATCCTGCGGGATTACCTGGAGCGCATACTGTTGAATATGCAGGGTTTTCTCCTAGCCGAAAGTATGAGGATTTGAGTACAACTGTGGTTGTGTATAGAGCATGGTGAATAGGCCCATGGCTCAGTGATTATAGAGCATGGTGAATAGACCCATGGCTCAGTGATTATAGAAGGGTAGCCTACAGAGCTAACCATGTGGCTGAGGACACTCAAGCAAGAGATTGTGGTCCTTCTTTGGTTTTCGTACATTAACCACGAAGAGGTGAGGTCATGGAGTCCGACTCTCCCGATGACCTTGTATGGCACCGGTTTTGGGCTCCGCAGCCAAAGGTTGGATTTGAGCGGGATGGCTCACTTCCTCAGGGCATAATAAATCGTAATCCAGCCGTATAGAATATATTGCTTAAGGCAAAACACAAAACATTGATTGAGGCCTTGCTTATATAGATGATCTAGTTATACCTCACAGTTATGTGTATGATCCTTATATTTTGTGATAAGTTCTTATAAAGCTTATCTTGTCAATCATGTTCCATAAAGAAATACTTGGTTATATGCCTCCTGGATATCTGGTAAGATTGTTCATCAAATAAGTTCTGCTCAGGATGCTACTCTTATGATCTGCTAACATCAGTCTTCTACTTTACCTACTTTACCTGAAGTTTTATAGTTTCGGCGGGGAGTTATGTTTCTCACTGGGACTGTGTGTCTCACCTCGTTGGTTTACAACCTTTTTAGTTGATTGTGCTAGACGTGGTGGTGGTCGTGAGTTTGTGGTCGAGCAACAAGAAGAGCAGTAGGAGGCAAGAGATGGATATGTTGTTGTTTTGGTTGTTTTGTAGTACAGTCCTAGAGTCATCCCTATATTATCAGGTCCTCGGAGGTGTTTTGACGATGTTTTACGATATATAGCTAATATAGCTTGTATATCCTGCTGCTGGCCTGATGTAGCTTGTTATGTATGTGTAAACAGGTGATGAACTCTGGTGCTGACAGGACAACTGGTTCCTTTAAGCTGTGGACATATATCAAGGCTTGTAAATGTTTATATAACATGTTTCCTTGTAGGATGAGGATCTGGATGTAATAGTTCTCTTTTATCTACTTTCTGCAAACGGTTTTAATTAACCTGTGTTTTTGGTAATATGTGGTTTATGGTGTTTCCGCACGTTTTCGCGTGGCATCTCGTTGTCTATGTGATAGCGGGATGTGGCGCCACAACTGCTATCGACATCCATTGATTTCAGGTTTGAAATCTCTCCATGCCAGTGCCATTCTGTATAGCCTTGTACAATCCTGTTGCACATGACATGACTTTTGATTTCGTCACCAGTGCTGACTTTCAAGTTCTTACCGCAATGCCTACATGGACAGTATAACCTATCACTAGGTTGTTTCCTATGTTCCTCGGAAAATCTAATAAACTGATCAAGACCAAAAATAAACTCTGGGGTGCAGTGATTTGGAATGGACATCCATGATCTATCCATTCTATGATCAAAGAGAAAACACGTATATATTAGGGTTTAGGGTTAAAAGATTAGGGTCTAGGGTTACAAGATTAGGGTTTATGGTTAAAATTTTAGGGTTTAAGGTCTTATATATAATAAATGTGTACCACCTATCCCATTCTTGAACACCTAATCTCACTAGTAAGTGTATAATGTGTATTAGGTTTTCAAGAAAATTCCGGCAGCATTTCCCTGTTGTTCTCCAAGTACATATGTACTTAGAGAACAAATGGGGAAATACTACCGAAATTTTCTTGAAAACCCAATACACATTATACACTTACATCCTAAGTGAGATTAAGTGTTCATGAATAGTCCCAAACTGGGGACTATCCAAGATTTACTCCTAATGAGTAAATCTTGGACATGTTTCTAGGCCATAATACAATGTTGTCATTTATATACCTATGATCCTACATTCATTTGTTCATATCCTAGGTTGATTAACAATAGCAACATCTTGTAGTCTTAGTCATACCCTAGTCTAGGTATTGTATTCTATAACAATTGATTTCAACATCTCCAATGTACATGCATGTTCATCATCAAGATAATCATTACACATAAATGTAAGTATCCTATCATTCATCATTTATTTCAAAATTTCAAACTAGCTCATGCACTAAATATTGTTGTTGGATCCAATATAAGGTTGTCAGGGCAAACACATATATACAAGGTTTATCCAGGATATATGTTAAAATTAAGCATTTTATTTTTGTCATATATTATTAATAACCAAGCCAATCATCAATTCTATCAAATAAACATTACATGTTTATAGGGATTATTTGTTAACATATCTTAAGGATGAATTGAGGATGCAAACCTAGTCAATTGGAGGCTTTACCTCTAATAGTGTCAATGAAAATAGTGGCAGTGTCGTCGGTGTACTGTCACCCTAGATGTGGTTGTCTCTGACGGACTGCCACGGTGATGAGCAGTAGTATGAGACTATGAGCAACAGTAGGCGACAATAGTGGTGATGACAATGGCAAGCTCTAGTTCCGACTACTACTGCTGGCGCTGGCGACTGGCGTTGGCTTTGGCTCCGATAGTAGGACTGCTAGCACTGGCTTCTAGTGGCTGGAGGAGAGGACCGGCAAGAGGAGGACCAGCTGGAGGAGAGGACCAATGATGGTGGCGACTCCACGAATAGCGATCTCCACGAATGGCGACAAACTCCACGAACAGTGGCAAGCTCCACGGCAGTGGCGAGCTCCACCAACAACGGTGGCGGCGGTAGTAGTAGCAGCAATGGCAGTAGTAGTGAAATCGCCAATCGCCATAGGGGTTTAGTCAGGATGAAAGAAAGAATGCGGGAAGGGGAAGGGGAGGAAATTCCGTTGTTCTTAAGTGGGACATAGGTGTAGGTTATAAAAAAATCGACATCTAAAGAGGTATTTGTCATCGGTCCTACTACAAACCGACACCTATGTACAACCATAGTCGTTGGTTTCAAAATAAAACACCGACGTCTATCCACATATGCCGACAAAAAATGTTTTTGAGTTACAACCATAGTCGTCAGTTTCCATCTAAAACTAACACTAATTGGGCAATTTGGGGGGAAAAGTTTTTCACAGGGACAGCGCGTGAACACAAATCTACATCGGTTCATCTACTAAAACCGACGAAAAAAATGGGGATGAAAATTTGCCTCGCGAAAGAACATTAGTCAACGGTTACCTGCTAAACAACTGACATCGTATATGTAATTTTGGAGGTAAATTTTTTTCACTGAAAAAATTATATTTCACATGTGATTTTAGACGTCAGTTGTTTATCGCCTAACCGATGCTAAATAAAAAGTGGTACATGTGTCTTATGAAAATTAGTCGGTCTTCACATATAGGTGTCGGTTTGTACTTGCAGCCGACGTCGTAGTGTAATGGCGTCATTTTTTTGGTTTCAACGGACGCTAGTAAATGTGACATTTTATGTCATTTCTGTAGTAGTGAGATTTGTTTTCTTTCGATATGTTTTGGCTTAAAGGCCAAGTTTCACAAATTTAGGATAATAATAATCACATCAATTTTATTTAGAAAAGAAAAGGTGAGTTTTCCTTCCAAATATGAAATAAAATACTTAATGACTCCAAAAGTGGAAAAAAATATTAGATTCGTAATTTGCACATTATAATATGCCATTGGGTGAATTTCACTCAATTTGGAGAATATTTGATTAAAGGATGAAGTGAGGAGAGAGAAAGTGTGTAGAACCTACAAAATATTAAATAAATGAAAAAAATAACTTCAACATGTGAAATTAAGGGAAAATTCACATCCAACATACTTAATTTGACTTATGGGTGAAGTTTCATCAAATTTGGAGAATGTTATAGCCATTAATGCATGAGGAAAGAGAAAATAGTATTTGGTTTATTTAATAAATAAAAAGTCTTCAAAATGAAAATCTCATTGCTTAATTTGAATCTACCTGCCTTAATTGGCCTTTGTGCCAAATTTCATTCAATTTGGAGTTTGCTTGCACCCTTTTTGCAAGAGAGAGAAAATGAAAAATTAATGTGAATACACTTTATTCGAATCATAATAGAAATACATTTATGTGTCATGCATGATTTCTTTTTATTTTTATGTGTGAGATTTTGTATCATTTGTTTGATCATGGATCTGACGGTCTAGGAGTTGTCTTCTAGCTCACGCTTGTTTTGGAAACACGTAGTTAATTTGTTTTTGAGATTTCTCACTCCTCAGTCTATGATTCTTTGTGATCTTTTCTCTATTAGAATCGTTGTCCAATTTCTTACACCTTGATCCCTTGCTCGAGCCCTAGAACTCTATATATAGGAAATGCCCAAATCCCCCTTCTCCACCATTTTTCTTAGATGAGCATCTTCTATGCCTCGTCCTCATGTGAGTGCCCTGAAACCACCCTCGGCCTCCTTACACATCTCCTCCATCCCCAATTGGATCACTACTTCCCCAAAAATCCTAGACCTACTCTCTCTTGGTCTCTGGTGGATTCAGCTCAATCCTAGCTTTCTATGGCATCTCCGATCAAATTTCCTATACATTAATCTTCCCCTAACCACCACAATTGTGTTCCCCTTCATGTTATTCATCTATTCATTGGGACCTAAAGCTAGGATAAAGCTTCTCTTCATCGGTTCTTTCTTTGACTATTTGGTGGTCCTCTGATTGTGAAAATCATGCACTTGGCTTCGCGGTGCCCCAGTATTCATTTCTATGGTCTTTGTTTGTTGAGAACTCGATGTTTTAGGTTGTTCATACCTAACCTTGGTTCTGGTCATGGCGACACTTGTTCTTAGATTTCTATTATAGAAGATGCCCGACCTTGAGCTCATTGACTTTGTGATGCCCGGGCAGTGATGTTGGGGGCGTTCCTTAGTATTTTCATCCATATTCTTCGCCAGAGTACCTGACCTGGAACTGTTTTGTAGCCATGATCGAGGTGCTCTCTAGGGATGAATCCCCAGCGTGATTTCCCATTTGTGACCTCCTTTTTCTTTTGCATTTGATTTTTCAAACCAAGGGTATTTTGGTGATTTAACATTTGATTTCTTTTATTTTAGTGATGAGACCTTATTCCATCTTGTATGCGGGGCTGAATGAGTTGTCCGCCCATGATTGGGCCAACTCAGTGAGCGCACCCTCCTCTCTCATTCTCACAGACAATTTTTGCTGATGTGGATGTTCTTGATTGGTCGATATTTAAAAATTCATATCTAAATATTTATAGCTAAGTAAAATACATTTTGCAATCATAAAAATACAAACTTTCTAATGGTACTAGTTTTTTTGCCAAAATCTAATGTTGTAAATATTTGATTTTAATGAATTTTCATAAATATGTAATAACTTCCAAAATTTATAACTGATAATCTATTAGTGAGAAAAATATAATAAAATATGTCTTGAGCTTAGAAAAAGATAATCTAAAATATGGAGTGTTTTGATAGTCTAATTCACTAATATTAAAAAGGCAATTTTATGGTTTTGAAAACTTAATGTAAATCTAACCATAATTATACATATATGCATCATAGGTGCTTTAGAGACCTAGGCTTGGATCTAGGATTGACTTTAGACTATTTAGATTCTTTAGAGAGGTATGTTTTCATCCCCTATTATTCCTTTTGAGCAATTCACCTATTTTCATCTTTCTCTTGGTCCTATGGACAATCAACCTACATGATATTCCTTTCTCTTTTGAGAACATATTTCTTGTGAAATACCTTATTTGTTTCTGATCTTGTGATCAATTTATTGTGATGGACATTCTTTTGGACTGTATCCTATATATATTATTTCATGGTGGAACTTTACTTGGTGATACAAGCTCTTTTTTCCCACTTTTGTGGTGGTTGCTCATATTGTCATTTATGGGGTGACAAATCTTGTTTATTCTGACTATAATTTTTACTTACTTCTCTATTAAGCATGTTATGTGACTCAGTATCCCTAGAGTAGTGTAATTTAATTAGTTTTGGGTTATGTGCCCTTATTATATTTTTGGGATGGAGGTTATGTGCGTCATACCTGAGTTTCAAGTTTATGAGGCTTGTCCCACACAATTTATATTGGGGAGTTTGGTTATGTGCCATTCTCTATCAGGTTTCAAGTTTATGAGGCTCGACCGCCATTGTTATTGTTCTAGTGCTATGTTTATCTCACATGCATGTAGGTTGTTAATATAATGATGGGTTTTGTGCCCAAAAGGTTATGTGTGCTTTTGTGGCACCACTTTTATTATTATTTTATGGCAAGTTTTCTCCTTTTTATTTATCATTTATAATTCTTCTCTTTTATGCCTGATTGGGTAGTTCTTATCTTTTCTATGAGAAGCATTCTTTACTTGATGTCCTTTTATTCCATAAATTACTCAACTCTATTTTAGTATGAACATACCAACTTTTTTAAGATGTTCTCTTTTCTTTTCCTTTTTTGGGGTACGCTTCCAACCCCAGGTGTTGAACTAGGAGAAGGCAATCACAGTGGACTTGGACCACAATAAGTGTAGTTGAAACCTTGTGGGAGATTTGCTTGAAGTTGTTAGGTGATCCTCAGCTATTCCTATGTTTAGTTAGTCTTTCCTTTTATCTCAACCTACATGGTGAAGGATAGTGATGATAACAAGCTTTGTAATGGTTAGATACATCTTTAAGCTCTGTGGCTACTTTGGTATTATGATACATTCATGTCGAACAAATTGGTTATCATCCCTTTTTGAGAAAAAGATTATGTTAGTGTTTGGTTTGGGATGTTGCTTTTTTTATTTCAGTAAGGAGTGGTTCTCGTCTGGGATTCCACTCCTTACAGCATGGTATCAAAGCTGGTGGTTGTAGATTATCTAACTATTTCAATCTTGTCTCGCTTAGGGTGTTTACCTTTTTCATAGGTTTCTTATACCTAGTACCCTTTCCTTATGTGGGCAAAACCCTCATGGCAGAACATAGCTCAACTGTTGACAATCAGTATGGTTATGAGACACCTCAGAACCCTAAGTTTGGGATTCCAAGGATGGATACACCTATTACCACTCCAGTGACTCAAGGTACAACTCTAACTAGAATTGGACCATTAGTTGGTCAAGAAAATACAGCCTATGCTAGTATGGGCGTAGTCATCTCTCTAGAGCAAGAGTTGGCCATTCATGGAAAACTTTTTACCACAACTATGGCAGGGAAGATGAAGAACATATATGTGCCTAAAAATCCTAAGGAGTATTCCATAATGGAATTCATGAAGATACAACCACCCTCCTTCAAGGGTAAAGGTGAAATAGAGACAGTCGATAAAGCTGATGATTGGGTGCTTGCCATAGAATGGACCTTTGATGGTATTGCATGTCCTCCATACCAGAAGGTTAGATTTTCTTCATATGTTCTAGATGGACTCACTCGAGTTTGGTGGAACAGGATAGTAAGGACTCATAATGTCTCTACCATGACCTGGAAGTATTTTTTGGTTCTTTTTCATGGGAAGTACATTTGCAATGCATCCCTAAAGAAGAAGGAAGCTGAGTTCTATAGTCTGAACAAACGTTCATTGATGGATACTACTTATGTGCAAAAGTTCTTGTTGCTTGAGAGATATGCTTCTGGACTTATTCAAGAGCGTAGAGATTATATGTATCTGCAAGGACTCAACTATAATGTTGTATGTTCTCTTATCCCACAACTTCCTCTAACCTTTCAGTAGATGATAGATAAAGCTTTGGTTGTGGAGTCTTACCCATAGCTTGAACCTAGGGAGTTTGATAAGAAGAGGAAGCCCTTAGGAGATGAGTAGAGAAGAGATAAGTGTGCTAAGTGAAATAGTTACCATCCTCCAGGGAAGTGCTCTCAAGATAAGAATCAAGAAAAATATCAACCTGACTTCTGAGTTGTGTGCCATCATTGCAATGAACCTAGACATATTCGTCCTAGATGCCCTTAGCTTCATAATGGCCATGTACCAGTTCAACAACAACAACTACAGGTACCTCCTCAAAATAATGGTAACAAAAATAATAATGGTAGATGTGGAAACACATCCCACTATCACACAGACAGCGAGGTGTTACGCGAAAACGTGCGGAAAACACCATAACCATAGATTACCAAAACACAGGTTAATTAAAATCAATTGCGGAAAACGGATAAACTGTGAAACTGTCACATTCAAGTCCTCGTCCTGTAGAAAAACATGTTATATAAACATATACAAGCCTTGATACGTGTCCACAGCTTAGAAGATCAGTTGTTTAGTCGTCACATGAGTTCATCACCTGTCATATATACATAACGGCCCACATCCGGCCAGCAGCAGGATATACAAACCATCAACAACTATACATCGTGAAACAACGTCAAAATACCTCTAAGGACCTGAGAGTACAGGGATGACTCTAAGACTCTACTACAAAACGACCAAAACAGCAGCGTGTCCATCTCTTGCCTTCTACTGCTCGTCTTGTTGCTCAGCTACAACTCCGCGACCACCAACACGTCTAGCTCAAACACCTAAAAACTAGCGGGGTGAGACAATTGAACATTTTCCCAGCTAGAAACATAACTCCCCGCCAAAACTATAAACCCAAGAGGACAAAGAAACAGCAGAAGATAAACAATAAAACGTAGAATAATAATTGTCTATACAGCAAGGCTATTCGTACCATTAAGCTTACCAGGCTGTATGGAGGACATATCATCAATTATCTCTTTATGGAACATAAGATTATAAGATCTTATCACATAACATGAGGAACGTATAAGTAACTGCAGGTTATAACAAGATTAACTACACAAACAAGGCCTCAACCAATGTTCTGTGTTTTGCCTTAAGCAATAATTACTATACGGCTGGATTACGTATTATTATCATGCCCTGAGGAAGTGAGTCGTACCGCTCAAATCCAACCTTCGGTTGCGAAACCTAAAGCCGGTGCCATACAAGGTCAATGGTAGAGCCAGACTCCACGACCTTTCCCCTCGTGGTCAGTGCACGAGAACCAAAGCAGGATCGTAGTCTCGTGCTTAAGTGGCCTTAGCCACAGGTTCAGCTCTATAGGCTACCCATTCTCTAGCCCGCCTCAGTACAGGTCTCGGCGCTAGTATATCCGAGCCACGGGCCTGTTCACCGTGCTCTGAGCCATGAACGCATTCATGCTCCCAAATCACATATCATGAACCATGGGCTTGTTCACCATGCTCTTTACATATCCTGAGTCTGCAACCGCAGCTGCACTCGAATCCTCACTATTTTAGGCTAGGAGAAACCTCGCATATTCAACAATATGCACTCCGGGTTAACCCGCAGGAGAACCCGTTTCATCATCACCAGCTCCTGACGATGATGGATCTATGGCCAGGGCAACTACATGATATATTCCACTGTGATTAATTAGTATCTTTTATATGGATTGCAAGATTCAACCAAGTTCTATAACATGCAAACCATAATAAGAATAAACAACATAAAATTCAATGTTATGATTTTATTGTAATCACATCATCCTGATTCATTACATGCTATTACTTGGCCTCTTTCCAATCATCTAGATCCATCTCAAGGATCATCACATTGCCATGGGATCTCAATCCCTCATCATATGCTGCCACTGCCTCTCAAGGCATTCTCATAAACTCAAGCATTCTAGCCAAACTTAGGTCCTCAGACCAAAACACACCAAATATATATACCTCATAGCCTTTTACTTGGCTATGCATCACCTGCATGGTTAGTATACACAATAATCATAGGCTTAATAGAAAGACCATGCTATCAATATAAGGTGACATTAATGATTATATGATTTATCAATCATGCTTCAACTTATGATCATGAGCACAGTTTACATCATTAAACAAGGCATTCTACAGGCTTATCATTATCTCAGCTTTATACAGATAATCAAGATGATTACATACATGGGTAGAGACATGTACATTATATAGCCAACTTTACCATAACAATTACCATTAAGAATATCAAGGGTCACCAACGTGTTAACCAGAACATTATCCACCATGTCGGTTTTTCATTAGAAGAAAGACCCTTACTAAAAGTGTCCACTACCCTCACAAGAAGTGTGACGGGTAGGGCACCCTCACTATAGGTTGTATCAGGCAGGGTGCTCACCCTATCACCCAACCCATAACGGTCAGCACACCAGAGTCTATCGGACAACACAAGGGTGTGACGCGCAACGCTGCGTCACCACCAAGAGCAACAACAACCAGGCATGCAGCTAAGCAACGACATAAGGTACAATGGCGCGTCAGGTGTCGTGCACCCATGCCTATCATGCAACAGCCTGTGTCGCACAACACTCATCACAGAACTTAACTAGCAATGTCCCCTCAAGCACAATGGCCCCAAACTACATCTAAGATAGGTGTGTATCGAGCAAGGTACTCCACAAGAGGTAACGTTCAAGGGTGTAGCTCACACAGCCGACAAGGGACCTATCGTTCAGCCAACCAACCCATGGCCTATCGGTCATCACAAGGCAAGGTGGTGGTGTGATGCCCGTCACAGGGTATCGTCCATCACCATTACAGCATGTGTCGTCTAGGGTTCTAGGTCAAGAGGTATCGGGCAGCACCTCCCCAAGCTCCTCATCAACCTCAAGCACAAGGGAACCAGACCCTAAAGGATCAAGAAGATGGCTCACCTCTCAACTTAAATGAGAGAGGGGTCTTGCACATTTCTTATCACCAATCGGGCAACACAAGGATCAACCCTAGCAAGGTTTACTATCGCCACAAAGCTCACCCTTCAAGTCCATGGTGAGAGGAGGGTGTTGCTCAAGCAACTAGAACACAAGCTCACCTCTCAACTTAAACGAGAGAGGGGTATTTCCCATGCTACTTGAAGCTCAAACTCACTCCTCTAGACCAAGGAGAGAAAGGAGTATTGCTCATCTAGAAACCTTGGCTCATAGGTTCGGCCAACATGATGCAACTAAGCAAGGAAACCAAACTAACTACAACATAGCCGATCAAAGACAACAAGAACATAGAAAATGGTAATGTAGTTAGGGTTAGGAGTTATGTAACCCGCCTTAAGCAAGCTCCAAGCACCACCAAAGTAGAAGGAGACTCTAAGGGTATCGGCTACCAAGCTTGCAAGAAAGGGAGTGTGTCGTACACCAAGGTAGAGGAGAAACTAAGGAACTAAAGGGATCCTCATCAAGGAAAAGGAAACGCATATATAGAAGGGGATGGAGGAGAAAACAAGGTAGAGCAAAGCAAGGTGCCGCCCACCTAGGAACACTTGTCCATGTGCAAAAACCACCACTCTAGCATGTCTTAAACACATGTCCAAGGCCATAGCCACATGCAAGAATCAAGCACCAAGTGTCCACTAGTGGTGATACAAACGAGGTCAAAGAAGGTCAAAGGTCCATGGGCGACACACTTGGACGACACACCATCACCATGGGTGACACAGCCTGGGCGACACAAGCACCCCCTTGCCCGATACAAGGTTCAACCAAGAAAAAGCAAGGTACCACAAGGCCCAACAAGATCAACCAAGCCCAAAGGGACTCAAGCAATGGGCCCAAACCTCCCCCCTCAACACTTAGAGGAAGCAAAGAGAGATAAGAACACCTCACAAGGTGGCAACTTGCCCACAAACCCTAAACTTGGGTAATTGCAAGCAGCACCTCCAACTCTCAACAAAGCACAACCAAACCCTAATCACCACTAAAGGTGATTAGCAAGCAACTAAGCATAAGGGTTAAGCAAAGCAAATAGGGTAAACCCTAAACGGAGGTCAGGGTCCTTACAAGCTAACCCCCTACAAAGGGATTTCGTCCCCGAAATCTGAATAGAAAATGAGGGATACTTCCTCCTCATCTCTTCCTCAAGCTCCCACGTGGCTTCCTCAACGCCACGATGATGCCAAAGAACCTTCACAAGAACTAGGTCCTTCCTCTTCAGCTTCTTAACCCTCCTGTCAAGGATCGCCATAGGACCTTCCTCATAGATCACATCTTCATCAAGCTCAACTTCAACGGGTTGTATCACTGTTCCTGAATCTGGATGACTTTTCTTCAGCATATTGACATGGAATACTGGATGTAACATGTGCAACTCTGGAGGCAACTCTAACTCGTAAGCTACCTTGCCAACATGTGTTATTACTGGGTAAGGCCCCATATATCTGGGTGCTAGCTTACCCTTTCATCCAAACCTTAGCACACCTTTCCATGGCGAGACTTTAAGATATACTTTGTCTCCTACCTGAAATTCCAAAGGTCGTCGATGATTGTTTGCGTAAGACTTCTGCCTGACCTGTGCCGCTTTCAACTGTTGTTGTATCACTTTGATCTTTTCTGTTGTCTGTTGTACTAACTCAGGACCCAAAAGCTGATACTCACTAGACTCGTACCAACATAAAGGAGATTTGCACTTCCTTCCATACAAAGCCTCATAAGGAGCCATGTCAATGCTCCGCTGATAACTGTTGTTGTAGGCAAACTCTATCAAACTGAGATGCATATCCCAACTGCCTAGGAACTGCAAAACACAAGCTCGAAGAAGATCCTCCAAAGTCTGAATAGTCCTCTCAGATTGTCCATCTGTCTGCGGGTGGAAGGCGGTATTCAACCTCAACTGTGTTCCCAATGCTTTGTGTAACTGTTCCTAGAAACGACTCGTGAACTGCGGACCTCTGTCGGAAACGGTTGTCCTGGGCAGACCAACTACGAAATATATGCTTATATGATCCCATTTCCACTGTGGTATCGACAAGGGTTGTAATGTACCTACCGGTTTCTGATGTTCAGCCTTGACTTGCTGACAAACCACACATCTAGCCACGAACTCAGCTACATCTCTCTTCAAACTGAGCCACAAATACAAGTCCTTAAGACTATGATACATCTCGGTGACTCCTGGATGCATAGCATACATTGACGTGTGCGCTTCCTCGAGTACTAGCTTCCTCAGATCACCTGTATCGGGGACCACCATCCTATCTCAGTAGCAAACTAGTCCATCCTTGGACTCATGGAACCCATCACGCTTTTCACTGCTGAACTCCAATCTGATCAATTGTACTACATTATCTGTCTGATGTGCATCTTTGATCTGCTGTCTCAGCGTAGGCTTAACTTGCATCTGTGCTAAAAGTCCAGCTAACGAGGAAACTTCCATCTGCACATTCATCTGCCGCAAGGAAACAAACATATCTCATTTATGACATACCAGGGAACTCAACTGTGCCTTCTTTGAAGAAAGAGTAGAAGACTTTCGGATAAGTGCATCAGCTACCACATTCGCCTTACCAGGATGATACTCGATACTGCAGTCGTAATCGTTGATTAACTCCATCCATCGACATTGTCGCATGTTCAACTCATGCTGCGAAAAGATGTACTTCATATTCTTATGATTTGTAAAGACCTGACATACTTCCCCATAAAGATAGTGTCTCCAAATCTTTAACGCATGGACCACTACTGCCAACTCCAAATCATGAGTCGGATAGTTCTCCTCGTGTTTCTTAAGTTGTCGCGAAGCAAAAGAAACCACATGATCTTCCTGCATCAGCACACAACCTAAACCTTTCTTGGAAGCATCGCAGAAAACAACATAGCCCTTTCCAGGATTTGGCAGCACAAGCACTGGAGCACTGGTCAGCTTCTCCTTCAAACTCTGGAAAGCTTACTGACATCGATCATCCCAGACAAAAGGTACGTCCTTTCTAGTCAACTTTATCATCGGCAATGCAATCGCATTGCAGTCCTTAATAAACCTCCGGTAGTATCCTACTAAACCCAGAAAGCTACGAACTTCTGTCGGCATCTTCGGTTGCTCCCAGTTTGCAACAGATTCCACCTTCTTCGGGTCCACTTTGACTCCTTCAGCAGATATCACATGACCTAAGAAATTCACTTCTTCCAACCAGAACTCGCACTTACTGAACTTGGCATACAACTGATGTTGGCGAAGAAGAGTCAACACTAGACGAAGATGTCGCTCATGCTCTAGCATGTCCCGACTATAGATCAAGATGTCATCTATAAAGACTACAACAAACTGATCTAAGAACAGACGGAACACTCTGTTCATCAAATCCATGAAAGCAGCAGGTGCATTGGTTAGCCCGAACGGCATAACCACAAACTCGAAGTGACCATACCTCATCCTAAAAGCTGACTTTGGTATGGCATCTGCCTTAATCCTCAACTGATGATATCCGGACCGTAGATCGATCTTGGAAAACACTGTAGCACCACGCAACTGATCGATCAGGTCATCTATCCTCAGCAACAGGTACTTGTTCTTGATCGTGACCTTGTTCAGCTATCGGTAATCTATACATAACCGCATCGATCCATCCTTCTTCTTGACGAACAACACTGGAGCACCCCAAGGAGACGTACTCAGTCGGATGAAACCTTTCTCCACCAACTCTTGCAACTGCTTCTTAAGCTCTACCATCTCTACTGGAGTCATCCTATATGGTGTCTGTGCAACTGGTTGCGTTCCTGGAACCAGATTGATCTCGAAATCAATCTCTCGGGGTGGAGGAACACCAGGAAACTCATCCGGAAACACATCGGCAAACTCTTGGACAACTAACACCTCTTCGAGTCTAGGACCTTTCGCCTTGGTAGCCACAACAGTATCCACCACGTGAGCTAAGAACGCCTCACATCCTTATCGTAGCAGCTTCTCTACCACCATAGCTGATACTAAGCATGTCGTAAGAATCTTCCTATCTCCCTAGAAGATCCACTTCTCTCCACCATTGTCGAACATAGCCTGCCTGGAACCACAGTCCAAAACAACCTTATACTTCTCTAAGGTATCCATCCCAAGGATGACATCGAAACCATGCATATCAAGTGGTATAAGGTCCACTTGTATACTGTGTCCCGAAAAAGATAAGATACAAGATGGACACTCTTCTCGAAGCATCGAGGAACCATCAAGAGGGGTTTCTAACAACAAGCTATCCTTCTTACAGTTAACAGGTAAACGACAGTTTTCAAGCATACTATAGGCGATAAAAGAATGTGTAGCACCCGGGTCAACCAGAACAGATATAAAGCAAGAAGAAGACATATCAGAATGAAACAACTCCATCTGACCTGTCACTAATCGCGGGTTGACTATCGCCTCCGGCTGACTCATAGCATAGAATCAAGTTGTTGCTTTTTGTCCACGTCCTCTGCTTCCTTGAGCAGACGATCCCACTTGCGACGCTTGACTACGTCCTCTCCCTCTGCTACCACTGGGCTGCTGTCTATCTATCCCTTGAAGATTCTGCCTCTGCTGCTGTGTCACTTCATCATCTCTGTTTGGGCAATTCAACTTGACATGCCCCATTTGACCGCAGGTATAGCATGTCCTAACTTCAAATCGTGGCCTAGATGGCCCTATCACTGCCACTGATGTTGTACTATGTGCCCTAGACAATGAAGAAACATATCCTCTTCCCTTACTCGGAGACCACTATGACGGTACACTAGAACTTCTCATAACAAAAGGTGTTGAAAACCTTGGCTTCTTGAAGCCACCAAACCTGTATCCTTCGAACTGAGCAGACCTCTTCTTAGACATGGATTCTCTTTTCTCCCGTACTGACCTTTCAATCCTCCAGACAGATTCCACAAACGTAGCAAATCGCTCCCTATTTTCCAATGCAGAAACATGTGTTGTTAGCTCAGCACTCAGACCTTTCTCAAAGCATCTGATCTACTCTTCATTGTTGCTACCATGTGAGAACAAAACCTCAACAGATCCATAAACTTAGCCTCGTACTCAGTGATGTTCATCACTCCTTGTCGCAGGCTCTTAAACTAACTGATCTTCTCATCCAGATACGTCTTTAGAAAGTATCTGTTGACGAACTCACGCCGAAAAACCTCCCAACCGATCACCTCACCAGGTCGCTTCTCTTCCTCGATGGTCCACCAGTGACCAGCACTACCTTTCAGAAGGTAGACAATGTGTTTTACCTTGTCCGCTTTGGGGATGTCGAGGATCTGGAAAGCCTTCTCAAGACTTGTCAGCCACAGATCTGCATCCGTTGGATCAGCCGTCCCAGCATAATCTGAAGCTCCGACTCGGCAAAGCCGCTCAAAGGTTTTCCCAATACCCGATGTTTCACCATGGGGATCCTGTGGTCTCGGCGGAAGCTCTGGAAATCTTTCTACCATGAGATTCATCGTAGCCATCATCTGACCCATAAGTTGTTGATAGGTAGGGTGTTCAAGAATGGTTGGGTCAGGTTGGGGGACCTCGGGCACCCGATCTCCATGTGCCTGCCCTTCAGCTCCATCAACTGATGTAGCATCACTATTCTCGACAGCGTGTTCTTCATGGTTTCCAGACATCTTGACTTTTCTTCCGCTCAGGGGAGAAGACGATCGTAAGAAAATTTAGACAACTCTCAAGAACAGACACAACCTAGTCCTAAATCCCTATAGACTCAGCGAACCTAGAGCTCTGATACAAAACTTGTGGCAACACATCCCACTATCACACAAACAGTGAGGTGTTACGCGAAAACGTGTGGAAAACACCATAACCATAGATTACCAAAACACGGGTTAATTAAAACCGATTGCGGAAAACGGATAAACTATGAAACTGTCACATTCAAGTCCTCGTCCTACAGAAAAACATGTTATATAAACATATACAAGCCTTGATACGTGTCCACAGCTTAGAAGATCAGCTGTTTAGTCGTCACATGAGTTCATCACCTGTCATATATACATAACGGCCCACATCTGGCCAGCAGTAGGATATACAAACCATCAACAGCTATACATCGTGAAACAATGTCAAAACACCTCCAAGGACCTGAGAGTACAGGAATGACTCTAAGGCTCTACAACAAAATGACCAAAACAGCAGCATGTCCATCTCTTGCCTTCTACTGCTCGTCTTGCTGCTCGGCTACAACTCTACGACCACCGCCACGTCTAGCTCCAACACCTGAAAACTAGCGGGGTTAGACAATTGAACACTGTCCCAGCGAGAAACATAACTCCCCACCAAAAATATAAAACTAAGAGGACAAAGCAACAATAGAAGATAAACAGTAAAACGTAGAATAATAACTGTCTATACAGCAAGGCTATTCGTACCATTAAGCTTACCAGGCTGTATGGAGGGCATATCATCAATTATCTCTTTATGGAACATAATATTATAATATCTTATCACATAACATGAGGAACGTATAAGTAACTGCAGGTTATAACAAGATTAACTACACAAACAAGGCCCCAACCAATGTTCCGTGTTTTTCCTTAAGCAATAATTACTATACGGCTGGATTACGTATTATTATTATGCCCTGAGGAAGTGAGCCGTACCGCTCAAATCCAACCTTCGGTTGCAAAACCCAAAGTCGGTGCCATACAAGGTCAATGGAAGAGCCAGACTCCACGACCTTTCCCCTCGTGGTCAGTGCACGAGAACCAAAGCAGGACCGTAGTCTCGTGCTTAAGTGGCCTCAGCCACAGGGTCAGCTCTATAGGCTACCCATCCTCTAGCCCGCCTCGGTACATGTCTCGGCGCTAGTATATCCGAGCTACGGGCCTATTCACCGTGCTCTGAGCCATGAACGCATTCATGTTCCCAAATCACATATCCTGAACCATGGGCCTATTCACCATGCTATTTACATATCTCGAGTCTGCAACCGCAGCTGCACTCAAATCCTCGCTATTTTAGGCTAGGAGAAACCTCGCATATTCAACAATATGCGCTCCGGGTTAACCCGCAGGAGAACCCGTTTCACCATCACCAGCTCTTGACGATGATGGATCTATGGCCAGGGCAACTACATGATATATTCCACTGTGATTAATTAGTATCTTTTATATGGATTGCAATATTCAACCAAGTTGTATAACATGCAAACTATAACAAAAATAAACAACATAAAACTCAATGTTATGCTTTTATTGTAATGACATCATCCTGATTCATTACATGTTATTACTTGGCCTCTTTCCAATCATCTAGATCCATCTCAAGGATCATCACATTGTCGTGGGATCTCAATCCCTCAGCATATGTTGCCACTGCCTCTCAAGGCATTCTCATCAACTCAGGAATTCTAGCCAAACTCAGGTCCTCAGACCAAAACACACCATATATATATACCTCATAGCCTTTTACTTGGCTATGCATCACCTGCATGGTTAGTGTACACAATAATCATAGGCTTAACAGAAAGACCATGCTATCAATATAAGGTGACATTAATGATTATATGCTTTATCAATCATGCTTCAACTTATGATCATGAGCATAGTTTACATCATTAAACAAGGCATTCTACATGCTTATCATTATCTCAGCTTTATACAGATAATCAAGATGATTACATACATGGGTAGAGACATGTACATTATATAGGCAAACTTTACCATAACAATTACCATTAAGAATATCAAGGGTCACCAACGTGTTAACCAGAACATTATCCACCATGTCGGTTTTTCATGAGAAGCAAGACCCTTACTAAAAGTTTCCACTACCCTCACAAGAAGTGTGACGGGTAGGGCACCCTCACTATAGGTTGTATCGGGCAGGGTGCTCACCCTATCGCCCAACCCATAACGGTCAGCACACCAGAGTCTATCGGCCAACACAAGGGTGTGACGCGCAACGCTGCGTCAGCACCAAGGGCAACAGCAACCAGACGTGCAGCTAAGCAACGGCATAAGGTACAACGGTGCGTCAGGTTTCGTGCACCCATGCCTATCGTGCAACAGCCTATGTCGCGCAACGCTCGTCACAGAACTTAACTAGCAACGTCCCCTCAAGCACAACGGCCCCAAACTACATCTAAGACATGTGTGTATCGAGTAAGGTACTCCACAAGAGGTAACGTTCAAGGGTGTAGCTCACACAGCCAACAAGGGACCTATCGTTCATCCAACAAACCCATGGCCTATCGGTCATCACAAGGCAAGGTGGTGGTGTGACGCCCCTCACAGGGTATCGTCCATCACCATTACAGCATGTGTCGTCCAGGGTTCTAGGTCAAGAGGTATCGGGCAGCACCTCCCCAAGCTCCTCATCAACCTCAAGCACAAGGGCACCAGACCCTAAAGGATCAAGAAGATGGCTCACCTCTCAACTTAAATGAGAGAGGGGTCTTGCACATTTCTTATCACCAATCGGGCAACACAAGGATCAACCCTAGCAAGGTTTACTATCGCCACAAAGCTCACCCTTCTAGTCCATGGTGAGAGGAGGGTGTTGCTCAACCAACTAGAACACAAGCTCACCTCTCAACTTAAACGAGAGAGGGGTATTGCCCATGCTACTTGAAGCTCAAACTCACTCCTCTAGACCAAGGAGAGAAAGGAGTATTGCTCATCTAGAAACCTTGGCTCATAGGTTCAGCCAACATGGTGCAACTAAGCAAGGAAACCAAACTAACTACAACATAGCCGATCATAGACAACAAGAACATAGAAAATGGTAATGTAGTTAGGGTTAGGAGTTATGTAACCCGCCTTAAGCAAGCTCCAAGCACCACCAAAGAAGAAGGAGACTCCAAGGGTATCGACTACCAAGCTTGCAAGAAAGGGAGTGTGTCGTGCACCAAGGTAGAGGAGAAACTAAGGAACTAATGGGATCCTTAGCAAGGAAAAGGAAACACATATATAGAAGGGGATGGAGGAGAAAACAAGGTAGAGCAAAGCAAGGTTTCGCCCACCTAGGAACACTTGTCCATGTGCAAAAACCACCACTCTAGCATGTCTTAAACACATGTCCAAGGCCATAGCCACATGCAAGCATCAAGAACCAAGTGTCCACTAGTGGTGACACAAACGAGGTCAAAGAAGGTCAAAGGTCCATGGGCGACACACTTGGACGACACACCTTCACCATGGGCGACACAACCCTGGGAGACACAGCCTGGGCGACACAAGCACCCCCCTTACCCAACACAAGGTTCAACTAAGCAAAAGCAAGGTACCACAAGGCCCAACAAGCTCAACCAAGCCCAAAGGGACTCAAGCAATGGGCCCAAACCTCCCCCCTCAACACTTAGAGGAAGCAAAGAGAGAGAAGAACACCTCACAAGGTGGCAACTTACCCACAAACCCTAAATTTGGGTAATTGCAAGAAACACCTCCAACTCTCAACAAAGCACAACCAAACCCTAATCACCACTAAAGGTGATTAGCAAGCAACTAAGCATCAGGGTTAAGCAAAGCAAATAGGGTAAACCCTAAACGGAGGTCAGGGTCCTTACAGTAGAATTCATGTGGAAAGACATGCTGGAAGAGTTTTTTCTTTGGATGGTCAAGAAGTCTATGATGATGATCATGTTGAAGGTAACCCTTAGTTCCATAGTTAGACTTTAAAGTTATGTTTCCTTTTTTCATGATACCTTATAGATGAATGTAAGGAAATGATCCTTGTACCTATAGAGTTGCTTATTAGGATGATACTTTTTAAGGGGTGGTAAATAATTCTTTGTTAGATTTGGATGTTTAGATTTCAAGGACGAAATCCCTTTAAGGGGTGGTATGTTGTAACATACCGAAACCTAGAACATAATCCTATTCCAAGGTTAAGCAGTTAGAGACCTTAGATATTTGGGTTTAGCCAAATGAGGATAAAGGTATGTTTATTATTGGCTTAATTGAAACCCTAACATGTAGACATATAAAGAAGGATGACATAATACTTTCATATTAATCATAAGATCAATAAAGGATACATAGAATAAGTCACACGTGATAATGTTGATTAATATGCATAGGAGAACTATGGGTAAATGTTACATTATCCAAATAATATAGAATTAATAAACTAAATGATATAAAAGATAAATATATTTGATTTAATGCATAAAATGACTTATAACCTTCTGGTTGCAATATGATGAATAATAATAATCAAATAATATGTTGACTAGTATAATAATGGACCACAAATGTCAATTTTGTAAAACTCATAAAAGGAAAACAAATTGGTTAAAAATAACTTGAGATTCATTTTCTTTGGATATGTTTGGCTTGAAGGCCAAGTTTCACAAATTTAAGATAATAATAATCACATCTATTTTATTTAGAAAAGAAAAGATGATTTTTCCTTCCAAATATGAAATAAAATACTTAATAACTCCAAAAGTGGAAAATAATCTTAGATTCATAATCTACACAGTATAATATGCCTTTGGGTGAATTTTCTCTCAATTTGGAGAATATTTGTTTAAAGATGAAATCAAGAGAGAGAAAGTGTGTAGAACCTTCAAAATATTAAATAAATAAATAAAAAATTAACATGTGAAATGAAGGACACATTCATATCCAACATACTTAATTTGACTTATGGGTGAACATTCATCAAATTTGGAGAATGTTATAGTCATTAATGGATGAGGAAAGAGAAAATAGTATTTGGTTTATTTAACAAATAAAAAGTCTTCAAAATGAAAATCGAATTGCATAATCTAAATTTACCTACCTTAATTGGCCTCTGTGCCAAATTTCATTTAATTTGGAGTTTTCTTGCACCCTTTTTGGAAGAGAGAGAAAATGAAAAATTAATGTGAATACATTTTATTTGAATCAAAACAAAAATTCATTTATGTATCATGCGAGCTTTCTTTTTATTTTTATACGTGAGATTTCTTCTCAGTCATTCGATCGTGGATCTGACGGTCTAGGGGCTATCTTCTACCTCGCGCTTATTTTAGAAACCAACAAGTAACTTTTTTTCGGGATTTCTCCCTCCTCACTCTATGATTCTTCAAGATCTTTTCTTAGTTGGATTCCTTATCCAATTTCACACACCTTGATCCCTTGCTCAAGCCCTAGAATTCTATATGTAGGAAATGCCCAAATCCCCCTTCTCCTCCATTTTTCTAAGACGAGCATCCTCTACGCCTCGTCCTCGTGTGAATGCCCTGAAACCACCCTCGGCCTCCTTAGAAATCTCCTCCATCCCCAATTGGATCGTTGCTTCCCTGAAAACCCTAGACCTACTCATACTTGGTCTCTGGTGGCTTCGACTCAATCCTAGCTTTCTCTAGCATCTCCGATCAAATTTCCTATACATTAAGCTTCCCCTAAACACCGCAATTGAGTTCTGCTTCTTATTATTCCTCTATTTGTCAGGGCCTAAATCTAGGATAAAGCTTCTCTTTGATGGTTCTTTCTTTGTCTATTTGGTGGTCCTCTGATTGCGAAAATCGTGCACTTGACTTTACAGTGCTCTGGTATTCATTTTTATAGTCTTTATTTGCTGAGAACTTGATGTTTTAGGTTGTTCATACCTAACCTTGGTTCTGGTCATGGTGACAGTTGTTCTCAGATTTCTATTGTGGAAGTTGCCCAACCTTGAGCTCGTTGACTTTGTGATATTCTGGGGGTGATGTTGGGGGTGTTCCTTGTTGTTTTGCCTCCAATTTCTTTGCCTGAGAACCCACCCTGGAGCTACTTGCAGCCATGGTGCAAGGTGCTCTCTGGGGATGAATCCCCAATGTGATCTCCCATATGTGACCTCCTTTTTCTTTCACCTTTAATTTTCCAAACCAAGGGTATTTTGGTCATTCAACAGTCAATTTCTTTTGTTTTAGCATTGATGCCTTTTTCCAGCTTGTATGTGGGGCCAACTGAGTTGGCATCCTGTGATTGGGCCAACTCGGTGAGCACACCCTCATCTCTCTTTCTTGTAGACAATTTTTGCTGACGTAGATTTTCTTGATTGGCTGATATTCAAAAATTCATATCGAAATATTTATAGCTAAGAAAAATATAATAAAAGACATTTTGGAATTAGAAAAATACGAGCTTTCTAATGATACTTCTTTTTTTTGCCAAAATCTAATGTTGTAAATATGTGATTTTAATGAATTTTCCTAAATATGTAATAACTTGCAAAATTTATAACTCATAATCTATTAATTAGAAAAATATAATAAAATATGTCTTGAACTCAGAAAAAGATAATCTAAAAATGGAGAGGATTTGATAACCTAATTCACTAATATTAAAAAGGCAATTTTAGGGTTTTGAACAATTAATGTAAAAATCTAACCCTAATTATACATATATGCATCATAGGTGCTTTGGAGACCTAGGCTTGGATCTAGGATTGACTTTGGACTGTTTAGATTCTTAAGAGATGTATGTTTACATCCCCTATTATTCTTTTTGAGAAATTAACCTATTTTCATCTTTCTCTTGGTCCTATGGAAAATCAACCTACACAATATTCCTTTCTCTTTTGAGAACATAATTCTTGTGAAATACCTTATTTGTTTCTGATCTTGTGATAAATTTATTGTTATGGACATTCTTTGGGATTGTTCCTATATATTGTTTCATGGTGGAACATTACTTGGTGATACAAGCTCTTTTTGCCCACTTTTGTGGTGGTTGCTCATATTCTCATTTGTGCGGTGACAAATCTTGTTTATTCTGACTATAATATGTACTTGCGTCTCTATTAAGCATGTTATGTGACTCAGTAGCCCTAGAGTAGTGTAATTTAATTGGTTTTGGGTTATGTGCCCTTATTATAATTTGGGATGAACGTTATGCGCCCCATACTTGGGTTTCAAGTTTATGAGGCTTGGCCCACATAATTTATATTGGGGAGTTTGGTTATGTGTCATTCTCTATCAGGTTTCAATTTTTTGAGGCTTGGCCGCTATTGTTATTTATATTGTTCTAGTGCTATGTTTATCTCACATGCATGCAATTTGTTACAATAATGATGGGTTTTGTGCCCAAAAGGTTATGTGTGCTTTTGTGGCACTACTTTTATTATTATTTTTATGGAAAGTATTCTCCTTTTTATTTATCATTTATAATTGTTTTATTTTATGCCTGATTAGGTTGTCCTTATCTTTTCTATGGGAAGCATTCTTTACTTGATGCCCTTTAATTCCATAATTTGCTCAACTCTATTTTAGTATGCACATACTAGCTTTTTGCTGATGTTCTCTTTTCTTTTCCTTTTGTGGGGGTACGCTTCCAACCCTAGGTGTTGGACTAGGAGAAAGCAATCAAGGTGGACCTGGACCACAACAAGTGTAGTTGAAACCTCATGGGAGATTTGCTTGAAGTTGTTAGGTGATCCTCAGCTAGTCCTATGTTTAGTAAGTCTTTCCTTTTATCTCACCCTATGTGGTGACGGATAGTGATGATAACAAACTTTGTAATAGTTAGATACATCTTTAAACTCCACTGCTACTTTGGTGTTATGATACATTCATGTTGAACAAACTGGTTATTATCCCTTTTTGAGGAAAAAATTATGTTGGTGTTTGGTCTGGGATGTTGCCTTTTAATTTAAGTAGGGAGTGGTTCCCCTCTGGTATTCTACTCCTTACATCATGGTATCAGAGCCAGTGATTGTCAATTATCTAACTATGTCAATCTTGTCTCCCTTAGGATGTTTACCTTTTTCATAGGTTGCTTATACCTAGTTCCCTTTCCTTATGCAAGAAAAACCCTCATGGCGGAAGATAACTCAACTGTTGACAACCAATATGGTTACGAGACACCTTAGAACCCTAGATTTTGGATGCCAAGGATGGATCCACCCATTACCACTCCAGTGACTCAGGGTACACCTTCGACTAGAAGTGGGTCGTCAATAGGTCAAGAAACCTCAGCCTCTACTAGTACGGGTGTAGTCATCTCTCCAGAGCAAGAGTTGGCCATTTTTCGACAACTTTTTGCCACAACTATGGCATTGAAGATGAAGAACATGTTTGTGTCTGAAAAGCCTAAGGAGTATTCCATAATGGAATTCATGAAGATACAACCACCCTCATTCAAGGGTAAAGGTTAAATAGAGATGGTTGATAAAGATGATGATTGGGTGCTAGTCATATAACGGACCTTTGATGGTATTACATGTCCTCCATACCAGAAGGTTAGATTTGCTTCATATGTTCTAGATGGACCCGCTTGAGTTTTGTGGAATGGGATAGCAAGGACTCATAATGTCTCTACCATGACCTGGAAGTAGTTTTTGGTGCTTTTTCATGGGAAGTGCATCTGCACTACTTCCCTGAGCTGAGTTCTATAGTTTGAAGCAAGGTTCATTGACAGTTTCTGCTTATGTGCAAAAGTTCTTATTGCTTTAGAGATATGCTTCCTGACTTAGTGAAGAGCATAGAGCTAATTTGTATCTACAAGGACTCAACTATAATGTTGTATGTGCTCTTATCCCACAACTTCCTCTAACCTTTCAGAATATGGTAGATAAAGATTTGGTTGTGGAGTCTTATCCATCGTTTCAACCTAGGGAGTTTGACAAGAAGAGGAAGCCCTCAGGAGATGAGCAGAGAAGAGACAAGTGTGCTCAGTGCAATAGTTACCATCCTCTAGGAAAGTTCTCTCAAGATCAAAATCCAGCAAAATATCAACCTGACTTCTGAATTGTGTGCCATCATTGCAATGAACCTGGACATATTTACCCTAGATGAAATTGAGGACAAATTCATATCCAACAAACATACTTAATTTGACTTATGGATGAAGTTTCATCAAATTTTGAGAATCTTATAGTCATTAATGCAAGAGGAAAGACAAAATAGTATTTAGTTTATTTAACAAATGAAAAGTCTTCAAAATGAAAATTGAATTGCATAATCAGAATCTACATGCCTTAATTGGCCTCCGTGTCAAATTTTATTTAATTAAGAGTTTGTTTGCACATAGAAAACTATAATGATCAAGGGAGTGAGGCACTGTGACGTGCTTGCAAGAAAATTTATTAAGAATAAAGTCTAGTCATATGAGTCGACTAACTCAGATCACGAGTCACCCGAGTCACGCCTAGATCTAGACAAAATTTAAATTGAGAAGGCCAATATTGCAGTCAAATTTCAGTCAAAGTAGATCCAATAGCCTCCACCACCACAAAGCCTCATATTTAGAGGCTTTTGGTTTCTTCTTTCTCCCTATAACAGGATGGGGACTCCAAGGCAAAGGACATCACATTTTTATCACTATTTCTACCTCTTGCTTTGGAATTTGTAATCTTGTCCCTTTACATTATGTTTGAGTAGTTTTGTTCTGGGGCATGGGGAGTATTCTCATAGCCCTCTCTCTAGATTAATTGTATTGGCTCCATCATTTTAATGAAAGGATGCTTCCCAAACCATTTTTGTTTCAATCAAAAGATTTAATATATTCTTGTAGGGGTACCAAGTTCTCGGATCCTAACAAGAAAAAATGCATAGATTCTCGACACATTTTATGATCTTCTATCTTTCTGATCCATACTCATTTTCTAATTAAAAATATTATATTATGGTAGGGATGTTGAGATCTTAGGTCTCAACAACAACAAACACATAATCTTTTGACAGTATCACCTGATTTAGATTATGATCTTTTTATCTAGTTATCTTATTTTTTATGATTTGTGGTGACACTATCACCTAATCCATAGATTAGAATCTCATAATGGGAATCACATATTCTTGATGTGATCGCCTGATAGATTTATGTTGGTTGGTTGGGCGAGGATCCTCTAACATCGTGACCTCAGGTTTGAGAAAAGTATGACCTTTGTGTGAGATGTAACTCCATATGATCCTGATAAAGTCATCAAAATATGGATTTAGATTGGCTAAAGTAGGAATGTAATTTTTGGTGGTGATCCTTTGGATCCCCCCCCCAATATCTTTATCATTTGATTAGTTAAATTTTCTTTTTAGAATTTTACTTTTTGTCCTTAACATAATCAAACTCTCAACAAACAATATTTTTCCTTCTTGTTCTTACAATTGGTTTTGGAACTCAATCACCATTTTTTTGTCTCTTGGGATCGATATCTTACTACACTAAAAGTTGATTTGTTATTTACAGCAAGTCAACAACCTGTTTGGAAGGTTAAACTCTAAGACTTTTTCTAGTAATTTATTGTGTGTGCAATATCACTCATCAAATTTGACACCGTTGTCGGGTACGATAGACGTTGTTTTCCAAACCCGATCTCTTGTATATATAAGATCTTTTTTTCTTTTTTGATTTATAATTTTAGTTTGGTTCTAAATTTTTTAATTTTTTTCGTAATGTTAATCTTGTTTCATAATTTCTTAGCTTGTATATAATTTTTAGAATTGTTCTATAATTTTTTGGTCTTCTTTTGTAATCATTAGTTTTTGTTCCATAATTTCTTTTATTAGATTTTTGTAATTTATTTTTCCTACCGAATCCCATTCTGGTAATCTACGCCTCTTACTACCAATTTTCCATTCTGATAGTATTGCTTTCTAGTTTATTTTGTCATTTTAGTTTCTTTTGGTAATTTCTAATTTTCTCTATATTTTTTAGTCTTATTTTATAATTAGTATCTTTGTTCAATAACTTGTTATTAGATTTTATTTATTTCTTTTTAGATCTTTGTGATTTATTTTCAAAACTTACTACTGAGATTCATTCTCATAGTGTATCTCCTCCATCTACCCTGTTTTCATTCCATTAGTACTGCTTTCTAGTTTGTTTTGTAATTTTTTAGTCTTGTTTATAATTTCTAAGCTTATCTTTGTAATTTTTTATTCTTTTATAATTTCTAGTCAAGTCCCTAACTTATTTTGTAAATTTTGTTTCTTTTCATAATTTTTAGTTTCTTCTACTTTAGATCGTTTTTCTATACTAGTATGATGATATAATACTATTTAGGTAAGCTTAGTTGTGCCTTGTTGTTCACATCAATATACATCCACTTTGTAAGCTTATTTATATTGTATATTGCCAAACTTTTCATTTTTTTAGCATGATCTATGTTATCTTGGCACATATCGACCATTTCCCAGTCGTTTCCTTTGGTATATATTTTAAAGCCATTATGGTTTTTTTTTTGTTGCATTCCCGATCTTATTCTTTAGGATGTCATGCTGGCTTTTGTTTATACCATTATTTGTGCATTTTATTTTATCTATATTGAATAGTTGGGATGTCATGCGTCAATATGTCTTGTAAAACCTTGGGGAAAAAACAGATATCTTAGAGATAAACCTTGGGGACAGATGTAAATGTTCTCTGATAGAAATTTAGTAAGAGGGTAAGTTGATACCGTAAATTGTTTTGTGTCTTCTATTGCATTCATGCCTCTCGTCGATCTTGTAAAATATATCTTATATGTATTTGTACATTTTCAACTCCATCTGTGTGCGTGCTTGCAACGTCGCTGATGGTGTGGTCCCTAGAAAGTAGCAACTAGACATAACATTATTGGAATTCTAAGAACCCAATCACATGAATAATCAATATTACTAGTAATGAATGCGCGGTTGTTAGGAAAAACAACTGTCGCTGACCGTTGATAGATGCATGCATTTGTGCCGTTGTGGCAGCATGATCTGCTTGATAGTAATCATCAACACCGGGATATCCATTATCATCAGGCTTTCCTTTGCTAGACTAGTGAACGCACACGTGCACATGCATGTGCACGTGACATATACAACTTGTTGGAAATGTGCGGAGAGATGACTCGTCCGTGAAATAGGCCCTACGGTAAAAAAATATTTGTATTGGTTGTTTGAAAGGAGATAATGAAGGAACCGTTTCCGTGAGATGGAGAGAGAAATACAGAATTAAAGATAATAAAGTTATTAGGAGAGTGTGAGAATAAATATTCGTAGGACCAAAATTCCTTGAAAAAAGGAGAGAAGAGAGTGAATGAAGGAGAGCGCAACATCAAACTCACTCTTTTTAGTAGTATAGATATGGGGGGAATTGAAACCGCCGCGTGATCCACGTTGAAGCCAATTAAAATATGGGAATTCTGTCTAATGAGCTATGTCTACCGACCACTGCACAAGATGTGGCTAGTTACGCATTGCGTAATGGTTGCTAGAGCCAAAAGGTCTAGCAATGCACCCCACAGTTAGCCAGAAGAAAGCCATTAAATCTTCGCCACGGACCACTGCAGTCCGGTCAAGACCATATATAGCGGTGGCGGACAACACCCATACAATCGCCATATATAGAGAGTTGTGGAGAGAGAGAGAGAGAGAGAGCAATAATTAGGGTTTCTTCTGGAGCCAACGTTCTTTCTTTACTATGCCTTGTATATGTGTGTTTGCAACTCTTTAAAAAGCCGATCTTTGATTGCACTCTCTACAAATCCAGCCCCTCAACGTCTCCATCCTCTTTCCCTTTCCAGTTCCAGTTCAAGTAATGAAGCTGACGACTGGTGAACCCCACAAACAACCAAGGGGGAATGGACGGAAACCAGAGACGAAAAAGATGGAAAGGGACATAAATGGGGTCTTGGTCCTCTCTGACCGATGAGTTGATGACTCCCACGCAAAAGCACGTAAAGGCCTCAATGTCCCATTAGGTGAGCAGCAAACAGTAAAGTAGGTGTTGAAGGAATGGATGGTAATGGTAATAGTAATGGAAAGGAATGAATGACAGCTGCTTAATTCTCCTACCTTCCTTCCGTCCTGCATCAGTAATCATCATAACATTCCGTTCCAGGCCACTACCGGAGCAGCTGCAAATAGGTCGTTGGATCAGAAAACAGGCAACTGCGCGCAGCAGAGGCCAACTCCCACGCACGGGCAAAGGGTGTTAATGGTGGCAGTAGCAGTTGGTTCTGTGTATAGCAGTACAGTTCCAAAGGCATGCGCGGGTATTGAATGCGGCGGCTTCTGGCCAGTTGCACACCTCAAAGATGAGCATCAAAGGTATAGCAGAGAAGGAAGAAGGTGCAGAAAGCCCCAACCGCAAGACTACAAGCAAGTGGATGTATGATGGTCACTACTGGAAAGGGGACTAATCTCCACGGTCGGTCCATCAATAAATTTAACAGAGGTCCAGGCTCAACGGATGTACACGTGCTATATGGTCTACGCACACCGGTAATAAACCCGCAACCCGCAATTTAGAAAGAACCGGTTCGAGAGAAACAACCCGTGTGAGAGAGCCCTAAAATTTCTCTCGTATTCTCCGTCCCCCACCCGACACCTCACGCTGGGCGGCGGGCTCTGAAGGAGGTTGGGCGGCAGCCCGATTGTCCACGGCTCGTGCATCGTCGCCCTCCAAGTATCGAGTCTCCGCCGTACCTGCCTCGGCGCTACTCCTTTCACCGGCCTCACGTTCAAGCTCCGGGGCCCTACTGGTTCGGATCCGCGCGCGCTGGCGCCCACTCTCCGTCGTCTCTGGCGGCGCGGACGACATTCTGATCGCCGGCACGCCTGCCGTCGCGGCTAAAGAGGTCAGTGATTATCAATAGTTACCTATGCCGTTGGATGATTGATATTTAGGCCATATTTGGTAGTGTAACTCAGATTCATTATGACACCGCTGTATTCAGCCACGACTCTACCGTTCCAACTCATGCTGTTCTGTATTATTTTGATGATCTGCCTACCAAACAGGCCTTTAGTAATTATCATACTTACCTATGCCGTTGGATATTTGAGATGATTGATACTTAGTAATTGTCATTAATTACCTATGCTGTTGATGATTGATGCTTGAGATGATACTTAGTAATTATCACTAATTGCCAATGCCGTTGGGATGATCGTTAGGATTCATTAAGTGTTTAGACTTGTTTGGTAGGGCGTAGGGCAAGATCATAATTTTTATTTAGTTAACCAATTGGGGAACGAACGAAAACGTTTATTTTCAACTCACAAAATAATCTGTTTTGTGGCAAATTTCTGGAGTCGGCACAACGCCCTAAACGGGGGTGGTCCACTGCAGTTAGTTGTCTACTATTACAGAAACACCTGAGAGTTTCTATATGGGGATGGCAGTCCCCATATTAGAAAATTGTCAGATAAGTAGTTGATTCAGCAATAAAAACTTATGAACAAATCTGGTCTATTTCCTGCACCAGTAGTAGGGGTACTATCTGTATATGGTTACTCCTTTTCTTAGGAAGATAGAACCTTTTCCTCTGTTGTTCCATTTCTACTCTTTTAATCTATGAAACTTGTATGATCGCTAGTAGCTCCTCCCCTGGCCCCTTATATATACAGCTACTACATGCGAGCCATTCCCACGCACCTCTCATTCCACACTCCACATACCTTACTTGATCCTTACAATTCCATCGTGTCCAAATTCAAAACACCGATCACCATGCAACCCTTCCACATTCCTTAACCCCCACTTTGTGAAGAATCCCACCGTGTCCTGATCGCTAAAATGGGCCAAGTGTCTCATAACACAGTCTGGGCAAGGAAGGCCGTAGCATTATGGGCTTGGATGGAAAGCAGGCAGGAGTTCAAGAATAACGTCATCAACACCCTGGTTAGTGCCTCAGACAAGGAGCTGAAGAATCTAAATGAAGAAGTTGTCGTAATCGTCAATGGGCTCTGGACACTACTGGAAAGGGGACTAATCTCCACGGTCGGTCCATCAATAAATTTAACGGAGGTCCAGGCTCAACGGATGTACACGTGCTATATGGTCTACACACACGGGTAATAAACCCGCAAACCGCAATTTAGAAAGAATCGGTTCGAGAGAAACAACCCGTGTGAGAGAGCCCTAAAATTTCTCTCGTATTCTCCGTCCCCCACCCCACACCTCACGCTGGGCGGCGGGCGCCGAAATTTCAGGCATCGCCGACAAGTTCTTTTCCTACGCCGCCCGACCATTGTTGGTATATTCCACTTCTGGTGCCCAAATAAGGGTCTCAGTGATGAAGCGGGCTGGCGGATTCTATGTGGCCGCTACGGCCTCCCTCCTCCCCTGAAGTGTGCGTCAGTCCCGTCTGTGGGGATCTGGAAGCGGCCTACCATGACGATGACCCTAGAGCGGCTTACCAACGACGGCGTGATCATGAGCTGGGTCTTGGTTTGTAAGCTTGACGCTGGTGACGCGGAAAACGTCGACACTTGAGTAGCAGACTGGGGAGCTCAAGATGAAACTGACGTTCCAGGAGAGTAAGGCGGAGCTATTGGAGGGGATCCGGAAAAACAAGCAAGAGAAGCAGGACAAACGCGAGGAAAGGGAGATGTGTAAGAAGAATATGCTATACAGCCGGACGAAGCTGCAGGTTATTACTAACCCCAAGACACTCAACAAAATTCCCCAAATCCAAGCAGAAGAAGCTCCTCAAGGTCTCGCAAATGAAGTGGTTAGCAAAAAAAGAAAGAAGGTAAGACCTAGACTAGAGAGAGTCATGTCTCTCAATTTATCTAGTGATTTCTTTTAAAAAAGAAAAACAAAGCATCCTCTGTATTGGCAAACTCAAGTTGTACACTCCCTGGATGTAGAAATCAGGCACATTCAAGCAATTATTGAGGGACAAAGCAGCTGCAGGAGGAGACTCTATTGTCGCCATTGGGGACAGCAAAAGACAACAATCATGAAGCTGGCCAAACAACTTGCCATTCTGTTGGTGTGATATCAAGAGCAACCCCTTCTTTAATGACAAGGTGCATGGATAATCTCTATTTCTATAATTATTTGGGATGTTCAATAGGCATATGTTGTCACGTTTTGTATCTGAACGTGAAAGTTGTTTATCTTTATCTATGCTTCACACAATACTGAACTATAAAATGAATTGAACAAGTAACTCGTATGTTTTTAAGAATAACATAGATCCACATAAGGTTCTTCTTATCCTTGATAAATTAGTTTTTTACGCAGTCGAAATGAGTACATTCTAGTACTGGATAATTATTAATTCTCATTGCCAAGGTTGAAAAATGCGTGAGGCATAATGAGGCGTTTTTGTCTCAGTGAGGCGAGGCGTAAGCCTCAAAATATGTATGAGGCGGTAACAAAAATAAATTTATACATGTAATTACATATGTGTGTGTGTTATGTATATGCATGTGTATAACAGAACTAGGTATATACAAACATAATCAAATGAAATAGAAATTAATTGTGAAACTTAATTGTTATAATATAGACTAAGGACCCACCGCAATACCAAAATAAATATGTAAAAAAACTAGATATCAATTCTTTATACTATTAGAATATAAGATGTCAATGGCAGAAAAACTAAAGGAGATAGAATTTCGAATTAGTAGGAACAAGAACCAAAGTTAGTTAACAATGATATGAAATTCAACAAGATACTGAAAAAGAAGGAAGCAAACAATGATAAATTTGACAAAGAAGATTGAAAATTGTAACTTAGAGATTGATGATTAAATGTTCATTAATAAGAAATAACAATTCACTATAAGATCTAAAATAATTTTTTAAAGAAAGTGTTTGTAATAATCTTAAAAATACACAATTTGATGGTTAACATAAAACTTTATCATCTAGAATTGAGGCGTACACCTCAACTAAGCCTCAGAGCCTCAGTGCTTTGAGGCGGACCGTGCTCTCAATGAGTGAGATGACCGTGCTCTTCCTTGATCAATTGTCGCCGACCACGACGATGATTTTATTTCCGGTGGAGATGTCCAAGACCCCAAATTGTGCCTAGAGAAGATATGCACATCAGATAGAATGAGTAGGAGAAAAAAAGGGTTGCCTTTGGACGGGATGTGCTAATATCAACAAACTTACAATCAGACATTGCTGACATTGAACATGTTAGTAAATGGCTCCCCTTTACTAGATATCTCCTTATACACAACAAGATTATTAAATCCCACCAACAATGACGATGAGTGTGGCAACTGCAGAACAGACCCCTTTCCAATCCCGCCCTTCCTTCCATACTTAAACATCTTCTAATGCATCGCTACAATGTAGGTCCACACGACCTTGTCTAACATCTAGCATTTTTCCGACTCCATTGGATCTCCTCAATCACACCACCACCAACATTAGAGGAAGTCTTTTGTTTGGTACTGAGACATACTTACTCATATTGCATTCTGTCAGATCTCACCGCTCAACCTCTGACTCCACAAACCTATCACCTCCATCATTTTTCTATCTGTCAAATAGCCTAAATGTTGGGCTACACAATAGACAGTCCGTCCTTGACGTCATCTTCTGTTCTCGAGTGAGAAGAACCAGTACCCCTTGTGTCAACTTGCATCTCCTCCCTTGTGTCTGCTTCCTGCACCATGGGTGACCTATCTGACCTTGGGTGCAATTGCTACATTGTTATTTGTATGTCATATAATAGTCCACAACGCTTACACACACATTGAAGTATATAATGCATATAAGTTATATAAAATTTTCCCAACTTTTAGAAAGGTGGCAGCTTAAGCAGTTGCTTGGTGCTAAAGTGCTTGCAAGGTCCCATTCACTGGCTTTTTGCTTTCTAAAAGATTGATATGAATCTTTCCATTAGTGTTGTAATTTGAATTTTAGCCTATAATAGTCGGTCATGTTATGTCTATTATAGTATATATTTACTTTTCCTCTATGATTTCAATATGAATTTTTCTTCATAGTGATGTCTCACGAAGAGTTCACTTTAGTATGAGCTGGTTATTAAATCTTTCAGCCAGTTCTTAGGGTAGCTCATGCTCCAATTAATGTACATATAAAAATGTTTAGCACTATAATTCTTTCCTCATTATGTCTTTGAAACTTTGGCAAACAAAAATACTATGTTAGAAACACCAATGCCTTCCAAACATGCCTCTAGAAGTGAACTAAGCTCCCATCTTTTTGTTTATACAAATACTACTACCAGTGAGATATAAATCCTACTAATTCTACAAGATTAAGATCTTATATCATCAATGCAGCTTGAAAAACCATTACAATGCCGATTTAAAAAAATTGAATCCATCTCATTTTACATGACAGAAGTTTGAAAATGTTCAATTTCGATGACATTTCGGTGGCCACAGAATATAAATTTAGACAAATTTCCATGAAAATTTTGATAGATGCATTCTCGGTGTTTCGATGACCAAGTGGTTAATTTATTTAATGAAATTTACCAGAACGATCTACTAATGTAGATCTACTCAAATATGATAATATTTCATATTGGATATGTGGAGGGGTGGGGCTTCTCATGTTGAGTGAACGAAGTTGAACTATTTCAATGGGGATTTTGAGGTCAAATTAAATGGCGAAATGAATGAATAGGTCATTATAGTTTGCAAGCACAATATATAGACATAAAGACTCAGATCTATTGAGACATAAAACGACCTAAAATGGTAGGACTTCTAGGTAGGATGCGTGGACGTAGTACATAAACAATTTTGCAGTTGTATCTGAGTGAGTATCGAAGGAATTAGCAATTCTTGATATGTTTTCTTATTAGTAAATTTCATGCTAAAGAGACATTCAAACCTTGTAAATGTTCAGATCTAAGAATTGTATACATAGTCGATTTATACACACAAATAATAGAAGAGAGAAGACCAGTGACGACCCTTCTATAGAGAGAGTTATACATATTCACTAGGGTATTACTAGATCTATTATTGGTATAATTTAATTTGCTGTCCTAAGTCATAGTATCTTCTCCATTCATAATGCACCTGCTGCATTTAGTAGTAATGGTCTCACTTTGTCTTACTATTGTTCCCGACATCATATAACCATTTTAAACATGATCTATATTATTGATATCTTTGTTAATGAAGCGTAAAACTTGATGATATATTCGACTATATCCAATCTCTAGTTGGAAATGCACAATTGTATCTACACTACAGGAAAAGTAGTCATCTCTAGTTGGAAATGCACAAATGATCAGGAGCAGACAAACATATGATCTTCCTGAAAGAATAGATAAAATCAGGCCAAAACAGACAGATTATATATGCCAAAACATTTCACAAAGAATATGCACAAGCTATACATATTATCTTTCATAAGATCAACCCATCACCCACCTATTCCAACCCACCCATCTCCCAATCCGCACAACGTGGCAGCAAGCTTACAACAGTAGTTGTACCCTATCACCCTAGGAAGCACAGGCACTTCCCGGAGGCTGCCGTGTCCGTGTCCGTGTCCGATACGTGTCCAACCCGGACACGCCTTGGACACACGTGGACACGCGATAGACACTCCTCCAACGTGTACAATTTTATTTTTTTTATTTGTAAGCTGGACACAGCGTGGACACATTTAGGACGCTTAGTGGACACGGCCAACCCAACCCACATAAGATCTAACTAAAAAGAAAAGAGAAAATAAGACTCAACCCCGTAGATTCCTCAACCAAACCCCAACTCCTCACCGAAACCTTCATCCCTTTCCTCGAGAGGTGACCAACAAGACTCATCTTTTAATTGTTGTTTTTCCCGTAAAGAATGTATGAAACCACTTCTATTAGCAGTTGCTGCAAGTAGCAGCTAGGTCCTGAAGTTGCTGCAAGCAGCCACCATAAAGAGATGGAGCTACTACTAGCAGCCTTTGCATCAACAACCTCTAGGAGCTAAAGCCACCATAAGCAACAGCCTTTTGTGAGCCATTAGCGGCAGGAGTTTCCAACACCTAGAGCAGCCACTGAAAGAAACTTCCTTCCCTTTCTAGGAATTCCTTCCCTCTTCTTCCTCTTGATTTTAATATATCATTTTGTATGCTAAATTTTATAGCATCAGCATAGTGGGTTTGAATACAAATGTGAATATAAAGTGGATATCATGATGATTGTTGTTTCCGCTTGTTGTTAAGAATTATGGAGCTTGTTGTGTTTACAAATAAATTATATACATATGCATGTCTTTAACTGTATATATTTATGTAAATATATGTATGTATATATTTATATATATTGCCGTGTCCGTGTCCTATATTTCTAAAAATTGCCGTGTCCCGTGTCCATGTCTGTGTCCGAGTCCGTGTCCGTGCTTCTTAGCTGTCACCTATATCTACTCTATCCATCCTCTTCTTGCTCCTCAACCAACAGCCCCTAAAGGTGGGGCCTATCCTACATCATTGTGCTAGTTGGAAGAAGGGCTATAGGAGGAGGAAGAATGCATGCATGACTTCCAAGAGATGGAGTAAGGGTTACTAGTGGTAGGTCTCTACTTACTTTATACAAAATTCATAACATAAATACTATTTCTGTCTTTTACAATATTAGACTTATTCGTACTTATATCAATAAACCAATGCAGCTCCCTAAAGATATTGGACCAATAGATGGGTTAGTTAGAAGAAGGGTCATAGGAGGAGGAAGAATGCATGCATGACTTCAAGAGATAGAATAAGGGTTACTGGTGGTAGGTATCTACTCACCTTGTTCACATCCATAACTTAAGTACTAATTTTGTTATTTTACCATATTAGACTTATTAGTACTTATTTCAATAAACCTATGTAGCTTGCTATAGGTATTGGCCCACTAGAAAAGGTTGTGTTAGTTGGAAGAAGGGCCATAGGAGGAGGAAGAATGCATGCATGACTTCTAAGAGATGGAGTAAGGGTTACCGGTTGTAGGTATCTACCTACTTTATCCATATTCATAACTTGATTACTATTTATGTCTTTTACTATATTAGACTTATTAGTACTTATGTCAATTGGCGCAACTTCCTAAAGATATTGGCCCAAGAGAATGTGATGGGTTAGTTAGAAGAAGGGTTATAGGAGGAAGAATGCATGCATGACTTCAAGAGATGGAATAAGGGTTACTGGTGGTAGGTATCTACTCACCTTGTTCACATCCATAACTTCATTAGTAATTTTGCTTTTTCACCATATCAGACTTATTAGTACTTATGTTAATAAAACTATGTAGCTTTCTATAGATATTTTCCCAATAGAAAAGGTTGTGTTAGTTGGAAGAAGGGCTATAGGAGGTGGTAGAATACATGCATGGCGTCCAAGAGATGGAGTAAGGGTTACTGGTGGTAGGTATCTACTTACTTTGACCAAAGTCATAACTTAATTACTATTTCTGTCTTTTACTAAGACTTATTAGTACTTGTATCAATACACAAATGCAACTCCCTAAAGATATTGGCCCAATAGAATGTGATGGGTTAGTTAGAAGAAGGGGTATTGGAGGGAGAAGAATGCATGCATGACTTCAAGAGATGGAATAAGGGTTACTGGTGTTAAGTATCTACTCACCTTGTTCACATACATAACTTAATTACTATTTTTTTCCCACCATATCAGACTTATTAATACTTATGTCAATAAACCTATGTAGCTTTCTATAGATATTGGCCCAATAGAAGAGGTTATGTTAGTTGGAAGAAGGGATATAGGAGGAAAAAGAATGCATGCATGACTTTCAAGACATGGAATAAGGGTTACTGGTGGTAGGTATCTACTTTATCCAAATTCATAACTTAATTACTATTCCTGTCTTTTACTATATTAGACTTATTAGTATTTATATCAATACACCAATGTAGCTCCCTAAAGATGTTGGCCCAATAGAATGTGACGGGTTAGTTAGAAGAAGGGTTATAGGAGGGAAAATGGCATGACTTCAAGAGATGGAATAAGGGCTCGTGGTGGTAGGTATCTACTCACCTTACTCGCATCCATAACTTGAGTAGTAATTTTGTTTTTTTTTACCATATCAGACTTATTAGCACTTATGTCAATAAACCTATGTAGCTTTCTATATATATTGCCCCAATAGGATGGGACGGGTTAGTTGTAAGAAGGGTTATAGGAGGAGAAAGAATGCATGGTTGACCATATCAGACTTATTAGACTTATTAGTATTTATATCAATACACCAATGTAGCTCCCTAAAGATGTTGGCCCAATAGAATGTGACGGGTTAGTTAGAAGAAGGGTTATAGGAGGGAAAATGGCATGATTTCAAGAGATGGAATAAGGGCTCGTGGTGGTAGGTATCTACTCACCTTACTCACATCCATAACTTGAGTAGTAATTTTGTTTTTTTTACCATATCAGACTTATTAGCACTTATGTCAATAAACCTATGTAGCTTTCTATATATATTGGCCCAAAAGGATGGGACGGGTTAGTTGGAAGAAGGGTTATAGGAGTAGAAAGAATGCATGGTTGACTTCAAGAGATGGAATAAGGGTTACTGGTGGTAAGTTATAGATGTATAAGGTTTATATGTGCCATTATAAACACAGAAATATAACTTGCTTCCATGTTTGCCACACTTTTTCTCATAACTGCAGTTGAATGCCTATGACTTATAGGAGTGACATAATGCTCAATTAGTCACATATCACATTGGTTTGCTCTTATTATGTAACACCTTGTATTCCATGACATGCTTGGGACCATTTTGTCTATGACTCAAAAATTCATTATTGTTATATAAGTGACCCCCCACTGGAACGAGGGTAGTGAGACTAAAGTTAGGATCATATACATTTCTTGATGTTTAAGGAGCAACATATTTTGTGATATTTTTTTGCTGCATTTACTCGAAAGTCACATTGGTGAAAGTAGGGACATTGCGTCTCAGCTTGACCAATCAATTTTTCGATTACGGAATATATTCCCTTTAAACATTTGTCCCGTGATGAGCCAAAATTGGTGGCTAGATTGATATCAACATTTGAATGTCCGCAACAACCGATTTTCATTTATAGTTTTATAGTGACTGAGGTGTTAAAGCAAGAATTTTTCATAGCAGTTTCACAGAAGAATGACGATCTTTGGTCCTATAGAAATCCAATAATCCACACTAGCTTTGGTCTAGGTCCTAGGTATTCACTTCAGAAAGATGCTTTAGTTGAGAATGATGCTACTTTCAGAAAGATCCTTTAGTGTTTATAACGTTTCTTTATCTAGGATTTCTTCATTTGGATGGATGATTGTAAACTATGCACTTGAAATGGATCCAGCTGGGGTAGTGGCTTAATATTTTATGAGTTAGAAACATGAACTTTCTTTCCCATCATGTTTATATTTTAGTACAGAATCACTTGCTCCTCATTGCTACGTAGTTGTGTTGCTCCTAATACTTGTCCATTCATAATTGACAAGGTTTAGAAATGTGTATACTTTCTTTCCTAATCATCACACTTTGAACTAGCTTGCTGCTATGATATGTTTTGCAAAATCAGACTTTGGCCAAAATTCATATTTTCGAATTATAATGTTGCTTAAACCTTTCATAACTGTTTCTGTACATATTACGATTACAGCTATACGAGCTTGCACTATTAGACCCAAGGCATGAGGATGAATGGAATGAAGCATGAGCTCCTTAACTCATGACACGTGCTTATGCAATCTCAAATCAGAGTTGTTGCCCAAGGAAAAGAAAGGCAAGCCCATGTAGGCCCAAAAGAAGCCGAGACCAACCTGGTCATTGACGAACATTACTAGAATTATGAGTACTTTGTATAGAATGTGTTTCTGGGATGTTATAATACTATTTTATGGATGCATCTGTATTGGCATCTTTATATGTTTGATGTAGTCGACACTTTTGCTTGAAATGAATAATTTTGGCAAAAATTTTGCACTGCAACAATATGAATTTTGTTTGGTTGCTAAACTTGATCAGTGATGAAAGAAACTGTCCATATGATGGTATACAATATCTATTTTGGAATATAATAGCGACCATGTTTTAAAATAAAATGAGCAATTGGCACTACAACTGAGCTTTAATAATGTATTATTCATTGGTAGGGATACAGATCGGATTGGATGGCAGTGACCGTGAAGTCAGACTCATGTATTGTTAATTGCCAGGGAGCTCAGATTTAACGGTTACGTCTCACAAGTGAGACAAGACCGTTGAATGCGGCAGCATATTTAATGGAGCCCCAGAGCACGACTCAGGCTCAACGGTTGCCACGTAATACACAGCTACCCCCGTTTATTCTGCTTCAGAATCTAAGGTTGAAACCGTTGAGGATGACCCTGTTTCTACTAGTGGGTGACACCGAATTGAATAGGGAATTGAATGGAGAAGAATTAGGTGAAAGTACTGGGATTCAACCTGATATATATGGGAGCAAGCGGCAAACGTTTGCACTGCTTCATCTGGGAAATGCAAGAAACAGTATAGCGACTAGTAGTCATGGCGTGTAGATATCATATGTGTGAAACAGTTAATCGGACCAACCCTTCCTGGTATTCGGCGGTGCTCCACTGAGTGAAGCTAAGTCGAAAAGGAGGTGGAAGATGATGAAATGGAAGAACTCAGCGGGTGGCAGATGATGCAGTACTAAAGAAGCAGTTAATTACAGTAATTGCGTAATTAAACGCTAGTACTCGATGCTTCTAGGAAGGCAGCAAACAGTCAAATGACATTATAATATATATATTAAGAATGAAGTTAAAGACAATATATATATATATATATATGACAAGAAGAAAAGAAGGGATAAGAAAAGAAAGAAACAACTAAAAAAAGTATACATGTCATGATCGTCCGAGCTAGCTAGCTGTAAACACAAATGCTAAAAATATATATAGGAAAAATCCAAACCCCGAACTGAGTTAATTTCCAGAAAAGATGGAATAAGGGGATACATCTCCACTCCAGATGGATCCGCAAGTTACTTAGATATGAGATGATCTGGTGGGTCGAGGTCAGCAATCCGGAGCATGCGGTATAGCTAAAGCTAGATAAAGCGAAGAAGAGAAAAATTAACCAAGGTCGAATATGAAGGTGGGTATAGTAAGTGACCAAAAAAGACGTACATACATAACAGTGGAAGGTGATGATGATGCTATGTACATACGTATATCGCGCAATTGGCTGATGGAGTATCGTCGATCAGTTTGCGGGCATTAAGCTTAGAGTTTTGAATTAGCTTTGCTATGCTTGTTGCTATTCCTCTTTCTTCCTGACGTCGGACGGGACCAAGTCCTCTAGCAGGCCGTGGTCCCTGATGACGGAGGCGGCGTTAGTAGCTGCGGAAAGCTGAGGCTGGGTCTGGCGGTACTGGCTGTACCTCCTGTCGGCCTGCATAGCTGAAGCTATCTGGTGCTGGCGGAGGTAGTCATGATTTCCAACGGCACCGCCGGAGAAACCGTAAGATGATGCATCCATGAGCTGTGTCGATGACGGTAGCCTGAGTCTGTCTATGCTGGGCCGCAGCGTAGAGAAGGAGGCTCCTTCGGGTAGCATCAGTTGGTTCCGGTAGTGTTGTTGACTGAAGTGCAGATTTGGGAATAAGCCTGACGATGGGGAAGTGGACGGCATCATCGTCCTCATCATCATGGAGTCGGTCACTATCGATGGTGAGGTAGTAGCAGCACCAGTGTCGTCGACGTTCATGTTGGCAGCCACCATCTGTTGTTGTAGTAGTGCTCCAGCAGGAGAGAGAGGATGAGCTCCCGCCATGCCTCCGCCACCGGGCATCTGTGATCGTGTGACTGACGGGCTCGGATGCGTGTGCTGGCCTTCGTAGGTTGTGACCACCACCGTTGGGTCATCAGACGACCGCTCCACCCGCTTCTTGACGCCGCACATGGCGCTGGTGCAGCGGTAGTAGCTCCTGCAATAGGAAGACGATTATCGGATGGATTATTACGTGGTGAGTCAATCGGTGAGTGAGTGTCAGCGGCTGGGTGAGTACGGGTGTGGATGGTGCCGTAGTCAACTTTGCCCGCCGATCGACGACAACATTACTTAAATCGAATACGGCGTGGGTTGGAGAAAGAGGCGTGAGGGATTGATGTGAACACTACATGTTCACACACACATTACTGAGAGAAGTACCTTGGGTGCGGGCTGTTCTTGACCGCCTTCTGGCCGTACTTCCTCCACCTGTACCCGTCGTCGAGGTGGTCCACCTCGCTCCTCGTCATGAAGGCGAACCGCGGCTCCCTGGCACGCTTCTTCTTCGGCCCTTTCTTAGCCGGCTTGCTGTTGCCGGCGGAGGTAGGAGCAGCTGCAGCTGCGGAGCCGGCCTTGGATCTGTAGTGATTAGATTTTGATTTGAGAGACGTAGAAAGAGTTGAAAACCAGCAATAATTTAATGGAAAGGAGAGTTTAGAGAGCAATAATAGAAGAAGACGCGTGAAAAGGGTCGGCAGTCTTCACAGACTAGTTTTGGGAAGTGAATGAATAAAATGGGATATGCATTCCTCTACTATAGATAGATATTGTGTGTGTGTGTGTGTGTGTGTGTGTGTGTGAGAGAGAGAGCGCGTTCGTAGTAAAGTAGTGGTACACTTACGGCTTTTGCTTCTTGCTTGCGTTTCCGGCAGCTGCAGCGTCACCGTCGTCGTTGGCGTTAGAAGCCCCATCTCCATCCTCCTCGTCATCTTCATCATCATCGGCCTCCGTCAGTACAGATTTTCCGGCAGCAGCAACCATAGATGTGTCCTCAGAAGACGACATGGATGGCGGCGACGTCGGGGAGAAAGGGGCGGTAGTGCCGGCCGTCAATCCCGAACCAGTGTCCACAGGAGCAGCATAAGCTGTGGGCGAATCAACCGCTGCCTGTAGTTGCGCCCCAGCTGGGTGATGCAACGCGCCAAGAGCCGTGCTGTATGTGGTGTCGACAGTGGTGGGGAACAGGGCAGTGGAGGTGGCCATAGAGGTAGGGTAGTCGCTGTAGCTGAGGAGGTCGAGGAACCCGAGCGAGGACGCCCCAGCGGTGTCGAAGAGGGTCGACGCGGCGCCGGTGGTGCCACTCGAGGCGGAGAAGAAGGACATCGGGTCTATGAGCATATCGAGGTCTGAGACCGGTGGAGGCTCCTCACGCTTGGCCATCAACATGGCTGCTGCTGGATCGTCGGTGGGTGTGTAGAGGACGACGGATCTCAAGTACAGGCCAGCTGAAACACTAGTAGCAGCTGGCCGCGGCGTATCAGCAGTGGGATTGAGGAATCCGTCAGCTCGTGGATGCTCAGCTGGACTGTCTGTGGCTCAGTTGGATCGTGCAGGAACGAATTAGGGTTTGGGTTTAGGGTTCGTCGAGGAGAAAGGGCGGGCGGAGCGAGAGAGAGAGAAGAGGGGATGGAGCGAGCCGAGGGGTTGTTATGAAAGAGTAGTGGAACACTGGTACTGCTCGGTGGTGGTGTGAAGATATTAACCAGCTCGGCCCAGCTAGCCGGTCCCGGGATTTGCCGGTTCTCCAGAAAGATGTACGGAAACCCAACGCGCTCTGGTGGCTCGTGGTCGGCGGACGGGCTGCCGGTTTTCAGACCAGAGAAGGAGTGGTGTGGGCAATCGTGACGCGGAAGGAAGGAAGGAAGGAATGGAATGGGGGATCGATCGGGATTTGTGTGTGAACGCGGCTCCGCGTCACGTGGTGGAGTTAAGATACGGCGCCACAAAGCACTACGTGGGCGAGAGGTTGGGTTAGGAGGAAGCCGGAAACTAGCCAATGCAAAATCTTTATTATATTGTTTACAATTAGCACTTTGAAGGACCAATGCACCCCTGACGTGGTCAGTATATTTACGCAAGCTACCTAGCTAGTGAAGATGACCAACGTGCCCTCCAGTCCGGCGGCCCATCGATCTTCCAGAACAAGCCACGCACATCGTGACGCAGGCAGGCAGCGTTCTTCGCACAACCCCCTCCACATCGCTGTGTGAATATAGTTAATGACCCAGCATGGTTGCCGCGTGTTACGCGCATCTCTCTCTCTCTCTCTCTCTCTCTCTCTGCATACGGAAAGAATCACAAAAAAGTACCTGGATGCCAGATATTTAAGGATAACTAAAATACATTACATCTACTGTTTCATTATGGGATCAGGTGAGCGGCTGATACATTAACTATACTGTATATATATATTAAAAGAGAACAGAATAAAATAGGAAAACTAGTAGAGTAAGAGAATAGGAAGACGTTGTGCGAAACGATTACATCAATTCCGATACTGTCTATCTGCAACAACTACTTTACGTTTCCAAACTAGCGTCCTCGTGGAGGAACATTCAGCGGAAAAGGAAGTCTTTATTAAGGTATATACATTGTCATACCCCAAACAAAAAATAAACAAGCTAACAACTGCAAACCAACCCCACCTCAGCCAGCTTATAAACGATCCCCAACAACGCCAATTTTTGGATCGACCATCGCAATCAAATACGCCACCTAAGTACTCCTGGAACGTATTCTTTGATCATCGCATCACATCACAACATAATATTATTATATATGTCAATAATGCTACATGAAACCGTTTTGGAACTTAAAATGAAACTCAAGTCATTCATCACGTTAAAACAAATCTATAATAAATAAAATTTGTTATTTTATTTAGATGCCATTTGTTTTTTGGAGAATCATCTAGGTTCCACTTTGGGTTCCAAAATATGCTTACATAGCAAATCCCAATATTATATCGTGTGAAAGTACATATAACGCGTACATATAATCAAATCACAACTCCGTTAATTATGAGGAACAACAAACAAAAACCATATGCGTTATTCAACAAAATAAAATGAGATTTTAGGTGCCATGGAGGGATAAGTTTGGGCTTAGGAGAAATATTGTTGGGTGGAAAGATGTTACTTATATTTACAGTAATACTAGATTCTTGAGTCGACATTATGTTATATATAAAATAACAAAAAAATTTGTGTACCCGATACATCAAAGTGAGTCCGGAGTTAATTCAATTTTACAAACTTATAAGACAAGTATGTTTTATTCTATATATGTTGCAAGGAGTATGCCCCTTTATATAGGGGAAGAGACTCTCTTTACAATATGATACAAGAAGGGATGAACAAGTCAAACAGACATGAGAGAAATAATAAGTACAATGAATGTTTGATAGAAATTAATAATTGATTATTATAACAAATATTAATATCAATATAAATATAATAATAAGTACAATGAATGTTTGATAGAAACTAATTCTTGATTAATATAATAACTATTTTTTATCAATATAAATATAATAAATGATAATATTAATTCACAATCAATCAATACATTAACTAATAATTGATTAATATTGAGATTCTATTGAAAACACAAAAACTAACACGCCCCTGCAAACTCAAGATGGATCAAACACCTTCAATTTAGAAATGACAATGTTATGTTTAGCCGACAAAAGTGACTTTGTAAAGACATTAGCAGTTTGATGTGTTGAAGATATATGAGGTAAAGAGATGATACCAGCCTACAACTCTTCTCGTACAAAGTGACAACCCACTTCAATGTGCTTCTTTCTTTCATGAAACACCGAATTTGTCAATGTAAATTGTGACGATCGTTATCAATCCGACAACATTACCGCACAAAACTACACGAAAATAATCATTAACAATGGATCATCGAAAATCACTAAAAATTAAAACATTTTTACCAAGAGATCCACTCCAAGAAACTCGTTACAGAAAGAACCAAACCATATATACACATCGTGGTTCACTTTAGACATAAATCATTCCATCACCTCGTAAGTATATGAGATATTAGTTGCTTTACCAAAATATATACAAAAGTAACATTATACATCGAGGTGTACTAGTCAAAATCTCATATCGTTCATAAACTGTTTACACACCACTATTGAACTATTGCCTCTAAGAGCCTTGTTGACTCTGTCTTGGTGGTTGGGTTACCTCAGTATCTCTTACTGGACAATCCCTCATCAGATGTCATGTCTTTCCACACTTGTGGCTGGTTCTGGTCTCTTATTGTGGCCTAGATGGCCCTACCACTGACATTGATGTCGCACTATGGGCTCTAATAGACGGAAAGTTACGGCCTCTACCCTTACTTGTCGTCCACTATGTTTGGGAACTGAACCTTTGTGGTGCTGACGCTGCAAGAAATCTTGGTTTCTTGTAGCTTCCGGACATCTATCCTTAGAATTGGGCAGGTCCTTTCCTAAAACTGGCCTCATGTTTTTCGGTTACTTACCTTTCTATCCTCTTAACTGATTCCACAAGTGTAGCAAATCTCTCCCTATTCTCCAGAGCAACTACAGATGTGGTTAACTCAACGTTCAAACCCTTCTCAAAATGTTGAATCCTCTCTTGGTCTATAGTAGCCATGTGCAGACAAAACCGCAGAAGCTCCATGAACTTAGCTCCATACTCATTAATCTTCATTGGCCCTTGCCTAATCTGCTCAAATTGTGAGATTTTCTCATCTAGGTACGTCTATGGAAAGTACATATTGGTGAACTCATGTCAGAATTCCTCCCATCCGACCTCAACATCAGGCCTTTTCTCCTCTTCAATGGCCCACCAATGACCAGCACTTCCCTTTATTAGGTACGCAGCATGCCTGACTTTCTCAGTTTCTGGGATGCTAAGGATCTTAAAAACTTTTTCTAACTCAGTGAGCCACCTATCTACATCTGTTGGGTTAGATGTTCTAATATATTCTATAGCTCCCACGTGGCGTAGCTGTTCAAAAGTCTTACCAAAATATAAAGATCCTACATTGGGGACTGATGCCCTAGGTGGTGGTATCTTGTCTGCCATATGTATTACTATCGTCATGAACTACCCAAAAAGAGCATGAAAAGTAGGGTTCTCCAGCATAGTCTGATCCAGTTGTGGATTCTCAGGCACTTGTTCTTCTCTCGTCTGTTTCCTTACACCTCCTCCTAGTTCAGCAACATTGCTTTTAGCAACATGTTCTTCATGTTCTCCAAACATCTTTAAGCTTTACTTCTTCTTCTATATATGTAGAAGTCACTATAAGATAAATTGTAAGATACTAGAACAGACTCAACAACCTTAATCATATGTCCCTATACACTCAACAAACCAAAGACTTTGATACTAAAAATTGTGGCGACCGTTATCAATCCAACAACATTATCGCACAAAACTACATGGAAATAATCAATAACATGGGATTACTGAAAATCACCAAAAATTAAAATCTTTTTACCAAGAGATCCACTACCATGAAACCCACTACCGGGAAACTCTTTATAGAAAGAACCAAACCATATATACACATCATGGTTCACTTTAGACACACGTCATTCCATCACCTTGTAAGGATATGAGATATTAGTTGCTTTACCAAAACATATACAAAAGCAACATCATATATCGAGGCGTACTAGCCAAAATCTCATAAAACTATTTACGCACTATCTCTCAAAAACCTAAGAGTACATGGACAACACATAGGACTCTATATCTACAAGGCACATAATAACACCCTCAACTTGAGTTGTTACTATTGTCCTTGTTGTTGATGCCCGCTCTCTGCTGCACAGTCTCTACCTCCTCATGCACGTCCACCTAAAAAGTGTGGAAACCCACGGGGTGAGATATATATCTCAACGGGAGATATAACCCTCCTCCAACAATATTATTATCATAGATAAATCTTATGAAAGGGAACCGAAGAAACCTTTATTGAATTAAATAGTTATAACTACTTGCTATAGAGCAATCTTCATCATTTAAATAGTTCAAATAACTATGACTAATCAATATATTGTCTAATCATTTTTAAAAGGAATATGAAAAATATGTATAACATTTATCAACTAAGACATATAAAAGTAATTGCACCCGCATTGAATGTTTCCATATTTGATCCTTAAGCAAATACGCTACACGACTGATTACATCTTTTAACAATCAATATTATGCCCTAAGGGGATGAGGTATACCGCTCATGCTCCAACTGACCACTACTAAATCATCATAGCTCATACCTGGCTATGCTCATCATTTCAACATACCTACATGGTTAGGATTTCATAGCAAATGCAATATCAAGTAAATATCATGACTATGCCATAAAGAGAATCATTCAAATTGCAACCCTCTCATAATTAGGGTTAGGGTTACCCCTTGTAGCCGATTTAGGGTTTTCAAGTTCATATTTATCAACAAACCTTAATTTACATCATAAGAACTATATTATTGCCATAAGTGTTCAAGCATACTTGTCTTTCGTCTGGTCCGGTCCCAAAACGGTCCGACCGTGGACCGGACCGTAGACCAAATTTTATGTAAAATATATGTATATTTGTCGGTATATTATGTAACAAGTACAAATAAAGTACACATATAAGTACTAGTAGCATAAATATTTTCTATTAATGTTATATAATTATTATAAGTAACTAATATTATCTACTTTTTACAATTAGATAAGTTGTGAAAAAAGTAAAAAGGTTGATTACGGTCCAAATGGTCTAGTCTAATCCTACCTAAAAAGGTCCGGTCTACGGTCCATAAATTCTTACTAAATTGGTCATCGGTCAGGTGCGGTCCAGTCCAGCCCGGTTCTGGACCGATGCTCACCCCTATTCAAGATGTCGACCTGCCCTCATCTTTTTCTTTAGGTGATAGGTTAGACAACTGAAAAAATGATAGTCCCACACATGTAACAAACCAATAGGGAGTTAGGAACTCATGTATATCGGTCTTTCTTCATGAAGCCTTGTATCGGGTTAGGGTTTCCACAAACCGATATCAGTTTGTGCATAAAGGTTCTCATCATCTTCAAGATCCAAACCTTCCCCCATTATTACTCTAGTTCATGAACAACAGCCCCATATATCCATTAGAACTTTTAGAATCATCATTTAATCAAGGAAAGTAGAAATAGAAAGGGAATCATCAAGTATTGCATGGTAGGAGGTGAATAATAATAAAGTTGAGTTCAGGTTATATAGCCCACCTCAAGATCAACATAAGAGCTTCAAGCTCGAAAGCTCCACATTCCCAAGGTTGAAGATGACTTATCAAAAGTCCAAGACTCGATAACAATACTTCTATATGAAAGAAGATACCATAGTTTGGAACTTGGTGAATAAGAAAAGAAAGAAAGGAACCATGACCAGAGAAGCATAGTCCACCCAAGGTTGAAGATGACCATGGCTTCACCTTAGGCAAGATGCTCGAGCTCCTTCCTATTCCTCAAGCTTCTATGGTCATCCACCAAGAAAAGGATGATATGAGAGTTGAAAGTTTCACTTGTAGGTGAAAAGAGAGGCTTATATAGTTGAGGTTCAAGAGAGAGAGTGTTTGTGAAGTGTCATCACCATATGTACTTGGTGACACGTGTCCATGCATTGTGGCTTCATGCATACATAATTATCTTGCCATGAAAAACTCATGAGGATAATCCATATATAAGATATCGGCCATTGGGTATCTTGCTTGTCAAGATATCACAACCCAATATTACTTTGTGTGCAAACTGATACAACTTTTGCAAGGAACGTCTAAAATGATATGATTGACCTACTTGAGGTGATTAACCCAAGATGAGTACTTTCAAAAGTATACTAAACCGATATGGGACCTCCTCTATGGCTCCCAAGCCGATAGGCATTCCCATATATACTTCATAACTCGACACATCCCCATCTAGGCTCAAAACACGCAACACTTCTTTAGTTCTTTCACCACAATGAATGCTATCATTCAACCATGACTCAAACAAGGTGCTCCCTTCTTTCTTTATCCTCTAGATGATGCTAAGAAAGAGAAGGGACGCTCTATAGGTGATAATTTGAACATAAACCCCACATTTGGGTGAATTCCAATCTTTACCAAAGTTATCATATAAGGCACAGCCAATTTGCAAATAAGTTCAAAATTGAGAATTAAACTTTCCTTAAGTCTTAATTGCTTTTCAAAAGATTAAGACAAGGTTTTAAGCAACTTACTTAGGTAAAGCTTCTAGGGTTATGCCAAAACCCAAGTCAGGAGTGTTACAAGTTATCAACCCCTAACAAGGATTTCATCCCTGAAATCTTAAGAGAAAAGAGAAGGGTACTTCCTATCATCTCTTCATCTAGATCCCATGTGGATTCTTCAATGTCATGATGATGCCAAAACATTTTCACAACCACTATGTCTTTCCTTTTTAACTTGTTGATTATTCTATCAAGATTCAACATTGGACCGTCCACATAGGATATATCTTCATCTAATTCTACCTCTACATGTTGTAATACAAGATCTGTATTAGGGTGACATTTTCTCAACATAGATACATGAAGTACTGGATGTAGTCTATGCAACTCAGGTGTTAGTTCCAACTTATAGGCTACATTTCCAACACGTGCTATCACTAGGTAGGGTCCCATAAATCTAGGAGCCATTTTACCCTTCTTCTTAAATTTGAGAAAACCTTTCCAAGGAAAAACCTTGAGGTACACTTTGTCTCCTACTTGGAATTCTAAAGCTCTACAATGATTATCAACATATGACTTATGTCTTTCATGTGCTTCCTTTAACTATTGTTGTATCACTTTAATCTTTTATGTTGTCTATTACACAAGTTCAGGACCAAGAAGTTGGTATTCTCCTATTTCATACCAGCACAATGGAGATCTGCAACGTCTACCATACAATGCTTCATATGGTTCCATATCAATGCTTTTCTGATAATTGATATTGTAGGAAAACTCTATCAAACTCAAATGTATATCTCATCTACCTACAAACTAAAGAACACATGCCCTAAGCAAGGCTTCCAAGGTCTGTATAGTCCTTTCAGATTGTCCATCAGTCTGAGGGTGGAAAGTAGTACTAAACTTTAACTGCGTACCCAAAGATGTGTGTAATCGCTCTCAAAAGCGACTTGTGAATTGGGGACCTCTGTCAGACACAATTGTTGTTGGGACTCTGTGCAACCGTACTATCTCATCTACATAAACCTTTGCAAGTTTCTCAGCAGTGTATGTTGTTTGAATAGGAAGAAAATGTACTGACTTTGTCAACCTATCAACAATCACCCAAATGGAATTGTGACCTTTGGCTATTCTGGGCAAACCAACTACAAAATCCATTGTCACATGATCCCACTTCCACTATGGTATAGGTATTGCTTGTAATGTTCCTACAAGCTTTTGGTGCTCATCCTTAACTTGTTGACATACCAGACATCGCATAACAAACTCAGCTACATGCTTCTTCAAACCAGGCCACCAGTACATATCTTTTATATTGTGATACATCTTGGTACTTCCTAGATGCATAGCATACATAGATGAATGAGATTCTTCTATAACTATCTTCTTTAGGTCATTGACATCAGGTACCACAATTCTACCATGGTAACAAATTGTTCCATCTTCTGACTCATGAAAGTCATCCCACTTCTCACTGTCATATTCTGATATGATCTATTGTATTACAATATCAACTTGTTGTGCTTCTTTAATTTTTTGTCTCAATGTAGGTTTTACTTGCATCTGTGCCAATAATCTAGCTAGAAAAGATACTTCCAGTTGTACATTCATATGTCGTAAGGAAGCTAGCATGTCCCGTTTATGACACACCAAAGAATTCAACTATGCTTTACCTGTGAATGAAGATGAGGACTTTCTTCTTAGCGTATCTTCCACCACATTAGCCTTTCCTGGATGATAATCAATTGTGCAATCATAGTATTTGATTAGTTCCATCCAGCAATGCTGTCTCATGTTTCATTCTTGCTGCAAAAATATGTACTTCAGATTCTTATGGTCTGTGAAAATCTGACACTTCTTCCTGTACAGGTAATGTCTTTAGATTTTAGGCATGAATCACTAGATCCAACCCCAGATCATGTGTAGGATAATTCTCCTTGTGTTTCTTAAGTTGTTGAGAGGCAAAAGAAATCACTCATTTATCCTGCATCAACACACATCCTAATCCATTCTTTGAGGCATCACAAAAGATAATGTATCCTTTCCCTTGCTCAGGTAACACTAACACCGGTGCACTGGATAACTTTTCCTTCAACAACTGGAAAGAGCGTTGACACTTGTCATTCCAGATAAAAGAAACATCCTTCTTAGTTAACCTAGTTAGGGGTAATGCAGTAGAACTGAAGTCTTTAATGAACCTCCTGTAGTAACCTGTCATTCCTAGGAAATTGCAAATCTCTGTTGGTGTATTAGGTTGTTCCCATTCTAGAACAGACTCCACCTTTTTAGGATCAACACAAATACCTTTAGAAGATATGATGTGTCCTATAAAAGATACTTCTAAAAACCAAAACTCACACTTTCTAAACTTAGCATATAGCTTGTGTTGTCACAACAAAGTCAATGCTTGACGAAGATGTTGTTCATGTTGTTGACTATCGCGGCTGTATATTAGAATTTCATCTATAAAGACCACTATAAACTGATCAAGAAATGGCCAGAACACTCTATTCATCAAATCCATGAATGTTGTTGGTGCATTAGTTAGTCTAAATGACATAGCTATAAATTCATAATGACTATACCTTATCCTAAAAGTTGACTTGGGTATGTAATCCTCCTTAATTCATAACTGATGATATCCTGACCTCATGTCTATTTTAGAGAATATTGTTGTGCCACGCAACTAGTCAAACGAATCATCTATCATTGGCAGAGGCTACTTGTTCTTTATTGTCACCTTATTTAATTGACTATATTCTATACATAACCTCATAGATGCATCCTTTTTCTTTACAAAAAGTACCAGAGCATCCCACGACGAAGTACTTGGCCGGATAAAACCTTTGTCAAGTAACTCTTGTAATTGTTTCTTTAATTCCACCATCTCAGCTGGTGTCGTACTATAAGGTGTTTGGTCTTTTGGTTGTGCATCAGGAACTAGATTGATCTTAAAATCAATCTCTCGAGGTGGAGGAACATTCCGGAAATTCCTCAGGAAACACATCCATAAATTCCCTGACAACTAGCACTTCTGGAATACTAGGACCTTCTATCTTGGTATCCACCACATGTACTAAGAATGCCTCACACCCATGTTGCAAAAACCTCTCGGCTATCATTGTCGATACTAGACATGTTGGAAGAATCTTCCTATCTTCCTGAAAGAACCATGTATCACCACCATATGTGAACATAGCTTGCTTGGAACCACAATCTAAGACTACCTTTGTAACATCCTGATCTCCTGATTAAGTTAAAACTCCTTATTTAGAGCTATTCATAAAAACAAGCTTCTTTGAGAATTTTTTTTGTAAAATCAATTTTAATATTAAAATAATCCATTTTGATTAATTTAAAAGCTTTTATATATTGAAAATATAATTGTGGTACTTTTGCCAAATTTTGGAAAAAATATATTGGTGGGTAAGCACACAGCTAGGTGGCAAGCAAGTTGCTTATAGATACAAGCATGTAGCTGGGTAGCAAGTAGGTAGCTTAAGAAAACACACTACTTGGTAAAGAAAGAAGCTTAGTGTCATGCTCCTCTTTCAAACACCTAGCACATCCTAATGTTTGACACATATCCTACCATGTGTCAACAAATCCTTGATAGATATCTTCAAATGACACATATGCAACCATTGTGTCATATAACCACGAATTCTCTCTATTTTGAAGACACATACACACGCATGTGTCACTAAACCTACACATCATGTCTCTTTTAATGACACACATATACCCAAGTGTCATCCATACACATTTTGCAATTAGGACCATGCTACCCTCCCACATCCCTATAAATAGAAGCCCACTCCACTCAACTTAATTCTCATTCCAAATCTCAAGTTCTTCCATGAAAGAAAACGTCCCCTTTCTTGTTTCTATTCTTCAAAGACAAGTAAACCTCTTGCTCTCTTTAGAAACCATAAACCTTTCCCTCTTCTAAAACTATAAAGAAGTTCTGCTTGGAGAAGATGCTGAATAGGAGAGTTACTTTGGCAGCATAATCTATCCCCTCCTAAGGTTTGATCCCTACTTATGATTCCTAAATATCATTTTGAAATGCTAATTCTCTCTCTCCTTGATCTTAGGCTCTCTCTTTTGATAAGAATTCATTGTAAGCCGAAATTCTGTCAAAATACTCTTGGAAATTGACCTTCTCTCTCTATCTTTAATCTATTTCAACATCACACTTCAAGGGAAGGTATGGTCCTCACTCCTTGTAATAGTTTCTTATATAATCATTAAGGAAAAGTATGATTTTGTATGATCTTCACTTTGTGAATTAATCTATTATATGATTTCATATAGTCTTCACTTCTTGACTTAACTCTTGAATCACCACTAATGAAAAGTACGATTTATTATGGTTTAGTATAGTTAAGTATAATCACCTTATCATAATCCCTGGTATAAACATTAATAAAAAGTATGATTTAACATGGTTTAATATTTTTAGTATGGTTTCGATAATGACCAATGATATCAACATAAATAAAAAGCATAATATGCATGGTTTGGTAGATGCTTTGTAAAGAATAGATAAATAATATACTAATTTATAAGCTAGAATAGAATTCCTTTCATTACCCTAAGATCATACAAATATTAGTTCCTATCCTCCTTCAAAATTGTGTTATGATTTTAGATGATAATTAAGCATGACTTTGTGGATAATAGTTCTATACTCTTTTATTTTCCTTTCCATTAATTCTCCCCATTATTTGAGTCATGTAATATTGTTGGAAAGTGGAATTCCATCAGACATTTCTATGGTGACTAGAAGCCTGTTTCACTGATTCCTGTAGCCAGTAAAGAGGAAAGGTTATTTAATTGGTTCCGTGTTCGCACGGGGGGACTCCCTAACCTCTTGCACACTTCTGGCCATAGATTTGTCTGATTCAATTCCACAATCCCACAAGTTTACATTTTAGGTGTTATATTGAAATACTCAACTAATGATTCATTTATTCGTGGATACCTGTTAACCTTTTTGAACTTTGACTGGAAAACATATGGAAGTATACATCTTTGATAATGTTCTTTTGATTTAAAAATCTCATATTGGGAGATGTGTTGGTAATAGAGTCGGCATGTCTTGGCCGGGGATTGATACATTTGGGATCCAGATCTAAGTCCTTTGGAGTCAGGTATGGATGAGTTTAATTCTCTACCATACTCAGGCCCACACTTGGGTTGGTCATGTAGAGTCAGGCATGATCAAGTTAGTAATGAAGAATAATCTGTTGCAAAGATTAAGCATGCTAACTAATGATTATTAAAGTGGCATTTTATGCAAGGAGCACCCTCTTCTGGTCTTGGAAAGGCGACCAGTGGCTGCATGTGGTAATCTGATTCATTGAATAGAGCATGTAGTGTGTATGAGTGGCTGGGGGTGTGCCATGATACTTATAGGTGTTTTGGTGACCCTAATGGACTAAAGTCTTGGTTAAGCAAGTTTTTGTGGTTGCAGGCCAGTTTCCCAAGGTGAATTGACACCTTCTCTGAGAGTTGTAGATAAAATCGTTTATGGAATAAGGTCTCCCACTTATTATGAAAGAAATACACAAATAACACTATATATGGATTATGTTTCATTATATTGTTCGATATCAAGTCTATTTTCTAGTGATATAGTTGTCTTACAAATAAATGATTAAGAATATAGCTTAGTGAGATATTAAAAGTGTCTTGCTGCAATATTTTTATTTAGCCATACTTGGATCATTGTCTAACTCTCTTTCTCCCATTTGGGCTATGGCAAATCATTCTTGCCATAGGTTAATTATGTGGATGCAAGTGTATGTATGTATCTTGTAGTAGACTATCTTGAAAGATCCTAGAAGTACTATCAAGACTATATCTAGTTTTTGTGTTTTGTAGTTTTGCTAGACCTAAGGGTCATGTAAACATATGTACACATTTTCTTTCAAGAAATTCTTGTGTAAATGACTATGTTATCAATATAGTTGTTTTTGGGTTGCATCTTTAACTGGTCTTGATACTCAAATTCTATAACCCTTAGAAACCAAGTTGATATGCAATGTCATTGGTTTCTGGGACGTTACAGATTTAAATGGTATCAGAGCAACAAGATGGACTCTACACAAGATACAAACTTTAAAAAAATTATCAAATTAAAACATATATTGTTCATATCCTTACCTATTAGGTCTTGACAATAAGTTAGAACAGTTATGGTATCACACATATAGTAGAATTTTTAAGGACCTCAATATATATATATAAGTCATATATTACAGAAATAAATACTAGTACTTTTTTTTGTTATTATTATTTTTTTTCCACCACCATAAGTAGTTTCAAAAATACTCTTTTATGTTGGATATGTGAATCCATATCTAAAACATAATTATTCTTTGGTATAGATGGTTATCGGGTCAGAAGTTGGAAGTGACCGAGTAGAACCAACACCTGGGGCGATGGAATTAGTTCAGAAACTTACACAACTGACTGAAGTCATGTGGAAACAAAGAAATGGAGAAAATGGAGACTCATCAAACACTACACCTAGTAACTCCAAGGGTATAAGCATGAAGAACTTCTTATCTTTGAACCCAAGCTCTTTTCAAGGAAGAGATGATCCTAATAAGGCTGAGGTGTGGATTATGGAAATTGAAGAGATTTTTAAAGTTCTTTTCTGTCCTGAAGAAAACAAAACTCTATTTGCCACCTTCAAACTACAAAATGATGCCAAAGTGTGGTGGGACAATATTAAGACCATCAAGTTCAGACATCTAGATTTTGTTCCTTGGAACATTTATAAGGAGGAATTCAACAGACAATATTTTCATGACCATATAAAAAGGCAGAAGTTTGATGAGTTTATGAAGCTGAAGCAAAAGCAAGAGATGAGCCTAGCTGAGTATATCACTCGGTTTAGAAGACTAGAAAAATATGCAAGTACTCTATTGATTTTTGATGAAATGAGGGCTTCACGATTCCTAACATGTCTTTCTTCTGAATTAGAAAGTAAGTTAGTTCCCTTACAGCTGAAAACAATGGATGTCATGATCAGTGTAGCATCAGATATTGAAGCATCCAATAGGCGGTTCGAAAAGGAAAATTCTTATCAAACCCCATCAAATCTGTCCAAAAGAAAGTTTGCTAATAGAAGGGTCGAACCTTCAGTAAAGAGGATGTCAGTTCAATGCACCAGATGCAAAAAGATACACTCTGGATCTTGCAATATGAATGATGTGCAATGCTATTTCTGCAAGCAATTTGGCCACACAAAACTTTATTGTCCTAGACTGAGGAACAATGGCCAATTTCATCCCAAACAGCCTAACACAACAACACCTTCTAGGCAGAATCAAGAAAGAAAACAACTACAATATAGGACTGGCAGAGTAATGGCACTAAATGCTGAGGAAGTTGAAGCATCAGACAAACTGGTGGAAGGTAATGCTTTATGTTTTGGGATTCCTTTGAGGATACTATATGATTCTGGCGCTACACATTCATGCATCTCCAGTCTTAATGCTAGAAATCTATCCTTGTCACCTACTGCTATGGAATATGCTTTAAAAGTACAAACCCCCTTCAACACTTCAACTGTTGCCAATTCTATAGCAAAGAATGTACCCCTAGAAATAGAAGGGTTAACATTTCCATCTAATCTAACAATATTAGATATGAGTGGGATAGATGTCATTTTGGGAATGGATTGGCTCCATACATACAAAGCTCTCATAGACTGTCACCATAAAACTGTCACAATTCGAAAACCTGGAGAAAGGGAAATCTTAGTCCATGAGAAGAAAGGAGTAAAGAAATGGAGTATAGTATCTTCTCATGAGGCTCATAAGATGATTAGTAAAGGTTGCACTGCCTTTTTGGCAACCCTAGTTAGTGAAAATGAAAAAGTACAATCCCTAGAAGAAATTAAGATTGTCAAGGATTTCCCAGAAGTATTTCCTGAGGAATTACCAGGACTACCACCTGAAAGAGAGGTAGAATTTGGCATTGAGTTGATACCTGGAACACAACCAATATCTAAAGCACCCTATCGCATGTCCCCAATAGAACTAGTTGAACTAAAGAAACAATTGGGAGAACTATTAGAAAAAGGATTCATCCGGCCCAGTTTTTCCCCTTGGGGAGCTCCTGTTCTTTTTGTCAAGAAAAAAGATGGAACTATGAGGCTATGTACAGATTATAGAATAATCAATCAGGTCACAATTAGGAATAAATACCCATTACCTAGAATTGATGATCTTTTTGATCAACTTAAGTCAGCAACAATATTTTCTAAGATTGACTTACGATCTGGATATCACCAGTTGAAAGTGAAAGAGTCTGATATACCTAAGACAGCTTTTCAGTCTAGGTATGGGCACTATGAATATTTAGTCATGCCTTTTGGGTTGACTAATGCCCCTTCAACTTTCATGGATCTAATGAATCGAGTTTTCCATGACATCCTAGACACTTTTGTTATAGTATTTATTGATGATATCCTGATATATTCTCAATGTGAAGAGGATCACAAGAATCACTTAAGGATTGTTCTAGAAACCTTGAAGAAACACCAACTCTATGCAAAATTTTCTAAATGTGAATTATGGATGACAAAAGTTAACTTTCTAGGACATGTCATATCTTCTGGAGGGATATCAGTAGATCCACAAAAAGTTGAATCAGTAGTAAATTGGGAACATCATGTGTCTGTCACTGAAATTCGAAGTTTTCTTGGACTAGAGGGATATTATAGAAGATTCATAAAGGATTTTTCTAAGCTTGCCAATCCTATGACCAAGTTAACAAAGAAAAGGGTATCCTTTGAGGGGACAGAAGAATGTGAAAAGAGTTTTCAAGAGATCAAAAATAGACTAGTTTCTGCTCCAATTTTGACTTTACCACAAGATGGCAAGTCATATGTCATATACTCTGATGCATCTAGAGTTGGGCTAGGATGTGTACTCATGCAAGATCACCATGTCATAGCTTATGCATTTAGACAATTAAAGCCCCATGAGATGAATTATCCTACACATGACTTGGAACTAGCTGCCATCATACATGCCCTAAAGATATGGTGTCACTACCTTTATGGAATACCGGTTGAGATATTTACAGATCATAAGAGTTTAAAATATCTCATGACTCAGAAAGATATGAATCTGAGGCAAAGAAGGTGGATGGAATACCTAAAAGACTATGACTTCAATATTTCTTATCACCCAGGAAAAGCAAATGTGGTAGCAGATGCTCTGAGTAGAAAGAAAGTATTATCAGTAGCAGCTATAATGATCCAAGAATGGAGGATGACAGAGGAAATGACAACATGGGGACCAACCATAGAAAAAGAAACTATTCGAATAAATACTTTCTCAATAAAGTCACAACTAAAAGATGAAATCTTACAAGCACAAAAGGGTAATTGTGAGTATGAAAACATGATCAAGGAGATAGAAAAGACTAAGTCCATGTTAAATCTTGACAAAGAAAGGGGGTATGGTTTGACAATAGAATTTGGGTACCAAATTATCCAGAGTTGAAGAAGAAGATTCTTGATGAAGCACATTTATCAAGATATTCTATTCATCCAGGAACAACTAAAATGTATAAGAGTATATAACAGAATTTCTGGTGGCCTTACATGAAGAAAGAAATAGCTGAATATGTACTTAGATGTTTGAATTGCCAACAAATAAAAGTTGAACATCAGAGACCCGGGGGTCTTTTGAAACCACTAGAAATACCTGAATGGAAGTGGGAGCACATAACTATGGACTTTGTCACTGGTCTACCCAAAACCAAGAAAGGAAGTGATACTGTATGGGTGATTGTAGACAGATTGACAAAATCAGCCCATTTCTTACCTATGAAGATAACTAGTTCAATGGATAGTCTAGCTGAACTATACATGAATGAAATTGTCAGATTACATGGTATACCTATCTCTATAACCTCTGACAGAGATTCTCGTTTTACCTCCAAATTTTGGAGGCAACTCCATGATGCTCTGGGAACAAAACTCAACTTCAGTACATCTTTTCATCCTCAAACTGATGGACAGTCTGAAAGAGTAATACAAATTTTAGAAGACATGTTGAGAGCCTACATTTTAGATTGGAAGGGAAGCTGGGAATAACATATTCCTTTGACATAATTCTCTTACAACAATAGCTACCAAGCTAGCATCCAAATGGCTCCTTATGAAGCATTATATGGAAGACCATGTAGGTCACCAATCTATTGGGATGACGTGGGAGAAGCTAAGGTCTTAGGACCTGATTTAGTACATCAATGTGCTGAAAAAGTAAGATTGATACGCAAAAGACTACAAATAGCCCAGAATAGACAGAAACAATATGCTGACACAAAAAGAAGAGAAGTCAAATTCAAGATTGGTGATTTGGTATATGTTAAGATATCACCTACAAAAGGAGTTTCCAGATGGGGAAAGAAAGGAAAGCTTAGTCCAAGATATGTTGGACATTTGAAATCATTGGAGAAATTGGAAGTCAGGCATACCGACTAAATCTTCCTTTTCTTTATCAAAATCTTCATAATGTGTTTCATGTATCCCTTCTTAAGAGATACATACCTGATGAATCTCATGTCATCCATATTGAACCATTGGAAATACACAAATATTTGACCTATATAAAATTCCCAGTTCGTATTCTAGACCATAAGGAACAACAACTCAGAAATCGAAGCATATCTATTGTCAAAGTTCTATGGAAATATCACGGACTGGAAGAAGCAACATGGGAGCTTGAATCTGAAATACAAAAGAAGTATCCATATCTTTTTGGTAAGATTTAGAATTTTCGAGGACGAATTTTTTTTTAGGGGTGGTATATGTAACATCCTGATCTCCTGATTAAGTTAAAACTCCTTATTTAGAGCTATTCATAAAAACAAGCTTCTTTGAGAATTTTTTTTGTAAAATCAATTTTAATATTAAAATAAACCATTTTTAATTTAAAAGCTTTTATATATTGAAAATATAATTGTGGTACTTTTGCCAAATTTTGGAAAAAAATATATTGGTGGGTAAGCACACGGCTGGGTGGCAAGCAAGTTGCTTATAGAGGCAAGCATGTAGCTGGGTAGCAAGTAGGTAGCTTAAGCAAACACACTACTTGGTAAAGAAAGAAGCTTAGTGTCATGCTTCTCTTTCAAACACCTAGCACATCCTAATGTTTGACACATATCCTACCATGTGTCAACAAATCCTTGATAGATATCTTCAAATGACACATATGCAACCATTGTGTCATATAACCACGAATTTTCTCTATTTTGAAGACACATACACACCCATGTGTCACTAAACCTACACATCATGTCTCTTTTAATGACACACATATACCCAAGTGTCATCCATACACATTTTGCAATTAGGACCATGCTACCCTCCCACATCCCTATAAATAGAAGCCCACTCCACTCAACTTAATTCTCATTCCAAATCTCAAGTTCTTCCATGAAAGAAAACGTCCCCTTGCTTGTTTCTATTCTTCAAAGACAAGTAAACCTCTTGCTCTCTTTAGAAACCATAAACCTTTCCCTCTTCTAAAACTATAAAGAAGTTCTGCTTGGAGAAGATGCTGAATAGGAGAGTTACTTTGGCAGCATAATCTATCCCCTCCTAAGGTTTGATCCCTACTTATGATTCCTAAATATCATTTTGAAATGCTAATTCTCTCTCTCCTTGATCTTAGGCTATCTCTCTTTTGATAAGAATTCATTGTAAGCCGAAATTCTGTCAAAATACTCTTAGAAATTGACCTTCTCTCTCTATCTTTAATCTATTTCAACATCACACTTCAAGGGAAGGTATGGTCCTCACTCCTTGTAATAGTTTCTTATATAATCATTAAGGAAAAGTATGATTTTGTATGATCTTCACTTTGTGAATTAATCTATTATATGATTTCATATAGTCTTCACTTCTTGACTTAACTCTTGTATCACCACTTATGAAAAGTACAATTTATTATGGTTTAGTATAGTTAAGTATAACCACCTTATCATAATCCCTGGTATAAACATTAATAAAAAGTATGATTTAACATGGTTTAATATTTTTAGTATGGTTTCGATAATGACCAATGATATCAACATAAATAAAAAGCATAATATGCATGGTTTGGTAGATGCTTTGTAAAGAATAGATAAATAATATATTAATTTATAAGCTAGAATAGAATTCCTTTCATTACCCTAAGATCATACAAATATTAGTTCCTATCCTCCTTCAAAATTGAGTTATGATTTTAGATGATAATTAAGCATGACTTTGTGGATAATAGTTCTATACTCTTTTATTTTCCTTTCCATGAATTCTCCCCATTATTTGAGTCATGTAATATTGTTGGAAAGTGGAATTCCATCAGACATTTCTGTGGTGACTAGAAGCCTGTTTCACTGATTCCTGTAGCCAGTAAAGCGGAAAGGTTATTTAATTGGTTCTGTGTTCGCACGGGGGACTCCCTAACCTCTTGCACACTTCTGGCCATAGATTTGTCTGATTCAATTCCACAATCCCACAAGTTTACATTTTAGGTGTTATATTGAAATACTCAACTAATGATTCATTTATTCATGGCTACCTTTTAACCTTTTTGAACTTTGACTGGAAAACATATGGAAGTATACATCTTTGATAATGTTCTTTTGATTTAAAAATCTCATATTGGGAGATGTATTGGTAAGAGAGTCGGCATGTATTGGTCGGGGATTGATACATTTGGGATCCGGATCTAAGTCCTTTGGAGTCAGGGATGGATGAGTTTAATTCTCTAGCATACTCAGGCCCACACTTGGGTTGGTCATGTAGAGTCAGGCATGATCAAGTTAGTAATGGGGAATAATCTCCTACAAAGATTAAGCATGCTAACTAATGATTATTCAAGTGGCATTTTATGCAAGGAACACCCTCTTCTGGTCTTGGAAAGGCGACCGGTGGCTGCATGTGGTAATCTGATTCATTGAATAGAGCATGCAGTGTGCATGAGTGGATGGGGGTGTGCCAGGGTACTTACAGGTGTTTTGGTGACCCTAATGGACTAAAGTCTTGGTTAAGCAAGTTTTTGTGGTTGCAGGCCAGTTTCCCAAGGTGAATTGACACCTTCTCTGAGAGTTGTAGATAAAATCGTTTATGGAATAAGGTCTCCCACTTATTATGAAAGAAATACACAAATAGCACTATATATGGATTATGTTTCATTATATTGTTCGATATCAAGTCTATTTTCTAGTGATATAGTTGTCTTACAAATAAATGATTAAGAATATAGCTTAGTGAGATATTAAAAGTGTCTTGCTGCAATATTTTTATTTAGCCATACTTGGATCATTGTCTAACTCTCTTTCTCCCATTTGGGCTATGGCAAATCATTCTTTCCATAGGTTAATTATGTGGATGCAGGTGTATGTATGTATCTTGTAGTAGACTATCTTGAAATTCCTGGAAGTACTATCAAGACTATATCTAGTTTTTGTGTTTTGTAGTTTTGCTAGACCTAAGGGTCATGTAAACATATGTACAAAATTTCTTTCAAGAAATGCTTGTGTAAATGACTATGTTATCAA